>JASPKZ010006855.1:1245000-1845000 GCA_030220185.1 Diploptera punctata
TCCCTCTGGCTTTCCTACAAGAAGCTTCCATGCAAGTTTCATTCCCCATACGTGCAACATGTCCTGCCCATCGCAGTCTACGAGACTTAACTGTTCTTATTATATCTGGCTTCCTATAAAGACCATGTAGTTCATTGTTATGAAGTCTTCTCCATTCACCTGTCTGTTCATCTCTCTTTGGTCCAAAAATTGTCCTAAGTACTTTATTCTCAAATACTTGTAATCTCCTTTCCTCCCTTAAAGTAAGAGTCCATGTTTCGCACCCATATAATATAACTGGTAGAATAATAGTTTTATATATTTTCAGTTTAATGTTTTTTGAAAGGAGTTGGGACATCAAAAGTCTCTGCAATGCATAATAGCACGCATTTCCAGAATTAAGCCTAGGTTTAATTTCTTTGTGCATCTCATTCCTATTTGTGATTATTGTTCCTAGGTGTTTGAATTCAGCCACTTCCTCAAAATTTTCCTCATTTGTCATTAGCTGTCCATTTCCATTATTTAATGAATTTCTACATGTGACCATATATTTAGTTTTATTGATATTTACTTCCAGTTCTAATTTCTTAGTGTTACTCAACAGTGTGTGCGTGTTGTCCTTTAGTATCTCCTCGCTATCGGCCAACAATACTACATCATCAGCATAAACTAAGAGCTTATTAATACCATTCATTTATAAGCCTTCCTCATTCTCAAAAGATTTAATGGCATGCTCTAATACAAAATTAAATAGTAGAGAAGATAAGGTGGACATTTCCTACAAATATTAAATATCTGAAGTCTTGTAATATGTGTATGTAACTTTCAGATTGTTTATTGAAAAAATTCGACATCATCCAGATTTTAAAACAGTGTCAGTAACCGACAGAGCTACCAATGCACAGAAACTAAGGGAAGTTCTTCCCAAGGCTGAGAAATTAAAATCTCAGCTGTTGGAGCAGTACACTCGTGAATATGAGAGACACCAAGAAGAGAAGGTAAGACATAGTTTCAACTTTTATAGGAAAAATCACTATGAGGTTAAATTGAACATGAGAATGACTTCATCGTAAGAGAATTCCTCTTTTTTTTTTTTTCAGCCTCTTTAAAAGATATTTTGGGTCTTCCAATTCCATAAACAAATGGAACAGAATTTTCCGATGACTCTCATTGTTCTAAATTCTTAATAATGGGAAAGTTAAAATTCACTTCTAGCCAATCAGAATATCCGACAACTTCCTATATTTAAGAAAATCACTTTTCAAAAAAATATATTGGATTTTTAAAACATTACCCGAACATCCCCCAACTCTAATTTATTTACTATTTATTTATTTATTTCTTTAATTATGAACTATACTTTAGAATAGTTACCTCGGAACAATAATCACAAATAGGAATGAGATGCACAAGGAAATTAAACATAAGCTAAATTCTGGGAAATGCGTGCTATTATGCATTGCAGAGACTTTTGATGTCCCAACTCCTTTCAAAAAACGTTAAACTGAAAATATATAAAACTATTATTCTACCAGTTATATTATATGGGTGCGAAACATGGACTCTTACTTTAAGGGAGGAAATGAGATTACGAGTATTTGAGAATAAAGTACTTAGGAAAATTTGTGGACCAAAGAGAGATGAACAGACAGGTGAACGGACAAGACTGAATAACAGTGAATTAGATGGTCTTTATAGGAAGCCAAATATAATGAGGACAGTTAAGTCTCGTAGACTGCAATGGGCAGGACATGTGGCACAAATGGGGAATGAAATACGTGCATGGAAGATTCTTGTAGGAAAACCAGAGGGAAAATGCCCAGTTGGTAGACCAAGAATGAGGTGGGAGAATAACATTAACTATGATTTGAGGGAAGTAGATTATACAGCAGATGATTGGAAAACATTGACTCAGGATAGGGATAATATGGAGAGCTTATTTCCGTGTGGCCATGGACCTACGGGTTCGATAGTGCCAGTGAGTGAGTTAGTTAGTTACTTATAATAGTATTTTTAACTTTTTCTATATGCCTTTGAGGTGCCCAACCTCAGAAGTGGGTTACAATTATGCCAATGCCAGGGGAGAACACTAGAAATGTCCAAAAAGGACAACCTGGGGCATAAAAAATATAGTATTCCGATTGAGGGTCTTTCCACTTTTTCAGCGGTTGCCCTTTTACCAGCCGGCTGCTGGCCCTTCACATCCACATGTGTCAATCACAGAGGTAGATGATCAACAGCCAGTGTAGGGGTGACATGTGGTTAGCATGTCGAGTCCCCCAGCCGTTATAGCTGGTTCATCAACCTGGAGCCGCTACTTATCGTAGCTACCCAATTGCCTTACGATGCTGGGTGGGCACCGGTCCCATACTGGCCGAAATACCATGAGAAAATTTCTTCCCCCATGGAGACTCGAACCAGCGCAAATCCCATAGCTCTGCGCCAAGGCTTCCTACCTTAACCGCCCGGCTACGGCGCGGGACAAAAAAAAAATATAGTATAAATATAGTATAAAATGTTAAAAGGGACAATTATTATGCTTCAAGTCTTATATGAGAATTTCCCAGAAATTTTCTATAGGATCGTAACAGGCCTTGGCCTAATACTTGGAAGGAAGAAGAAGAAAATATTTGTAACATAGCAGTGGTTACAAAAAAGTTTACTAAATGGTGAAATAAAAAATTATTAAAATAGTTTTTGTTGATTTTCTCAAAAGTAATGTATTGGTCTTTATCCATTAATCATTATCATGCCTTCAATTTAATATTAAAATTAAAATTCTTTATACCTCAACCTCGTATCCAGTCTTTATACTGGTTTCAAAACCTAGGTGACTTCATCTTCAGGAATATCTCGATCGATGTTGTTCAGGAAAACTGCTTCTTATTCCATGTATTTGGTGTACCGATGAACCTCCGAATCAGATTCCTTGACAATTTCAAAATTCACAATTTTTTCTTTCTTATTTTTGGAATGTAGATTTTTTCCCAAATTGTGAGCTCTTTTGATTCTATTTAAACGAATAGAAAAACCAAAAGAGCTACCGGTTCGAGAAAAATCCACATTAAAAAAATAACAAAGAAAAATTAAGTTATGTAGGTAGGAAATAACACTACGAGGTTTATTTTAAATTTGACGATTTTATTATTAATTTAACACTTCTCATAGAAGGATAAATTATATTTGAAGAGAAAAATTTTTGCCTAGACCGGGACTCGAAGATATGGTTTCAAGCATTTGGTGCGAGGGAATTACAACGTACATAAGAGAAAAATTTGCGTCTAGATCGTAACTCGCCTCGGTAGCTCAGTTGGTAGAGCACTTGGCCCGGAAAGCCAAGGGTCCCGGGTTCGAGTCCTGGTCTAGGCGAAAATTTTTCTCTTCAAATATTATTTTAAATTTGTTTAGTTGTTTCTTGACTCACCTCACACTTCTTATCTCCCTCACATATCTAAATTTTGTCACTGTATTTGTGACATTCTCAATGCTGTTCATGTTCGCAACTGATGTCCTCCTCTGATGTCAGTTGTGAACGTGAACAGCATTGAGAATGTCACAAATACAGTGACAAAATCTAGATTTGCGAGGGAGTTAAGAAGTATGAGGTGAGTCAAGAAACAACTAAACAAAATCAAAACAAAGAAAAAACTTATGAATTTTGAAATTCCTGGGGAATTTTATTTGATTCATAGGTTCATTGGTACACCAACAGAAGGAGTAAGGAGTTCTCCTGAACAACATAACATTGGTCAAGACATTACTGAAGATGAAACCACGTAGGTTTTGAAATCGGTTTAACCTTTTGACTGCCGAGTTTTCCTTTTGCCAGCTGGACTGTGGGTGCCAGGTTTTTTAAATTTAATGTACTACGCCATACTATATAATATAAACCTATATAAAGTATAATTAACTGTCTACATGCCATGCTAAACTCACTATTATACATTTATTTGAAGGTTAGGCGGTGTTGCTTCCACTTGTAAAGATCCCAGGTTCGAATTCAGCACGGTGTCTTTATTGAAATTTGTTATCACTATCACTAAAACATTTATTCTACTGAATAATTTTGATGGTATTATCACTAAACACTTATAATATTAAATATTGTTGACATTTTTTATGGTCCTGGGTTCAAATCAATTCCAGTCAAACAGCTGTTCTGTGCCACATGTTTCGTCTGGTGCGACACGCCCACCACTGTCAGTCACACTGTTCATTTAGGTCTACATCACTTGCTTTACTATTTACAGGCTTAGATTGTAATAATATTCTCTTATAAACAGGACTACTATCACATTCCTCAAACGAATAACCATTTGATGAACTGTTACTGTTACTTTCATCTTCTGATAAAACTGACACAATAATATTTAATTAATGTTGGGAAGTAAACATTATGAGGTATAATCATTAAAATTCATCGGAGAACATATTGTTTAAACAACTCACCTCACAGGTGAGCATGGAAGCATGAATCCTATGAGGTGAGTTGTTTAAACAATATGTTCTCCGATGAATTTTAACTGACACAATAAACTCGGGTATTGTATTTTCGTCAACTTCCAGTCATGAATCACTGTGTTTCACAGCATGACCTACCCCTTGGCCAGGTATCTTTTCAACTAAAAATAAAATAAATAAAGAGAAAATCCTGAAATTGCAATATTCCATAGCAAAAAAAAAAGAAAAAAGGCCTTGAAACATGAATGTACACCCTCCTTTAGAAAACCGATTTACAAACAGCCTGTACCGTTATTCTATAAGGGATGTGCAAAGTATTGCTAAGAAAGGATGTACAAACACAGAACGAACAATAATTTTAGTTTATTGAAGTAAAAACTTCAGGAAAAAAATATTTAAAGTAATAAGATTGAAAACCGGAGCCTGCCGGGCGTGGCGTACCGCTGTACACACACTTTCACCAGCGCACGCTGGGCATGGCGTTCAAAAGGTTAAAGACTGGATATGAGGTGAGGTGTAAAGAATTTGAATCTTAAGTTCTAGATTATCATTTGTTTTGGTGTACTGTGCATGTGGAGTATAAAGAACGACTATTGTGCTGGAACTTTGTGAACAAAGAGAATTCCTCAGCAGTTAAGGCCAGATATTCTTAGTTCAAGGAATATAGCCTTTCGATAATCCTTAAATTGGAGAAACTCTATACCTTATTCCAACTTATTTAAACATATAAAAAAGTAAAGCCATCCCTCTGCAGGCCTTAGGAGGCCCTTGGGGTAGTAGGAGGTTAAGGCTCACACTTTTTCTAGACAATCGGCACTTAGGGCCGCATGCAAATACATTAGTCTCTGGTGAGTTGAGTTTTCCGTGAGCACGTGCTAAGTTCAAATTAGCGAGTCGCTGACTGGTCATGCATGAAAGTAGTTTTTTTCGTAATATTGGCAAGAAATTACCCAGAATTGTCAGCGATAAAACAACTTCCGTTATTTTCATCTGCTAGAGGAACGCATTTACGCTTGCGTCCCACAAATGAAACCGTATTCGACGACATGTGCATTGCGCGATATTACGCCAATTCTCCTGTTCTTCCAGTTGAATTCTTTGGTAGACGCTATCAAATTCCTCTTCTCTGCATATACCGAAAACATGATCGAAGTTTTCAAGGTCCGACATGTTGGATAAAGCAGCAAGGTTTCAAAGTACATCGGTTCCCATCGGGTTGCTCACGATTTGTTCTCTGCAAAGTCACCTCGTCAGGTAGTTTAGGAATTTCGACAATTATTATTGCATGAACAGACTTTTGAGTACACAAAAAGTCTTTGGATGCAACTTTCTCAGCAGAGAACGACTTTTACGGTCTAATGCATTCATAGATACGACCCTTAATGTCAGCTGGGTTGTCAGCCCTGCGTGATAGTCACCTTTACTCCCAGAACAAGCATCTGATACTCATTTTCATTAGAGGCTGTGTCGACCCCAGGGCCATAGTGCCGCCAGAAGGTTTGGGTCAGTTTAAAAATCCTGGCCTCACTGGGACTCGAACCCTCGACCTTCCAGCTTGTAGCATAGTACCTTAACCACTATGCCACAGCATGCCCCCATTTAAACATGTAGGACTGCAGTGAAAACAAATCATGCATACGAGTAATTTATTACTAGAGCTACGATTTTTATGATATAGCATATATTTTTTGGTAAGAGTGATAAGTTTATTAAATATGTATAAATGCATTTTTGTATAAAAACTGATTGAATTAAAGTACTTTGTCATATTTATATGTGACAGAGCATTATAGCAACTTATTGGTTATATTCATCTTATTTTCACTCTTTTAAGAAGTGAGAAAACTTTTATTGTACAATTTTCTCTTATACATTGTTAATACCCCTCCCCCCTAAAAAAAGTAGTGTTTAAATTCCCAATAAATGTCTTCTTAAATAAGAAGCCGCCATTTGCATGATCGAGCATATGCTCGTAACATTCGGCGCTTGGGAATTAACAGTGTATAAGAGAAAAATATGCGTTTAGATTTGAGTTCTTAGGTAGCTCAGTGGTAGAGCATTGGTCTAAAAAGCCAAGGTTGTGAATTCAAACACCCCAGTCTGATCGTATAATTTTTCTCTTCAAATGGTCACGAGGGTCGCGGGTTCAAACTCGGCCGGGGTCGATGGAATTTTAGGATGGAAAATCCAAGGAGCAAGTCCTCTGGGAAGGACTTTAAGCCATGGGTCCATAGTCTGAAGATTTTTAGGCTCGTTAAAGATCCTTAAGCCTCAATGAAAAGATCTAAGCAAAATTTACCGAATTTTCCCATCCTAGTACTACCTTGGTTTCCTAGATGTCAGTATGAGGCGGAACGCTGACCACGGACCACTCAAATGACATCTATACAAAAACAAGTGTAACTAAATTAGTATGGTTCAAATTCTTCCCTGTAGGGGGAGAGCGCCTAAATCTCTGTTAAGGGAAACATGGGTTTCAAGAAAGATAATAGAAAAAATTGCTTTTAGATTGGAGTTCTCAGGTAGCTCAGTGGAAAGAGCATTGGCCTAGAAAGCCAAAGGTCCTGGATTCAAACCCCAGTCTGAGCGTATAATTTTTGTCTTCAAATATAATCATAATTTTTGTTTTCTTGACATGTTTAAATAAATTGACATGAGAAATCAATTTTTGCTGTTTTTATATAAGTTGACTTGTTGATTACAGAAAAAGAGACAGCAGAGGGAACTTGAGAGAAGAAAAAGAGAACAAGAGATGAAAACGTTAAAAGATGTGAAAATTAGTGCAGACAGTTCCCTGGTGACTCCTCAAAAGAAAGACTCAAATACACCAGGGACATCTGTTGTCTTTGTGCCTAACATACCTACTGATAGCATAGTTTATCCAAGCTCGCTAGATCTTGAAAAACCTAAACCTGACAGTCTTTCACTCTCACCAAAGTAAGTATTTCAGGGTGTATGAGTTCAGTTCAGGGGTCAGTCTGGTGAATCTGAAATTATCTTACCTCGTAAATAGAGATCCGTGAAATTTGCGAGACACGATAACGCAAAATGCTCTAATTTTGTCATTTTCTTGTACCATTTCTTAACTTCACTTCTCATAACCTCAAAAAAAATTTATGAATCGCAAAATAATGCAAAATCCTACAATAACGTGAAATAACACCGAAATTTAAAATTTTCAATGAATTCCAGAGATTTTATGTTCTATTTGCGAAGTTTTCATAATACATTATTAAACACTGCTTTCGGATTCCACCTTCTTTTTAACTGCCATTTTGATGGTGCCATATCTGCTTCCTCCATGCACTCTTGCTAAGGGAAATGGTTGCAACACAGTTCACAACATAGAGATAATATTTTCTGTCCTTCTCGTGTTCAAATATGGTCTCTCCATAGACTGGGGTTTGAACCCAGGACCTTTGACTTTCTATGTCAATGCTGTATCCAAGTGAGCTACTTAGGCCTCCAATCTAAACGCATATTTTTCTCTTCTACATAGTTAATTCCCTAACCCCAAATGCTACGAGCCGTTGCTACAATTTTTGCAAATGGCAGCTCCTTTGTTAAGACTTTTTATTGGGAATTTAAACATTACTTATAAAGCCAGTAGTGCTTCTTTCAACGTTCACATTATTCGTTTTTAAATATCTTAATGTTGGACAAATTATATTTGAAAAGAAAAATATACTCCTAGACTGGGGTTTGAACCCAGGACCTTTGACTTTCTATGTCATTGCTCTATCCAAGTGAGCTACCTAGGCCTCCAATCTAGCTAGATTACTGGCTTTATAAGTAATGTTTAAATTCCCAATAAAACGTCTTGTTAACAAAGGAGCCACCATTTGCAAAAATTGTAGCAACGACTTGCAGAATTTGGGGTTAGGGAATTAACTATGTAGAAGAGAAAAATATGTGTTTAGATTGGAGGCCTAGGTAGCTCACTTGGATAGAGCATTGACATAGAGAGTCAAAGGTCCTAGGTTCAAACCCCAGTCTAGGCGTATATTTTTCTTTTCAAATATAATTTGTCCATCATTAAGCTTAATTCTTCTTCTTCTTCACTTCCTGGTTTAGGCAAGAGTTGCCTGTTCCGTCTTCACCATTAGATCTAAGACCATCTCTTCTGAGGACGTCCGACATTTCTTCTTCCTCTTGGAAAATAATGGAAGATTTTATTTGGTAATCTACTTTCTTCCATTCTTTCTACATGTTCTTTCCACTGTATCTTGTTGTTAAATATCTTTTCTTTTATGGAGTAGATCCGCAGTTCTTCACGGATATCCTCGTTTCTTATCTGGTCCATTCTAGTGCAGCCTTTTACTCTTCTTAAAAATTTCATCTCGGCTGCTTGGATTTTACTTTCTTGTTTGGTAGTGGTAATCCAAGATTCACTCCCATACAAAAGGACAGGGACAGCCATTGTTTTATAAAATTTTAATTTTGTTTGTTTATGGGCTTTATTATTCAATGTTCTATTTATTGTACCACAAATAGCTTGAAACTGATGTGTTTTGTGTTCAATATCTTTATCATACCCATAGCTGATGTCACATCCTAAATATTTAAAGTGGGATACTTGTTCAATAATCTTCTTCTTCTTCTTCCTTCCAAGTATTAGGCCAAGGCCTGTTACGATCCTATAGAAAATTTTCCCTCCAGCATTTCATAGGACGGCCCAGTGATCTTCGTCCTCTTGGTATATAATTATAAACAGCTTTGGGGATCCGATTTGAACTCATTCTTTCAAGATGGTGTTTCCAATTTAGTTGGTACTGTTTAATATATTCCAAAATTGGCATAGTCTTCAATTTGTCATTAGTTTGATTCTTCCGGGAAATTCTCATATAAGACTTGAAAGCATAATAATAGTCCCTTCGATTGGTTGCTGGCCAAAGGAAGGCAAGACCAGTGATGGGGCTGCCATCTCATAGCCTCTGGTCAGGCTTTTCTGAAGAAGAAAAGAAAATAAAGGAAAGAAGAAATGGAAGAAAGGAAAGACTCCCTAGCCCTCGGATGCCCTAATAGCGTCGGGGTCGAAAAAACAAGAGTTAACCAAGAGAGGTTAGACAGTAAAGTTAAAAGAGTGCAAAACACAAGTAAGTGGAAGAAATGTTTTGCTCAGCTTGGGCACCTTGTGGTCGCCATCCACATATCCCCTAGATGAGGACCCCCGAGGGACTTGTTCAATAATTTCATCTCTAATTACTATTTTTGCACGCAGAGTGTTTCTTCCACAAAATGCCATTACTATTGTTTTACTTATTGAAATTTTAAGCTTAATTTTATTCATTAAATAGTCCTAACAAATGCTACTTTTGATTTCCAAATCCTCTAGATAAATTGGAAATCACTCGTGACATGTTTATAATGCCAGATAATGTTTATAGTGATGAAAAGAGAGTTTTTTTTACTATTTTCTTGAAAACCTAGCAAAATGCAATTATGTCGTGTTGGCTTGCTCTGTTAATAGTGTTTGAAATCACAACTGTGGTGTGAATTGTTGTTTTCAGGAAACTTGCAATTCCAACGGTTGATCGGAATACTAAACCAGCATCTCTTCTAAGCCCGTCGATTCATTCCAGAGTCGGGTTGAGAAATGTTATAGTGCCATCAAAACTTATGGGGAAGTTCATGAATCTGGCCCACAGGAATACATTGCAGAACATAGAGACGTGTGGAATACTTGCTGGTACACTTGTAAGTATGCGGCATGGCGGCTTTATTCATGTCGATAGATAGATAGATTTATTTAGCCTGGTGGAGTTAATGCCATGTGCCCTTCTCTTCCACTCACCAGGACAAATATATGTTACAGTTAATTACAAAAAAAATTACAATAATATTACATGGTGAAATTAAATATTTCTTACCTCTCCTCATACAAATCTTCTAAGTAGATTGCGATTTCGAGACTATAACAGTCTCATCTTCAGCACTTTAATTTCACCATAAATTAAACCTCATAGTGTTTAATTCCTATAAAAGTTAAATTAAGATTAATATTACGTACTAAACAATAATTATCTGTCAAACCGAACAATAACGAAAATAATGTCTAATAAATAGAGATTCGCGAAATTCACGAGTTGCAATAATGCGAAATGCTCTAATTTTGTCATTTTCTTGTACCATTTCTTAACTCCACTTCCTATAACCTCAAAAAAAAGCATCTTTAATTCATGAAATAACTCAAAATTCTACGATAATGCAAAATAACACCGAAATTGTCAATGAATTCTGGAGATTTTTTTTCTATTTGCAAAATTTTCATAGTGCATTTTTAAACATTTCGGATTCCATCTTCTTTTTAACTGCCATATCTGCTTCCTCCATGCAGTCTTGCAAAGGGAAATGGTTGCAACACAGTAATATATGAATGGTTTTGCTCCTGGAACATTAAACTTAATGCAAATAAAACACAAGTCGTCCTGTTCACGAAATCAAACTTTCCCTGTCCAATTCAGCTCATTATGGGTGTGCAACCCCTACCAGTAGAAACTTCAGTCAAATATTTAGGCCTAATATTGGATAAAAAACTCACACTAAGAGCTCATATCGACCATATCACTTTTAAAGCTCAGCAAGGTATAGCTATATTATATCCGTTTTTCAAGTCGCCGTCTCTGTCCCGAAGGATCAAGGTCACTCTATACGTGGCCGTGATTCGTAGTATGCTATTGTACGGCTGCGAATCTCTGAGTATCCTTGCGAAATGCCACAAAAAGAAACTTCAGATATTGCAGAACAAATGTCTCAAAATTATACTTTCGGCACCGCGTTACACAAGGATAACGGAGATGCACGAGGCCACGAAGGTACCATATATTGACTCTATCATAACTGAAAGGGTTACATCCATGCTCCGAAATATAAATGAACATGGGAACCCAATAGTATGCAATATAGGACACCTTCCACAATGGCGTACTACACATAGAAACATATTCGACACATTAAACCACCCGTAGTATTCAGCATGAAATAACCAAGATCAGAGGGGTCAGCGCAGATTGGCGTGGCTCATTCCGGTCCTGAAAGTTATCAGCGACACGGTTTCCGATGCCCCAATTAAGCAAGATCTATCTGCCTTGGAATCAAACATCCACATTATATCAATAGCAATAGCACATGCTAAAATAGAATCAATCCCCATATAACCGCCGTATAGGCTAGGGCAAAACAGCAAAACCCAATACTGCACACACCTATGCGAATTCGCCGTCAAGGGACAAATAACAGTCCCAGCAAAAGGCACACTGGGCAGCGCAAACAGCTGTCAATAACAGTCAGTCAGCAACACAGTTCACAACATAGAGGTAATATTTTCTGTCCTTCTCATGCTCAAATATGGTCTCTCCATAGATTTTAAGTTCTATGGCCAATATGAATTCCAAGAAATACAAATTATATTAACATGTAAGATAAGTTTTTTTCTCTACATTTTTGCAGACATAATTATCAATTTTATATCAATCATTACTAAGTAATGGCTTATTCAAATCTGAAGAAAACATTTCTATAAGTGTAAGCAGTAACCTGACATGAATACAAGCACTGCCAAATTTGAATAAGCCAACAATGGGCCATGAGTAATTATATTGACTCTTTAACTCATGCCACAAATGCTAGTCAATGACCAATCACGTTTCAATGTTGTTTTACAACCAATGACAGTCCTGTTTCACCTCGCTCTTTATCGATTTCTCTTTATCAGCTCCTGCTTTTGTGATAAAGAAAGCTCCTCCTTTTTAATGTTCTGAACAGGTCATATCATTATTTTTCTCCAACAAATACATTGAATATAGCAAATAATGAAAAGATTCCTTGATTTTATCGAGTTGTTTACGAAAAAAATAAATGAATAACCCGTAATGTTGATTATGATATATAGTTTGATGTGTTTCATTATTTCTCCACTTGGGTGCACTCTTACAATATTGTGATCTTATTTGGCAATAAATAATATGATCAAGCAGCAGTGAATGAACATAACCTCACATTTGTGATTTATTTTCAAACATCGCCATTTACATTAAATATATAAATATTTTAAAATAACTATAGTTAAACAATGATTTGTGAGTAAACAGCTTAATTTTATTCGTTAAATAGTCCTAACAAATGCCACTCTTGATTTCAAATTCTCTAGATAAATTCACTCCTCACTTCGTGAGTTGTGAATTTATCAATAATTTGGAAATCACTCGTGGCATATGATAAATATTATTATTTCCAATTTAATTAAAACAGAATTTAATTACATAAACACTTTTTTCTATTGGATTACATATCTATAACATGGATTTTTAACAAAATGTAACAAAACAAATACTGACAGTTTAAGCAACAATGGCCACGTGCAATTTTAATTCCCCCTCTTTCCCCCTTCAAACTTTGTTTCAATCAACAGATACATTCAGTGAATGTGAAATGTATACCCTGGTCAGTTTGTGTTTTATTCTTGGACCAATGGATCTGTGCCCTCATAAGAAATGCAAACTAAACACTAATCTCGTTTCTGCTTCGGTAAATCATTTCCCTCCCTGCATTCTTGCCTGTCTCTATTTTCTATCTCTCGCTTTCTCCCCTCCCATTACTCACAGTTTTGAGCTTTCTTGTGGGATATCTTTGCACTCACAGTCCAGCGTTGTCAACTCAGTATCAGTATGTTATGTTATATAGTAGGTAAATTGTAAATTATTATCATTAGCTTAATTCATAAGCATAAATTAGAATTCCTGTATAGTATCAGTATGTTATATAATATGTAAATAAAATCATAGCATGTAGTAACTTCGCCATAGCCGGTCCCTAGCCCGGATGAGAAAGAAGGAGGGTATATGACTGTGTGTTCATACATAAAATTTTATAATTTTGTTAGGACTTCAAGATTACGTTACAAACCTAACCAAATAAGACAATGAGGTGAACGAGAAGTATTTATGACGAAACATTTATCTTTAAAAGCAACATATGTAGTATTCCCTTCACGTAATTTCCATTTAACCAACAAATACACACTATTGTAATTATATCCATTAATCGTAGAAATCAATCAGTGTCATTAGACCTACTTAAATTAAATATGAAGAAGTAATAATTAACCTTACAATATTCAAGAGCCTGACACCGGGGGAAGTTTGGCAACGTCCCTACTCGGTCAGTTACAGTGGCTTCTATTTGACGTAGTGGGAGGGGAGCGCGGTGGAATGGTGTGAGAACTGACGTGTACTTTTTGAAGAACAATGCCAGCGCTACAGGGGCGCAGATCCGTTGGTCCGAGTATACTTAAGTCTCAAGTAATTTTTTTTTTCTTCTTTGTATACTGTTGTCCGATATACAGAGTCAGAGATCTGGGATTCGATTCCTGCTTCAGACATTTTCTTTCTTCAAAAAATTATCCAACCAAGTCTTGGTCTATAAGCCTGTTATGATCTCACTGATGAATTTTGTATCCAGCATTTTCTTGGACGGCCCAGAGATCTCTTCCCTG
Source organism: Diploptera punctata (assembly GCA_030220185.1). Classification (NCBI taxonomy): domain Eukaryota; kingdom Metazoa; phylum Arthropoda; class Insecta; order Blattodea; family Blaberidae; genus Diploptera; species Diploptera punctata. Next base: position 1,258,934 of record JASPKZ010006855.1, read on the forward strand.
TTGGACAATAACGAAACATGGCTTTGGGAACTCTATGTGAACTTGTTCGTCGCAAATGATTCATCCAGTTGTTCTGGTATCTATATATGTATTCAATGACCGGTTCTAAACGTAGTTCCTTCAAGATATCATCATTGCGTTTGTGATTGCATTTGGTATATCCTGCTGTAAATCTCATTTCAATAGAAGTTATGCTGCTCTCTTTTCCTTTCCTCGAAGTTCATGCCTCACTGCCGTAGCAAAGTGCAGGTCTTGCTAAGGTTTTGTATAACCGTACTCTGGTATCTCTCTGGACTAGTGAAGGTTTCATTACTGAATTTATTATTTCCATGATTTTATTAAAATTAATAATCAGGGGTCCTCATCTAGGGGATATGTGGATGGCGACCACAAGGTGCCCAAGCTGTGCAAAACATTTCTTCCACTTACTTGTGTTTTGAACTCTAAAACTTTACTTTCTAACCTCTATTGGTCAACTCTTGTTTTTTCGACCATAATGCTATTAGGGCAACCGAGGGCTAGGGAGTCTTTCCTTTCTTCCATTTCTTCTTTCCTTTATTTTCTTTTCTTCTCCAGAAAAGCCTGACCAGAGGCTATAAGATGGCAGCCCCATCACTGGTCTTGCCTTCCTTTGGCCAGCAACCAATCGAAGGGACTATTATTATGCTTTCAAGTCTTATACGAGAATTTCCCTCAAATGCTGGAGGGAAAATTTTCTATAGGATCGTAACAGGCCTTGGCCTAATACTTGGAAGGAAGAAGAAGAATAATAATTTTATTTGCTACGTCTACTTCATCCAAATATGTTAATGTGTATCCAAGGTAGGTAAATGAATTTACTCTTTCCAGTATTTTTGAATCTATAGAAATTTTGCTGCGTACAGGATATTTTCCTTGAAAAGCCATTACTTTAGTTTTTTCTGTATTGATTTTCATGTTATATTTTATGTCCATTTTGTTAATATTAAATACGGAATATTGTAATTCGTCCTGTGATGGTGCCACCAATGCTACATCATCAGCAAAAATTAACGTATCTTTTTTTTTTTTCCAAAAAAATAATTAGGGACATTTGTTTCAGAATCGAGGGCAGCTCATTATTACGCATCTGTTGGTGCCGAAGCAGAGTGGAACTTCAGACTCGTGCACAACACAAAACGAAGAAGAGATATTCGACTACCAGGACCAGCATGATCTCATTACTCTGGGTTGGATTCACGTAAGTTTTTCTTCATAATTCATCATCATTCTCTTTTGAAAGGTCGATTCCAAATATGCTTCCAACCATCTCTATTTTCCCATGCTTTAATACATCCATCCATAGTAATTCTGCTTGCAGCTTTACCAGGGAATTGTATGTGTGGTAGTTTCCCCGTTGCTTTCCACACCAGTGAAGGATGATGGTGATGATGATGATAATGATAAGGATGAGGATGATGATAGTAGCCATATGATTTTGGGGACTGTTTGGGCCTTAAAGTTTTCCTGACATTTGTCTTACAGGTGAGGAAAAACCCCGATAAAAAACTCACCCAGAAAAACTGCCCTGACCGGGGATCGTACCCAGGCCCACTGCGTGACAAGGCAGCACGCTATGTTGAGACCACAGCGGTGGATTGCTTTAATACAGTAAAACTTATTTAATCCAGAACATGAATAATGCAGAAAATCTGTCCAATGTGAACAAATTTATAGGTCCCAGCGAAAGAATAGTAATTTTACGTGTATTTATTTTGCATAAAACGGAATCTGTCCAACGCAGAAACAGAAGGATATATCTACATAATTCATAAAAAGATTATAATATGGAAACATAGAGAGAGAAATAAGTTAGTTTCCACTTCATTGAATTCCCGTTAGGCCAAAAAAAACAATATAAAATTATTCCTGCCGCCGGGTGAAGTATGGATTCTACCTGTACCTGAAATTTTCTTTTGGCATTACTGTACACCTGTTATGCAAAATACAGATTCCTGTCTTGTAAATAACCATTGCACTTAATTTTTAGTTTTTTTTTACTCCATATTTCTTGACTCCAAACGGGACAATACTGCCTGAATAAACACCTACACAGACTTGGCATAACAGATTCACCTAAATGCCCTTTTTGCAATTTAAATGAAGATATGGAAAGAAACCATCTCCTCCGTTGTCCAGCTTTTGTAGAAGAGACCAGCCTTTCTGCTAAATATTGGAGTGCAAGAGAGCGAATGATTTCATTATCAAGTGCTCGACATTAGATTCCAACCAACCTATTTCTTGACTCCCATGCAGACCCAGGTTTTGTCACTGCATTTGTGACATTATCGAAGCAACACCGTGATCACAACTGCAATCCAACGGTTTTCTCTCTTGTAAATTGATTTCTGCACTCTCTGATGGCTGACCGATTAACTTACAAATCAGTCTCCTCTCATTTTTACTGGATATTTTAAAATTCATAGTTTTCTTTTTATTCTTGCATATGTAAATTTTCTCCCAAATTGTGAGTTCCTTTGGATTTTCTAACTGTTTAAGTAACTTTGCCTTGGTTTCAATTCTGTGTTTTTCTGACCAAACATGTGCAGCTATTGCAGTAGGAACTGACTGGTTTTTAAGTATCTCATATAAGGGATGTGCTTGGGGTGTGTTCTCATTCAGCAGCAAACTGTTGTTGACTTGAACTGTCGACCCTTCTGGTCCCTGAACCCAGAAGAGTCCGTTACCATATTTGGACCTTTTCTGGCCTAGAGGGAGAGAGAGAGAGAGAGAGAATCTACTAATATATTTAGTTATCATAGTCATTATATATATGAATAAATTAATAAACGAATGGAGGAAAACACAACGAGGATATATACCCATCAATAGGAACCTCAAACTCGATGCTATTCTTTTTGTGTTCATTAATTTACTTATTTCTATCATAGTAATAGCTTTAGCTTCTCAATATTAATTTAATAAATAATGCTATAGCTGTGTGGAGTCCCTTCATGTCTTCTTCAGGTAGAAGCCATTCATTGTGTATTTGTGAATGATGATTCATTGCAATTGAATGTGGGACCAGTAGAGTAAAGGTAAAGGAAGGATTCTTGCTTGGATGGGAATGGAGCCTGGATTAGCTCGGTGGTCTGAGCATTAGCACAGAAAGCTAAAGGTTCGGGGTTCGATTCCCGGTTCAGGCAAAAATTTTCTCTTTGCCATTGATTTACAATAATTTAATTGTGTTTATTAATTTACTTATTTCTATCATAGTAATAGCTTTAGCTTCTCAATATTAATTTAATAAATAATGCTATAGCTGTGTGGAGTCTCTTCATGTCTTCTTCAGGTAGAAGCCATTCATTGTGTATTTGTGAATGATGATTCATTGCAATTGAATGTGGGACCAGTAGAGTAAGGTAAAGGAAGGATTTCTGCTTGGATGGGAATGAAGCCTGAATTAGCTCAGTGGTCTGAGCATTAGCACGGAAAGCTAAAGGTTCAGGATTCGATTCCCAGTTCAGGCAAAAATTTTTCTCTTTACCATTGATTTACAATAATTTAATTGTGTTTATTAATTTACTTATTTCTATCATAGTAATAGCTTTAGCTTCTCAATATTAATTTAATAAATAATGCTATAGCTGTGTGGAGTCTCTTCATGTCTTCTTCAGGTAGAAGCCATTCATTGTGTATTTGTGAATGATGATTCATTGCAATTGAATGTGGGACCAGTAGAGTAAAGGTAAAGGAAGGATTCTTGCTTGGATGGGAATGGAGTCTGGATTAGCTCAGTGGTCTGAGCATTAGCACGGAAAGCTAAAGGTTCAGGATTCGATTCCCGGTTCAGGCAAAAATTTTTCTCTTTACCATTGATTTACAATATATTTTTCTTTTCAAATATAGTTAGTTATTAATATCTTTTTTTTCTGAGTGTAATTTGATTGAAGAATATGATGGAATTAGGATGCTGTAATATTTTTTTTTGTTTATTTTGCAGACTCATCCAACGCAAACGGCTTTTCTGTCAAGTGTGGATCTACACACTCACTGTTCTTACCAACTGATGATGCCAGAAGCGCTTGCCATTGTATGTGCCCCTCGTTATCAAGAGTAAGTACCATCTACTGCTCTGCAAAGGACAACTAACTAACTAAGTAACTAACTCACTGGCACTATCAAACCCGTAGGTTTTGACCATGCGGACATAAGCTCTCCATACATCCCTGTCCTGAGCTAATGCTTTCCAGTCATTCTCTGTATAGAAAAGTCCTAACATTCCATGTTCCTAGGAACATGTCCCTGTGTTTGAGCCTTTGGCATGGGTTCCCTGAAGTAGTCCCCGCCCGGAGAACCGAATGGGGGACTATTTGACCTCCGAAAAATTTTACCCCAGTTGAACTCATGTCCGCATTTCTTGGCGGTTGTATTTTTATGGTGAAAGATCGTCACTCTTTCGACCAAGGTACTTTTTTCGTCTGGCTTATCAGCTTTGACCAGTCCGGCATGGGTAACCCTATCGGCAGCAGTGCTACCGCTGGCATAGCTCTCGAGATCATTTAAGCACACAAGCTACTCCATCACGACAAGGTAAAGATACCTTGGAGGGTCTGCAAAGGACAAACATAAAAGAATTATTGGTGGGGTTAAACATAACCAGGCGTTTACTTACGCAACTTAAGGCATTTTTAATGCAATTTATCCCATTAATAAGTGACATTTATCCCTGAAAAATTACTGTCGTGAAAGTATATTAATGTAATGCAAAATTTAGTAGTGTAAATAAATTTTACGGTTGTAACCGTCAGCCATTTTGAATTTGCATAGAAGAGGTAATTTTTTTACGTATTTAAACACATTTAAAATGTAACAAACCTAAAAGCTAACCTAACCTAATTCGGTGAACCCCTTAGTGACTTAATCTAATTTAGAGTGAATCTCATGAAACACCCCTTTTTTTTATTAAGTTATGTAGGTAGGAAATAACACTATGAGGTTTATTTTAATATTACTAAATTAATATTGAGAAGCTAAAGCTATTACTATGATAGAAATAAGTAAATTAATAAACACAATTAAATTATTGTAAATCAATGGTAAAGAGATTAGCTCAGTGGTCTGAGCATTAGCACGGAAAGCTAAAGGTTCGGGGTTCGATTCCCTGTTCAGGCAAAAATTTTTCTCTTTACCATTGATTTACAATAATTTAATTGTGTTTATTAATTTACTTATTTCTATCATAGTAATAGCTTTAGCTTCCCAATATTAATTTAATAAATAATGCTATAGCTGTGTGGAGTCCCTTCATGTCTTCTTCAGGTAGAAGCCATTCATTGTGTATTTGTGAATGATGATTCATTGCAATTGAATGTGGGGCCAGTAGAGTAAAGGTAAAGGAAGGATTCTTGCTTGGATGGCAATAGAAGCATGGATTAGCTCGGTGGTCTGAGCATTAGCACGGAAAGCTAAAGGTTCGGGGTTCGATTCCCGGTTCAGGCAAAAATTTTTCTCTTTACCATTGATTTATTTTAATATTGTTTAGTTGTTTCTTGACTCACCTCATACTTCTTAACTCCCTTGCAGACTCGAGTTTCTTCACTTCATTTGTGACATTCTCAATGCTGTATTACATTCACAACTGATGTCCAACACACTGACCTCCACGCCATCTGATGGCTGACCGACGAACTTCCAAATCAATCCCCCTCCTTATCACCGGGTATTTCAAAATTCATAGTTGTGTTTTTATTCTTGCATATGCAAATTTTTTCCCAAATTGTGAATTTGCAAGAATAAAAACACAACTATGAATTTTGAAATATCCAGTGATAAGGAGAGGGAATTGATTTGGAAGTTCGTCGGTCAGCCATCAGATGGTGCAGAGGTCAGTCTGCAGGATAGGAGGCCATTGGACATCAGTTGTGAACGTAATACAGCATTGAGAATGAAGTGAAGAAACTCGAGTCTGCTTGGGAGTTAAGAAGTATGAGTTGAGTGAAGAACCAACTAAACAATATTCCCTTTTTTTTTTTTGTTTGTTTTACGCGGTTAATATGTACATTTGTTTGTGTTTTACTCGGTTAAATTTGGACATAAATTGGATATTATCGATGCAGATGCTGTGTTATCGACAGAGCCGTGGGTTTATCGCTGGTTATCGCAGGTTCATGGAATAGCTGTTCTAACGAGAGTGGTCATGACAGGAAATAGTCCCACTTGTTTTTTCCATGTTTACGAGTAAAATGAGTTACAGATAATTAAATTCCGGGGCTAAATATTTTCAATATATCGTTTTATAATTATTTATTGCAAGAGAAAACGGTTTGATGAAAAAATGGTAAACAAAAGGATAGAAAAGTATAAGAAACAAAAATGATTGACCAATTCTCCATACTCACCGGCAATGCTTTGAACTGCACTACGCATTGGTACCAATATCAACTCTCTAGGAATAATGGCAGGCAATTTAAAATGAGTCATTGTTTCTGCCGCACCCATTATAAATTAAGCTTTTTGTGATGTTTTTATTATTGATTTAACACTTCTCTCTGAAGGATAAATTATATTTGAAGAGAAAAATTTTATGATTTGCAGAAATGGTTTCTTCATATTAACACCGCAGTATGGTTTAGACTTCATTGCCAGCTGTAGACAGACCGGTTTTCATCCACATCCGACAGAACCACCACTCTATATGGTTTGTATACATTAATCGTAAAGAAACTTGAAATTTTAAATAAAATTCTTTACACCTCACCTCATATCCTGTCTTCTATTTAAATTGGTTTCATAACCTTAGTGGTTACAACTTCAGTATTACATGTCCTATGTTTTAATTAATTTATATATTTTTATATAATAAATTTGGAAATTTTTAACATTATGAGGTTTAATAATTAAATGAATCGTGATTTTTTCTTACCTCATACATCTATGTTTCTTTAAACACAGCACTGCAGCATCGGCGACACTTTTGTCGTCATCGTCAGCTGTTTTCACGACTGTCAATTTTTTCTCCTTTTTGCCGGTAATTATCCAGACTGCCATCTGGTGTTCTTTTGAAGGAATTCCTCTTCAAACTGCCATCTGGTGTTATTTTGAATGAATCATTTCCTAAACTGCTATCTGTTGTATTTTTGAAGAACTTTGTAATCAAGCTTGGTTCTTCTGGAATCTCAAAGTTCATAGTTCTAGTATGGTTTTTTTGAATATATATTTTTTCCCAAACTGTTAAATCCAAAGGTTTAGATAGATGTTTTAAAAGTTTTGCTTCTTTTCCAGTCCTATGATGCTCTAATAACTATGTGCTGCTATAGCTGATTTTTCAATTTCTCCATTCTTCATGTTTCTGAAGTGTTCTTTTTTACGAGTTTCCAAGTTCCTTTTTGTTTTTCCTATATATATCTTGTTGCAATCCTTGCAATCAATTTGATAAATCCCAGATTTTTTGTTGTCTGGGGTATTACATTTATTATTAGTTAACAGCAGATTACCCAGGCTGAATTTGTTAATTGGAGCTAATGTTATATTAAAATTTCTGAAAATTTTTTGAAACTTATTATGAACTTCAGGATGGTAAGTGAATTTCTTGAATTTTACATCTTTTCTTGGGACCATGATGTAAGGTGGTGTATTCCTGTAACCTTTTTTGTTGTTTGAATTTCTTTATAGATGTATGAGGTAAGAAAAAATCACGATTCATTTAATTATTATTAATTGAACCTCATAATGTTAAAAATTCCCAAATTTAATATATAAATTATGAGGTTTTATTCATAAGAATTAAATGAATCGTGATTTCTTCTTATCTCATACTTCTATGTTTTTTTTAAACACAGCACTGCAGTATCAGCGACCATCGTCACCTTCCTCAGCTGTTCAGTTTTTTCTTTTGTCAGTAATTATCCAAACTGCCATCTGGTGTTCTTTCGAAGGAATTATTTTCTAAACTGCCATCTTGTGTTCTTTTGAAGGAATCATTTTCTAAACTGCCATCTGTTGTATTTTTGAAGAACTTTGTAATCAAGCTCGATTCGTCTGGAATCTCGAAGTTCATGGTTCTAGTATATATATTAAAAAAAAACCATACTAGAATACGAATTTTGAGATTCTTGTTGCATTCTTAAAATTCATCGGAGAACATATTGTTTAAATAACTCACCTCATAGGATTCATGCTTCCATGATATCGCGATTTCAAACATAATCATGTTCATCGTCAGCCATAACTCCGACTGATGAAATTCTTCGGCCGTCAACTATTCTATTGTCGCCATCTTCAGTGCTGCCATCTATGGTTTTGATTTCGAAGTTCATAAATTCAACCATAGATGGCAGCACTGAAGATGGCGACAATAGAATAGTTGACGGCCGAAGAATTTCATCAGTCGGAGTTATGGCTGATGATGAACATGACTATGTTTGAAATCGCGATATCATGGAAGCATGAATCCTATGAGGTGAGTTGTTTAAACAATATGTTCTCTGATGAATTTTAATGATTATACCTCATAATGTTTACTTCCCAACATTAATTAAATATAATATTTATTCTTCTGAATATCTATGAACTTCGATATTCCAGTGGATAAAAATTTAATTACAAAGTTTATAATCCCAACGAAAGATGGCAGCACAAGAGGTGATGTCCTTAGAGAAATCAACAACCACAGAATTTCATCAGTGGAAGCCATGACTGAAGGGGGACAAGATATTGTCTGAAACCGCCGGTATCAAAGAAATTTTATATTATATGAGGCGAGTCATTTAAAATATGTTCTCCACTCACTATTAATGAGTGACTACTGCTCATTTTTTTCCAATTCCTCATTTTTAACATTCGTCATTTGTTCCTTCACTCTGGTTTTCTAATTTCTTTCTGTTTTCTATCGATACACCATGCATACCATCATCAGCTTTTCTAGATTGTTGAATTTTATGTTGTTCGCCCTGGATGTTTGCTCCGACTCCATCTTTTGGGTGACCGAAGAATTTGCAAATCAATCTTTTTCTCTGGGAATTTCAAAATTCCTGTGTGCTGTTAAATATCTTCTTAATTTGCAAGATAGAGGCAAAGGCTTGATGGCATTTGGTCCGCAGGAATTAACAGTGTATATAAGAGAAAGAGTCGGCCGCGGTGGACTAGTGGTTATGCACCTGCCTCTGGTCCCAAGGATCGCGGGTTCAAACCCGGCCGGGATCGATGGATTTTTAGGACGGAAAAATCCAAGGAGCAAGTCCTCCGGCAGGGACTTTAAGCCGTGGGTCCCGAGTCTGAAGATTTTCAGGCTCGTAAAAAATCCTTAAGCCTGAATGAAAAGGCCTCTAAGCAAAATTTACCTAATTTTCCCGTCCTAGTACTACCTTGGTTTCCTAGATGTCAGTATGAGGCGGAACGCTGACCACGGACCACTCAAAAATGACATCTATACGAAAACAAGTGTAACTAAATTAATATGGTTCAAATTCTTCCCTGCAGGGGGAGAGCGCCTAAATGTAAAGGGAAACATGGGCTTACAAAAAAAAATAAGAGAAAGATTTGCATTTTGATTGGAGTTTCTCACGTAGCTCAGAGGTAGAGAATTGGCCTAGAAAGCTAAAGGTCCTGGGTTCAAACCCCAGTCTGTGAGTATAATTTTTCTCTTCTAATATAACTCTTAATTTGTTTTGTGATCCCATTGGGAAAACGGCCGGATGGGAGATGACAAGCTTTTATCTACCCACTTTAACAGTATCTAATTGCAAGAAATATTAATAAAACACTATATTAAACGTATTTACCTAAGAGATGGAATTATCACTTCATTATTTTACTCGTAAATATGAAATTAAAGTGGGACTATTTCCTGTCATGACCACATAGTTTAGGGACTATGTCCTGTCAAGACCACATATATTATAAGAGTCCTTACTTCTAACCAGCGATTATCAAACTTTTAAGGAGCGATATACCACCGATGAACATCGATAAACCACGGTCCGCATTTATCCTTTACTTATTTAACCGCGTAAAATAATAAAAAGGACGTTCCTTGGATTTCACCTACGTTAGAGTAATTGATTTGTGTTACAGTAATTGAGTTAGGTTTGGTTAGCTCTTAGGTTCCTTGCTTTTTAAATGTGATTTGATACGTAAAATAAATTACCTCTTCATTTTTGTTATTCTATGAAAAATTCAAAATGTCGGACGGTTACCACGTAAAATCATATTTCCACTAGTTCATTTCGTGTTAATTATACATATTTAGGCAGCGGTTACATCTCTTAGGAAAATTGATTCATTAACACATTACAATACTTTAAATTACATCAAAATTGGCATAAGTCGCGTAAGTAAAAAGCTTGTCTTGTACATCCCCACCAAGAAAACTTTTCTTGGTCTTCTTCTTCTTCTTCTACTACAAGGTTTAGGCTATGCAGCCTGTTCCGGCGAAGTTAAAAGTGGAGTCCATCTTCTACGTGGTCGGCCAACATCTCTTGTTCCTCTGGGATTATACAGGAAGGTTCTTTTTGGTATTCTTTCGTTGTTCATTCTCATTAAGTGTTCTGTCCATTTCTTGTTATTTTTGCTGATTTTATCTTCAATTTTATATATATTTAATTCTTTTCATATAGTTTCGTTCCTTATTTTATCTGCTCTTGTGCATCCTTTCACATTACGTAAAAATAGCATTTCCGCAGTCTGTATCCTGCTTTTATCCCTTGATTTCATTATCCAATTTTTACTTCCATACAACAACAAAGGAACAGCCATTGTTTTATATAATTTAAGCTTCGTATCTTTCCTTGTTTTCCGACCTAAGGTTCTTTTTATGGTTCCACAAATAGCCTGAAATTTATTTACTTTATTTTCTATATCTTTATTTTCTCTATAAGTTATATCACATCCTAAATATTGGAAATGTGATATTTGTTGTATTATTTTGTTATCCAGTACAATTTTTGATCTAATTCCATATTCTTCATGATGTGTTCCGTTGAGGTTTATTCAAAATTAATATAAAATTATAGAATATTCACCTGAAAGGGACGTCTCCTCAAAAGGGACCCAAAAGCGCTTAATTAATCATTTAACTGTAGCGCTTTTGGGACCCAAAAGCGCTACAGTTAAATGATTAATTAAGTTGAGGAGACGGACCTTTCAGGTGAATATAATTTTATATTAATTCCATATTTACCAATAAATGCCATTACTTTTGACTTATTTATTGATATTTTACAATTATATCTATTGGCTATTAATTTAAATTTATATGCTAACATTTGGAGCTCATTTTCAGATTCTGCTAAAAGTACAACATCGTCAGCGAATAATAAAGCATTTATTTTATCTTTATTATCAATTAATATTCCTTCATTAGTTAAAACCTTCTTCCATTCTTGGTCATTGTTAAATAAAATACTTATTAAATAACAAAATTTATTTGCAGAAAGCTGAACATTCCAAGTTGGACAATGCAGCCGGCATAGAAGTGGTGGACTTAAGGAGATGAGGAGAGTTAGTAACATTGTTATATAGTCATTAATTTAAACTTTTTATGTGTGTGTGTGTGCGCTAACGGCTCACCTCTATGAACTTTATTTACTTGAATGAAGACTGGCGTGTAATTATTTTCTAATTTTACAACTTACAAGAGTATTATATATATTGTTCTTTGTAAAGTATTGAGTTCTATGAAATGTTTTGTAAAATGTTTCACAAATTACAGCTATGGCCTAACTTTAGTCCCTAAATTTTATAGAGAGTAGCCAGTTTTAATACATTGCGAGAGTTAACGCTAGTTTAGATGTCTTCAAACTCCATTACATCTGCTAGATACTTTTTTTTTAATTGTTGGTAATTATTGGGATAAGACAAAAGTAATGAAATTATTTACTAATAAATCAGATTTAAGGAACCGACAACATAATCTTACGATTAAAGATAATAGAGAGAAAATGAAAAAGATAACAAAAATCCCATTTTTGGACTCGTACTTAATAAGAAATGAGCAACTGCAAAGAATTGAATTTAATATTTATAGAAAAGATACTTCAGGTTTTAATCATGTTTCACATAACCCTCTGCATGCCACTGGCAAATCCTCTTGTGTCAGAGATTTAAATCACATCTGCCGATGTGATCGGCTTCGCAAGTATATTGTCTGGCAGGTAATGGACAGGAGCATCAGAGTCGATCTAATCAGCTCACGGCACCTAAAGGGTTATACATGCAATTTTCAACAGTCTACTATATAGGTTAATAAATAATCCACTAAATGAAGAGGATTTTGAGAATGAATATAATCGTATTGTACACATAGCTAACTTAAATGGTTTTGGTGAAAACATAATACAGAAGATTATATTAATTATATTATTTTTAGTCTGATCATCTTACCTCAATATTAATGTTGATTTGTTCTGGACAAGCTGACAATAAAACAGAATTGTTTTGAAACATGTCCAAGAACAAATCAACATTAATATTGAGGTAAGATGATCAGACTAAAAATAATATAATTAAAATAACCTCAAAATATCACTTCCTAAAATAAAATATTATACAGAAGAAATTAAAGAAATTTAAACAGCAAAAATAAAAAGGTTACATGAATACACCACTCTGCAACATAATTCCAAAAAAAAGAAACATTAAAGAAATTTACTTCCCATGCAGAAGTTCATAACAAATTTCAAAAGATTAAAAAAAAATTAATACAATATTAGTGCCGATTAACAAATTCAGCCTGGGTAATCTTCTGTTAACTAATAAAAAAGTTAACATCCCAGATAATAAAAATTTTTGGAATTTATCAAATTAATTGTAAAGATTGCAATAAAGTGTATGTAGAAAAAACAAAGGAATTTGGACATTTGCAAAAAAAGAGCACTTTAGAAATATGAAGAATGATGAAATTGAAAAATCAGCTATTGCAGCACATAGTTTATTAGAGAATCATAGAATTGAAAAAGAAGCAAAACTTTTGAAACATGTATCTATACCTTTGGAATTAACAGTCTGGGAAAAGATATACATCCAAAAAATCATATGAGAACCATGAATATCGAATTTCCGGACAAACCAAATTTGATTACAAAGTTCTTTAAATGAACACCAAATGACAGTTCAGAAAATGACCGACATAATAAAGAATCGACAGTTGTGAAAACAGCTGAAGATGGGAATGATGTTTCCCAATACTGCAGTTCTGTGTTAAAAAATGAAGTAAGAAGAATTCACAATTCATTTGATTCTAATTAAGAAAACCCCATAATGTAAAAATTCCCAACTTTAATATATGAAAATAAACAGAGTTTGTTGGAGAGTCATGAAATTGAAAAAGAGGCCAAACTGCTAAAACATTTGGAAGAACCTTTAGAATTGACAGTTTGGGAGAAGATATATATTCAGAAGAACAAATTTAGATCTATGAATTTCGAAATTCCCGATGAACGGGATCTTATCTCGAAGTTCATTAAATCAACACCAGATGGCAACGTTATAGATGGAGATTCCAACAAAAATCTGCTAGTCATAATGTCGGTTGAAAACTGCAGTTCCCATGTTTAAGAAAACATGAACTATGAGGTAAAATAAGAAATGACTCGTTGATTCATTGAATTAAGAACCTCGTAATGTTACTTCCCATATTTAACTATGAATAATTTTTCAGCAGTTGGAGTTTGACTGAAGATGAAACCAAAGGCCTTTGAAACTGGTATGTGAAAACATGTAATTTTATGAGGTGAGATGTAAAAACATTTTATCCAATTCATTTATAAGATAGATTTTAAAAAAAATGTTCAGAAGTTTTCAGTATTTCTCTTTAGGGACCGAAGTTAGGCCAACTGAATATTTCATTAAAAGATTTTAGAAAAAAACAGAATCATCGAAGCTGAATGTGATGCTTATAGGTATTTAGTGATCACTACGGCACAGTTACTGTATGTGTGGACAGATGCTTTACCGCCTAAGCTATCATCCACTGTGCTTATTTGAAATATTGTATAATTTATAAAAAAAATGTGTAATTTCAGTTAAAATCACGGACATAAAGAGGTAGACTGGCAACAGGACAGGGAGTTACTGCTTCTGCTATATTGTATGTATATATTGTCGGACCAAATGATCTGTGCCCCTTTAGCGCTGCAGTCGTTCTTAGAAATGTGGTTGGTTGGTATCTAATGTCGAGCACTTGATAATGAAATCATTCGCTCTCTTGCACTCCAATATTCAGCAGAAAGGCTGGTCTCTTCTACAAAAGCTGGACAACGGAGGAGATGGTTTATTTCCATATCTTCATTTAAATTGCAAAAAGGGCATTTAGGTGAATCTGTTATGCCAATTCATTTCTTTTTCCAAGGCCTCATGTTTGTATTGGAGTACAATAAACTAGTTGTAACCGATAAATAAATTAATGTGTTTCCCAATTTTAACTTAGAATAGTTGTAACCGTTTAGTAGTAGGCACCACATGTGGTGGTTACGTCACCCGTAGAGAGAAAGTAGGTATAGGAAGGAAGGAGAAATGAACCCCTAGGCCTCGAGTACTCTAATACCATCAGGGTCGAAAGAAACAAGAGGTCAGTCAAGGGAGACTGGATAGAAAAGTTGAAAGAGGGAATTGGTATGGGGAGGAGAAGTAATACCAATTCGGTCAAAAAAGAAAAACTCACCAAGCTGACCAGTGCTTGTTGGTGAGTAGCCCTTCCCTTTCGTTCATCATGCATAAGCATGATTACTAACAGCTGCACCACGAGAAGGTGAGGGATTGGACACTAGGTTACTGTCCAGGTCGGTTCCTTTAAGCCTTCGATGGAAGGAATTAAAGGGTCTCCTCTCTGTTAAAAACAGTAGCCTTTCCGCAGCCTCTTAGAAATGTTAATGCCGCACTCACTCCATTCCACGCACTTCCCTCCCACCACGTCAAACAGCAGCCAGGATAACTTTCCGAGTAAGGATGTTGTCAAACTTCCTCCAAACAGTGTTATGGATCTTGAATACTGAATAATGTGAGGTTAACTATTACTGTATTAAGTTATGTTGGTAGGAAATAACACTATGAGCTTTATTTTAATTTTGTTTAGTTGTTTCTTGACTCACCTCATACTTCTTAACTCCCAAGCAGACTCGAGTTTCTTCACTGCATTTGTGACATTCTCAATGCTGTATTACGTTCACAACTGATGTCCAACATTAAATTAGCACCGAAAATTGATTACAGTTTAGGTAACTTAATAAAAACCAACAAAAATGAAAAGATTGAAGACTGCAAAAGATCGGGAATTTATCAAATTAATTGTAAAGATTGTGAAAGGATATATGTAGGAAAAACAAAAAAGGAATCTAAATACGAGATTAAAGGAACACCTCAGACATGTTAAAAATGGAGAAACAGAAAAATATGCAATAGCTGCACATGCTTGGTCAGAAAAACATAGAATAGAAACCAAACAAAATTACTTAAACAATTGGAAAAACCAAAGGAACTCACAATTTGGGAAAAAAATTTACATATGCAAGAATAAAAACACAACTATGAATTTTGAAATACCCGGTGATAAGGAGAGGGGATTGATTTGGAAGTTCGCCGGTCGGCCACCAGATGGCGCGGAGGTCAGTCTGCAGGAGAGGAGGCCATTGGACATCAGATATGAACGTAATACAGGATTGAGAATGTCACAAATGAAGTGAAGAAACTCGAGTCTGCTTGGGAGTTAAGAAGTATGAGGTGAGTCAAGAAACAACTAAACAAAATTAAAATAACTATTACTTCTTCATATTTAAGTAGGTCTAATGACGCTGATTGACTTTTATTATTTGCTTAATAACATTTCTTTCACCGCTCCGTGCTACAGTTAGGTTGACAATACTGGACTGAAGTGCAAATAATTTGTCTCTCAAGAAGGTTCAAAGTTGTGAGTAGTGGGAGGGGCAAAAGAAAAGAGAGAGATAGGAATGCAGGGAGGGAAATGATTTATGGAGGCAGAAAAGGAATTAGTTATATTATTTTTAGTCTGATCATCTTACCTCAATATTAATGTTGATTTGTTCTTGAACATGTTTCAAAACAATTCTGTTTTATCGTCAGCTTTTCCAGATGATAAAACAGAATTGTTTGAAACATGTCCAAGAACAAATCAACATTAATATTGAGGTAAGATGATCAGACTAAAAATAATATAATTAAAATAACCTCAAAATATCACTTCCTAAAATTAAATATTGAAGGAATTAGTGTTTAGTTTGCATATCTTACAGGGGCACAGATCTGTTGGTCAGAGAATAGCCCAATATGTCCTGCATGAGGACATGGCAGCTCCCTAGAGGGAGTTTTTAAATCAAGCTAATTTAGTTAAGCTTAATAAATAAGATTGGTTTGTTTATTCTTATCTCATATTGTTGTTTCTGTTAGACATATATTTCAAGACATGTTTGTTCCATTTTCAGTTGTTACATACTTATTTTTCCCAAGTTGCTGGCCCTGGATCTCAATTCCTCTTCCCTCTCTCTGTGTTCCAAAGATCTTGCTAATTTGGTTTCTCTCTCCAGGAATTTCAAAATTCATAATTCTCTCCTTCTTCTGTATGTAGATTTTTTCCCATATGGTGAGTTCATTTATGTTTTCTAATTGTTTTAATAATTTTGTGTTTAAATCTATTTTGTGTTTTTCTGACCAAACGAGCAGTTACTGCAGATTTTTTTACTTCTCCTTTTTTTACATTTGTTATGTATTCTTTGATTCTAATGGTTAAATTTTTGTTTTGTTTTTTCTATGTGTCTTATCACAATCTGCACATTTTATTTTATATATTCCTGATTTTTTACTACTATTAATCTACAGTTTTACCATTACTTTTTTTAAAAATACAATAGGAAGTAACATTAAGAGGTTTAAGTTACGTACGTAGGAAATAACACTATGAGGTTTATTTTAATTTTGTTTAGTTGTTTCTTCACTCACCTCATACTTCTTAACTTACATAACTTAATGAAATAGACAGTTCTACGATCTTGATCAAATATGTGAATATCTTACTTACTTACTCACTGGCACTATCGAACCCGAAGGTTCATGGCCGCGCGGACATAAGCTCTCCATACATCCCTATCCTGAGCTAATCCTTTCCAATCATTCCCTGTATAATCTGCTTCCCTCAAATCATAGTTAATGTTGTTCTCCCATTACATTCTTGGTCTACCAACTGGGTGTTTTCTCTCTGGCTTTCCTACAAGAAGCTTCCATGCCCCTGTTTCAATTCCCATTCGTGCTACATGTCCTTCCCATAGCAATCTATGAGACTTAACTGTTCTTATTATATCTGGTTTCGCATAAATATCATGTAGTTCACTGTTTTGTAGTCTTCTCCATTCACCTATCTGTTCATCTCTCTTTGGTCCAAAAATATTCCTAAGAACTTTATTCTCAAATAATCGTTTTCTCCTTTCCTCCCTAAATTTAAGAGTCCATGCTTTTCACCCATATAACATAACTGATAGAATAACAGTTTTATATGTTTTCAGTTTAACGTTTTTTGAAATGAGTTGGGACATCAAGAGTCTCTGCAATGCATAATAGCATGCATTTCCAGAATTGAGCCTATGTTTAATTTCTTTGTGCATCTCATTCCTATTTGTGATTATTGTTCCTAGGTATTTGAATTCAGTCACTTCCTCAAAATTTCCCTCATTTGTCATTAGCTGTCCATTTCCATTATATACTGAGTTTCTACGTGTGACCATATATTTAGTTTTACTGATATTTACTTCCAGTCCTAATTTCTTAGTGTTACTCAATAGTGTGTGCGTGTTGGCCTTTAGTATCTCCTCGCTATCGGCCAGTAGTACTACATCATCAGCATAAACTAACAGCTTGTTAATAACATTGAGTTGTAGGTCTTCTTCATCCTCTAAAGATTTAATGGCATGCTCTAGTACAAAATTAAATAGTAGAGGAGATAGTAAAATTATGATCACGTTGATGTCTTTGGATAAGAACAGCATTTAAAGCTGTAAAAAAGAGTATCGCGATAATCAAAATGTGGCATAGCAACTGTTTCTACTAACATTTTCCTAAGAACAATTGGTAAACAATTCCTTATGTGATATAATGAAAGTATTATTGAGGCTTTTCAAGGAAAATACCCTGTACGTAGCAAAATTTGTATAGATTAAAAAAATACTGGAAAGAGTAAATTCATTTACCTACCTTGGATACACATTACTGAATGGGTCCCATTCAGTACCGTAAACCAGTTAAGGCATTTAAAGAGACTATCGTTTTTTGCGGCCGTCGGTCAGTTAACTCGTTTTAGAGCGGGCATGAACAAACCGCGTTTATGTTTGGCGCCTGAATATTGTGTTGGCTTAGTATGTCTTGGAGATCATAGATGGCATGTAAATGTACATTTTCTATTCCCGTTTGACACGTTTAACCTTGGTGAATGCCCTTTTATTTTTAAAACAAACAACACATGGAATTCGTTCACCCAAACTTGCCTCCAGGCTCCAATGCAGTCGTATATGTTTCTCGTTATCGTGCTGTTGTTAGTGCGTGAGTGAAACCATGGCGAAAGAAAAATATCTCACTGAAGAAGAATTAGTGAATATTTTGTATAATGATGATTCAGGTGATGAACTGATTCCTGAATTAGAAGATTCACAAAGTGAAAGTGAAGATGAACTTCCACTTCCTGAAATTGATACGCCGATACCATGTAATGTCAATCACCCAAGTTATTTCACCATCAAATCCTACTAGGATATCTCCTTTAGGTATGTGCAAAATTTTAATTTTCTAGGACTAATAGTTTGTGAATAATGGTCCATTTTCTGAAGTGCCACGAAAAGGGTAGCTGGGGTATTTAAATGGCTGGCCTGTGGGTTTAAATGCCCTGCTCAGTGCCTGGTACTGAATGTTTGGATGAAGTAGACTTAGTAAATACATTTTTATTTTATTTATTTTTTTTTTTTTGCAAATGCCCCAGGTTGTCTTTCGACATTCCTGGTGTTCTCTCCAGGCATGGCGTACTTGTAACCCACTTCTGACGTTGGGGCGCCTGGAAGGCGGGGTTACGTTACTCCGATGATATGATGGGTGATGATGATGATAGTGATGTGCCAGAAGAGTCCCTAATCCTAAGCTTAATCTAAGATGAATATGAATGATGATGATTGGGATGACCATATGATTTCGGGGACCATTTTGGGCATTAAAGCTTTCCTGACATTTGTCGTACAGTGAGGAAAAACCCCGATAAAAACCTCTCCCAGAAAAACTGTCCCGACTGGGGATCAAACCCGGGCCCGCTGCGTGAGAAGGCAGCACGCTACCTCGAGACCACGGCGATACTCGAACACACATTTTCATCAAAATTAGTGCAGTCGTTTAAGAAGTTTTTGATTTTGGATTTCAAGTAAACCTTCACTTCTAATTGTCGGATTTCGTTCATTTTTTTACAATACCTACATCGGTATATTTTAGTAAGATATACTAAGTTTCGTTGTGAAACATCAACAAATGTGACCGGTAGAGCGATTTTTCAATTTACATTTCAGGTGAACTCATATACATAATGGCTTTAGAGGGTCAAATTGTGAATCTATCAATTTTAATAAAACCATGCGGATAATAAATTCGGTAATGAAACCTTCACTAGTCCAAAAAGATGCCATAGTATGGTTATACAAAACCTTAGCAAGACCTGCACTTTGCTACGGCAGTGAGGCATGGACTTTGAGGAAAGGAGAAGAGAGAAGGATAACTTCTACTAAAATGATATTCATAAGATATACAGCAGGATATACCAAATGTGATCACAAATGCAATGATGATATCTTGAAGGAACTACATTTAGAAAACATACATAGATACCAGAACAACTGGATGAATCATTTTCGACGAATGAGTTCAGATAGAGTTCCCAGCCCCATGCTTCGTTATTGTCCAATAGGGAAGAGATCTCTGGGCCGTCCAAGGAAACACTGGCTACAGAATTCATCAGTGAGATCGTGACAGGCCTATAGGCCTAAGACTTGGTTAGATGAAGATTATTGAGAATATTGATTTGCAAGTGGGTTTATTTGTTCTTCCCAATATTTTATGGTCTCGCTGTAAGGGATTTAGGGTCGTATCTATGAACGCATTAGACCGTAAAAGTCGTTCTCAGCTTGTACTCTGCTGAGAAAGTTGCATCCAAAGACGTTTTTGCGTACTCAAAAATCTGTTCATGCGATAATAATTGTCGAAATTCCTAAGCTACCTGGTGAGGTGACTTTGCAGAGAACGAATTGTGAGCAACCCGATGGTAACCGATGCACTTTGAAACCTTGCTGCTTTATCCAAGATGTCGGACCTTGAAGACTTCGATCATGTTTTAGGTTTACGCGGAGAAGAGGAATTTGATAGTCTACCAAAGAATTCAACTGGAAGAACATGAGAATCGGCATAATATCGCGCGATGCAGACGTCGTCGTATACGGTTTTATTTGCGGGACGCAAGCGTAAATGCGTTCCTCTTGCAGACAAAAATAACGGAAGTGGTTTTATCGCTGAGAATTCTGGGTAATTTCTTGCCAATATTACGAAAAAAACTACTTTCTTGCATGACCAATCAGCGACTCGCTAATTCGAACTTTGCACGTTCTCACGGAAAACTCAGCTCACCAGAGACTAATGTATTTGGATGCGGCCCTTAAACCCCATAAGTGATATATGAATACTGTATCTGTGTTAATTGAATACTGTATCTGTGAATGATTGCTTGCCTTTCTAGGATTTAGTTGAAGATCATATTTTTCAAGTGATTAGCAAATCAAGGCCCTCATTGATTTTGGCTACACCATCATTTAAAGAATATTTGCATGTATGAATGTAGATCTGCATGTTACCTGTGAATAAATTATGTTTAGATTGCTTTAGGGAGTCAGATATGTCATTTATATAGATTGAAAAAAAAAGCAACAGACTTAGCACCGAACCTTGTGGAACTCCATCTTTACGGCAGGTACAAGAAGAATGTAATGTAGATTTTCAGCATTCATGAAGATAGGAGTTGAACCATTATGTGACACAGTCTGAAAGTTTTTTTATTAGTTTATGGAACAATATGTTACATGCATTACTGTAGTGAAGTAGTGTAAGAATGTTATGTTTTTTATTATTAGTTTCTTCACGTAAATTTAGTAGAGCAGTATTTGTATTGTGTGCTGTCCTGAAGCCTCACTGATATTGATTTAAAGTCTTATTTAGTTAGCCAATCAGTTAGGACTAATCGTTCCTATGTCTTTGAAAGGGTAGTTAAAATGTTAATGGATCGAAAATCAATCAGATTTAAAAGAATTTTAACTTCCGGGAAAATATTCTAACAAAAAGTAAGTTTCTTACTCGATGATACTTCGTAACATTGGGTGCGGGTGGATTTCTTGTACATTTAAAAATATTCAGCCAAAATAATGAAATAAAGTTTTCTTTTTGCCACCAGGCTGTCTTTTATGACATTTCTGGTTTTCTCCCCAGGCATTGGTGGAATTGTAATCCATTTCTTAGGTTGGGGCACCTGAAAGACGGAGTTACGTTACCCCGATGATAATGAAGTGCCAGGAGAGTTCTTAACCTAAATTCCAGTCCGTGGGCAACCACAGGAATAATTCCCTTTAAGGAAAAATTACTATGGTTTGACCGGGAATCGAACCCGGGACCTCATGAACTATAATCAGAAATGCTGACAACTAACCCATGAGGCTGGTCAAAATACACAGTTTAGGAAAAACTGCACTTAAACTTGCATTATATATTATCGGTCCTCTAGAAAGAACAGTACGCATGCGCCAGAGTTTATAGAGCCAGCGATAATCCACAATCGAACCCCATCGATTATCATCCTCGATTACTACATGTCGCTATGAAATTTAAATGACCAATCTTTGCAATAAATTCCCAAATATATATTTTTAAAAAATATTAAAATTGCCAAACGTTTATTAAAAATGGGTGTACACTTATCACTCCCTAACACCAATCCAACCATCGATAGAAAAGTCATAGAGTAAGTAATATACTCTGTGGAAAAAATAGCAGTTAGCATCACAATATTGTCTAACAGTGTCGTAATATTGTGATTTGCGTATTTAAGTAAATACTTAAAGATTATCCTATAATGTTATAAAAATTGTTTGAAAAAGTTTAAAATATTTAATAATGTTAATAAATGCAGAGGAAGACCTATAATTTACAATAATAAACTGAAAAATCAAGCGTAAGTAGATGTGCAGTTGAGCCCACGGTATTACGATATTAAATATGCCGAAGCAACTATACCAATGGCGACCGACCAGAAAGATGAAAAGGGGGAGACCAAAGTTAACATGGAAAGAAAACATGAAGATAGGAATGCAAGCAAGAGGGCTAAGCATTGAAGATGTCCAAGATCGTAGGCTTTGAAAGGCATGGAAAGACGGCAGCAGCTGTAAAAACCCGAAGATAGATAGAAATAGTAAAATTCGACAAATTATTAAAAATTAATATACATGCAATAATTGAAACAGACATCCATATCATTATTTTGTTCTATTAAAATTAACAGGACGACAGCGTATTTCACATATTTAATTTAATTTAACAGGTCGTTTAGCTGCGCTGACACTGGCGAAATTGCCTTACGGACTGCAGCGTTCCAAGCGTTGACGGAAAAACTAGGACAAGGATCAAAACCGCCGGAAGAGAGCCGGTCCTAACATTGTAACAGTTCTGATACATAGATGGCAGAGGGATCACTATCAAATGGCCAATAGAATTATTGTTATATAAACAAAATATACATTTATTTATCGGATGTTTGTTATTCTTAATTTCCTGTTTTAACGGAGTGAGTAGAGGAATTGAATTTCTAATAATGAAATTTATTATATGTACATTTAAAAGTGCTAAAGCTATTGTTATCTACATTTGCTATCTTCTATGCCATACTCTCATATATTTTGCGTGTTTCTTTGCAATCAAGTCGTGAATTAACATACAATTTTTGGATTCGATTTTGGGCCCATTCTTTAAAATCGATATATAATCGGAATTTAAAAATACTAAGACCGTGAATGTTGGAGAGACAATAAGTAAACCAGCGTACAAGCGGCTGAGCGGGTTATCTCTGCGGCTGAGTCCGTTAGGAGGAAGGGCTTACTCTATGAGGAGGAAATCTAATAGCATGCTATCTGGCGTGAAAATTTAGAGTAATTAGCACAAATAGTTGTGATATAAACTTTTACTTAAACATAAAACCACATTAATTTTCGTCTTTCTGATCATTTATGCCAAGAATATCGGGATAAGTAGATTCCCGGGCAACGGCGGGTAATCAGCACGGAGTATCTAAAAATAATTAGGATACAAATGTGTAATTATTTTCCCCTCTACTTATTCAACTAAGTAAAGTAAAGTGATCCCACGACAGGCCCTTGGGGTAGTGGGAGGTTAAGGCTCTCACTTTTTCTGGACAATCAGCATTTGATGTCAGCCCTGCGTGACGGCCGTATTTACCCACAGAACAAGCGTCTGGTACTCATTTCCGTTAAGAGGCTGAGTCGACCCCAGGGCCAGAGGGTTTGGGTCAGTTTAAAAATCCTGACCCCATCGGGACTCGAATTCTCGACCTTCCGGCTTGTAGCACAGTGCCTTAACCACTACGCTACGGCGTTTAACTAGACATGAAAACACATTAACATTCGTTTTTGAGCTCATTTATGCAAAGAAGATTGGGATAAGAAGATTCCCGGGTAATCAACAGGAGGTATCTGTAAAAATAATTACGATATAATTGTTTCCTTTGACTTATTCAACTGAACATAAAAACATATTAATTTTCGTCTTTCAGCTCATTTATGCGAAGAAGATCGGGATAAGAAGATTCCCGGGCAACGCTGGGTGATCTGCATGGGATTTCTAAAAATAATTGCAATATAAGTTTATATATTTTTTCTTTTATTTATTCAACTAGACATAAAAACACATCAATTTTCGTTTATTTAAGCGTAGCAGCGCACGCCGGATATTAGCTAGTATGTTAATAATAATAGCTTTATTTTACGTGGCAAAGTTAAGACCTTAAGGCCTTGTCTGCTACTCGACCAGGTTAAAAAATAATACAAAAAGTATTCTTACATCTAAATTACAATAAACATAAATATACATGGTACGTTTACAATATAATTATTATTTACAAAATATTTTGATTCAATCTAGACTAGACGATTGAAACATAGAATATACGAGATATAAAAGTCAGATAAAAAACTATTAATGACATATAATAAATATAGTTGTCGAAAAATAGTAATTATTTAACATGCATTTGTATAAGCGTGACTTTAAAGTGCCAAATGTGCGACAACTCCTGATATATTGAAGAAAATTTCAGGAGCGGGCGGAGGCTACTGTGAAAGAACTAAAATAAGTGGAAGTGCTATGTAGAGGGATTGCTAGCAGACTGTTATCCTCTGACCTAATGTCAATATTGTGGTAAGAAGATAACTTCTCAAATCTGGACGCCAAGTAACTAGGAGTCTAGGAATTCAGAAGTTTGAAAAGAAGTGAAAGAGAGTGCAAAGTCTGTCAGTAAGACGGAGCCAAGAGAGCTTATTGAAGTGTTCGGAAATATTATAACTTCATAACGGTGGGTATTGAGAATGAATCGAACGCAAGCATTATGAGCACGTTGCAATCTCTGTGACAAGTAATAGTTTAGATAATTATATATAACGTCATAATAATCGAAGTGTGGCAACACAAGAATTTGTTTGAATGAAACTGGGAGAAAATTCTTTAAACGTCTAAGATAATGTAAGGTGTAGAAAGTCTTTTTACATATGTGTTTCACATGTGTTTGCTAGGTTAAATTTGCGTCTAGATGTAGTCCAAGATCTATTATTGAAGAAGAATAAGGGATAATTATATTATTTATAGCAATGTTTGGAAGTGTAGATATATCAAAGGTTGTAAGCAGTCTTTGTTGTCCCTTTAGAATTATTTGTGACTTGTTAGGATTCAGATTTAGACCGAAACTTGAAGACCAGTTGAAGATGGACATGGGATCGTCATTCATTTTCGTCAAGCTGTTATAGAGAGAATGAGGAGGCGAATGTGGGTAAATTTGGATATCATCAGCATAGAGGTGAAAAGAGCAGTGCTTTAGTACGGTTGGTAAGTCATTGATGTAGATTGAGAAAAGAAGAAGTCCGAGAACGCTGCCCTGGGGGACTCCCGCCTGCACGTTGCGCCAAGACGAAGACGTACCTGCTCGTGCAGGTATGAGTCGAACCAGGATACAGCGCTGTCAGACAAGTGTAGGTGCTTGAGCTTTATCATAAGTAAGTCGTGGTCTACTGTATCAAAAGATTTGCTGAAGTCAAGTAAGGTTAAAGGAGTGAATTCATGTCTGTACATGGCTTCACGAATATCTTCAGTAATTTTTAACAAAGCCTTGGTTATGTTATGACTAGATCTAAAGCCGGATTGATAAGGACCAAGGAGGTAATTTGCTTGGAGATTTTCAGTCATTAGCTTATATACAAATGTTCCAGGGCTTTAGATGATGTCGGAAGGATGCTATTCGGTCGGAAGTCATTACAGTTAGTAGGTGTACTTATTTTAGGTATAGGCCGAACCCTACACTGTTTCCATACAGTAGGGAAGGTAGAAGTTATAAGGGAAGCATTAAACATATGAGTCACTGTGGGTAGTATAATGTCAATGATTTTATTTAGCATTAAAATGCTGATGTTATCTGCTCCCCGTGCATTGGTTTTAATCCGCTTGAGTGCTTTTTTTAACGTCTACAGGCGAAATGTTGTAAAAGTAAAATTTATCTCTTCCTATATGGGGGGATGGGGATAAGTCTTTAAGAATGTCTATTTTAGTCTTGTTGTCTGGAGGTGTCATGGGTATTGAGGTAAAAATGTTCATTTAAATCGTCTACTGAAATATCTATAGAGTCAGTTTGGGGATTGGACTGTCCAAGTCCCATTGCTACGGAGATTTCGCCAAGTGTCCCGTGTACTTATTTCAGGTCCGATTATACTGTGGGCGTGTCGTAGTTTGGCATTGCGTATAGTTTGTGTAGTTGTGTTTTTAAGTTGATTGTACAGTTGCCATTTGTCGTCATTTTTGTGTCATCTGTATACGCGGTATGCTTTGTCTCGTTTTGACATAAGTTCACGTATTGAGTCATTCATCCAGGGTGCAGGGGGGCGGGTAAATCGTCAGGATTTTACTGGTGCATGTCTGTCATATAGTTGTAGTATTAGTGTATTAAATGTCTCTACTTTTTCATTAACTGATGTAAGATTCCATATTGTGTACCAAGGTAGTTCTAAAGCGTCTGATTTTAGTTTAGTATCGTCTATGTTTTGTAAGTTTCTGTACGTAATCAATTTAGAGCGTCTTTTAGGACATTGGAGTGGGTCGTTCATTATCCCAGAAAAATTCTCTAAATGATAAAAAATTCACATCGGCCAAATAGTTTTTGAGTCCATAAAGGACAGACTCACACTCATCTTTACACACACACGAGCTCACACGCACAAACACACGCACGCACATACACACAAGCCCGCGCGCACGCACACACACGCACGCAAACACACACAAACACACGCATGCACACGCACGAAAAAACACGCGCGCACGCACACACACGCACGCAAAAACACACGCAAACACACACAAACGCGCACACGCACGAAAAAACACACGCAAACACACGCGCGCGCACACACACACACGTACGCACACACAAACACACGCACATACATACACGCACGCACAAACACACGCAAACACACACAAACACGCACGCGCGCACACACATATACACGCACACACACATACACGCACGCGCACACGCACACACACACGCGCGCACGCATACAAACACGCACACACAAACACACGGACCCTTACGCGCACGCACACACACACACAAAGTATTCTGTACGCGTGTTTGTCACTGAATTCCTCCTAAACAATTGGATCGATTTTGATGAAATTGTGTATGTGTGTGTGTGAGAGTGTGAGTGGGTCCCTGAACGGTTTAGATACACAATTGGACCATCTAAAACCATTAGGTGTAGGAGTTCACTTGAAATAAAAATTTAAACATCACTCTAGGTGTCACATTTTACGATGTTACACAACGAAACTCAGTATGTCCTATTAAAATAAACCGAGGTAGGTATTATCCAAAAATGAGCGAAATCCGACAATTAGAAGTGAAGGTTTGCTTGAAACCCGAAAATAAAAACTGGCTAAACGACTGGACCGTTTTTAATGAAATTGTTTTGTGTGTGTTTGAGTGGATCTCTGAATGGGTTACATTCACAATGGACTCAGTACATGGCGCTGCGATCGGATTACAGGAAATGTTTATGTCAGATATGTAGTGACCTGCATTACCGACATATTTCTCGCAACAACAATGTGACGTCACAATGAACGCTTGTTAAGCCACAACAGATAGCGCAGGAGCGTTCTAGCAAACTTATTATTTAGTGAATTTTATGATAAAAAAGTAACATATTTTTATCGTCCGACCATAACACGAGAATTGAACGTACGGACAGGACAATGTCTGCTGGGTCCGCTAGTTTTTATATATAAAGAAAAACATAATTTGAATGTGTTGGAAAATGTCACTGTGCAGTTCGCAATAGCGACGATACCATAAAAAAATCAAAATAAAGACTTGTACATCACGATACAAAATCAAATTCGTGGAGGCGTATCGCAAAGCATAGATAGACATGCAGTTGCATCGGACAAGGATTACGTTATGTAAATTCTTTGTACGGGAAGGTGATGACGTACAAACTGCCTTGCGAATATATAGGCGAACGCGATGCACTGCCTGACAATTGGAGGACAACGTCTCACGATAGCGAAACTTGTTTTTTAGCGTTAGTAGACCTGTCTTACCCTGCAGAGTTACATGCCGTTCACCACAAATTTCCTATGGCTCTAGATTTACTTTGAAGATAGACTGTGTACGACCTTCTTCCCACAAAACGAGGTATCTGCTGCATAATTTAAACTTACAGTATTACGTACAGAATGGAATGTGCATAGACTAGGTTCATTCTGTATGGCTATTTAAACAAGCGAATATATTTTGCAAGTATGTATAGAGTAATGCCGACAACCGAAAAAAAAAAATACCAAGACAATAAAACCTTGTCAGACACATACAAAATTATGACCAATAGTTTATTTGGAAAAACAGTTGAAAACCCGTTTAAGTACAAAAAAATTGTTGTAAAAAAGCCAGCTTGTGTAAGTGTGTACGGGCGCCAAAATGCTTTTCTGGCGGAGGTGACCCATTTTTTAGAAATTCATGAATAATTGTTATGTGAATTGGAGCCCCATAAGGTTATTTTAAACAAACCTGTGCAGGTGGGGTTTGCAATTTTGGAAATGGCTAAATTGGAAGTACATACATTTTTTAACAATATCAAGTTGAAATTTCAAAATAATGTGCGTTCATTGTATCGCGATACGAATTCGTTAATACTGCATTTTACAAACGCACTTGTTTCATCCTCTAATTACAATGAATGATGATGAGCAATTGCGTAGGTATTTTGATTTTAAGAATGTGCCGAATAATTATGTTATAAAATCTTTAAACATTGATAAAGTGCCTGGTTTGTGAGCGGACGAGGTTAGGACACAAAACTATATTGGAGTTTGTGGGACTCAGAGCAAAAACTTATGCAATGCGGTTCGAAGACGGTGATTGTTTGTTAAAAAATAAAGGCATTACCGAAGGTTACAACCGTTGAAGGCCAACAAAAAGTAATTTACTTTGAGGACTACAAACGTTGCTCGATTGAAAATCATTCCTTGTACGTGGAACAGTACGCCACCCGTTTACAAAACCACACATTTTATACCTTGCGTCAAAAAAATTTGGCATTGATGTCCGAAGATAGAAAAAGACAAGGTTTTGCAGGACAGGATCACAACATTACCTCATGGATATAAACGTAAAAAATTTAACACAACATAAAATTGTATTACATGTTTATTTACAAAATAAAATGTACATTTATGTAAGAAATGGCAGCTTTGTTTCTGCACTCCTAACCGTAATCCTCCTCTATCTCGCAGATGACACATGCATAATTGAGCCATAGCAGAGATTTCCTCGTCCCTAAATATAAATGATATTTGAAAACTTTGCTCCACCATGCAGGACGCTCGTTGTTTCATTAATGTTCTGTTCGATTTATGTATCGGAACCATGGTAAAAAGAAATGGTGCTGCAATGGGTTATACTGGGCCTGCAACCATTGATCCCCAAGCGCTGCATTGCGACTGTACATTTTAGAAATAAACGTGCTTGGCCACGATGTAAATTCTACCTTCCACAATGTTAATTATTTTTGTTTCCCGTTTCTTTTAGTGTAAAATAGGTAAAGGCAGAAGGAGTCCTGGTGTCTATTGCATCAGGGTACAATACGTCACCCTCGACGTTGGTTTCAACGTCATATTCTATAACGTCAGACGCGCTATAACTTCAATTTTATCCAAATTTTGCATTTGATTGTGCTCCTTACTTCCACGGTCCATTTGCTGTTAATTGTAGTGTTGCCCCCTTCTTTATCTAACACTTCATAGGCGTAATTTAATGCCCCCATTTCCTATCTTCCACCGTATTTTCCTGAGCAAATAATTCGTATACGTGTGAGAGAAGAACGTTGAGAACGTACCCTTGATACATTTTATTTCTATTCATCAGGTTACCGTGTATATTTGATGAAGTACCGTAAATACGCTTTCAAAATCATCCGTACTTGGTAACTTTGCCATTTGGGTATTGTTGTTGTTTTGTATTAATCATTAAATTTTATGCCTGCAACAGGACTTTTATTGGATAATGTATAACCTGTGGTTACACAATTCTTTGACATGTAATGTATTATTTTACTCTGTTGCACAAAGAAGCTAATTCGGTGAGTGTATTACCTCTTATTTGCAGTTCATCTGTCAAAATTATGAAGTGACTAATTTTAACATGGGGCTTGTGTATACGGTACTCTAAACTGCACGAGAGCACGGATTTAATTATTGTTATCATTTCATCGTCCAGCATGGGTAGCAAAGCCAACGTTATGGGCAAAGTGATAACTGATGTGTCTATTTCCTACCACGACCGCTGCACGAAGGTAAATGTAACATGTTTGTCAGGTAAAGGACGCGGTACGGGTGATACACTCTCTCCAGGCAGCACTTCCGTGTTGTCCAGAATTTCCTGTTCCTCCGCTGCTACCAGCTGCAGCACGTGCAACACGTACAGTGTCTTCGCCATCTGGTTCATCTTGATCTTGCCAGATAGAGGGTGGTGTCTCGTACGGGTTTCTTAAAGTACGACTTCTTTTGCGGGACATTGTCCCACCCGTACGCAACATTAAATTGTCCTATAAATAAATAACACCCGGTCAGCAAATTGTTCGGGGGATATGTGCATGGGTGGATTAAAGGATTTACGAAATTCACATATTACCAATCTATTGCGCAAAGCATCCTCATCTTTTGGGCTTAAATAACCTTTACCCAACTTGTCATGATTTCCTGTCATAATGATTGGAGTACGACACAAATGTTGTTTGTTCATATATTTTGTACCAACCTGTATCGCCGGTCCTGCCAACATGTTTTTCATTTCATCGAAGTGGCTTCCGTTACAAAGGGTTCTTCCAAAAGAATTAAGGATTTATTTTAAAAATGTTCATAGCTAAATTCAGACAAGCTGTTTGCTGTAGAGGCAAAACCTGTAATAAAATGGGATGCAGTGCTTTGAGGTATAAAACTCTTTCCTGAATTTGAAGGTTCGAGGAGGAGTTATTCTTTGTTTCTTACAATTAAGTACTTTCTCAAGGTTGCGCACAAAATGGAAAGAAACAATATTATATATTTCGTATTCTATCCAATCTAGATTCTTGAGCTGATCTTCTTAAAACATCCATTTCTGTACTTAAAATTCTTTTCATTTCCCTGGGAGGAATTTGCCAAACTTCATCACTATCCGTTAAAATGCTATGAATTATGGTTTGATATATTTGTAATTTTCTATTTCTTGTAATATTCTTGCACCACCAGAGTCAAATTTATATTTTTTTGTATTAAAAAATACTACGTACCTTAAAATACAAGTTGGTGATGTTTCAGTGTCCTATGGCCCTTGTAAGTCTCCATAATGACGTCACTATGTACCTTAAAATATAAGTTGGTGATGTTTCAGTGTCCTATGGCCCTTGTAAGTCTCCATAATGACGTCGTATTTAGAAAAGCTGCCATCTATCGTCCCCACACCCTTACTATGTTCATTGCATTTCAATACATTTAAATCATAAAAGCATTGACAAATTTAATGATAGAAGCACGAAATGTTCACTGCATGTTCCACACATTATGGCTAACAATTCTATGCATGAATTTTGAAACAACAATAATATTTTTTAAATAAAAAATAAAATATGTGTAGAAATTAAAAAATAAATTATCATATGCAGAGACTGCACTTATTTTTTTCCCTTTATTAAAATGATATAGAAAAGTTCATGCATAGTGTTGTTCTAAATAAGTCAGTGGTGTAGTAGAAAAAAAAATCAAAAAGTTTATTAAACATTATGTGACTTATTAAAAATTTTAATTAGCAATTTTTTTAATAGATTATCTTCAATAACTCAAAAAACTTTCAAGCCTAGAACGATGAAACTTCAGTATAACATTACGTATGATGGTATGAAAGGGCGTACAAAAAATCAAGTACGTAGCTTAAAAAATGTAGAAAATAAAAATTTCACCCCTCACCTCCCTTAAAGCATCTATTGCTTGTTTTGTTTGTGCGGTTCGATTTTTAATTTCCACTGTGTTACCGCCTGAATGGTCTAATTTTCTTCCTAAATAAGTGCTTCAATACTAGGTTTTAGTTCTTCTCAACTTTTGAAATTTATATTTTCCATTTCTTCTCGTGTACACACATATTTAGTTTTCTCTATATTTATATTAAGTTCCCATTTTTCATATTCTTATTTTAGTTTTTTTGCCATATATTCTGTGCCATCATGGTCTTGTGCTATTAACACCTGGTTGTCTACAAAATTGATTTTAACAAAAATATATTATGAAATATTTTTTCGCCTTTCTTGATTCTACACATCATAAAATGTAAATATACGTTGTCTCAGCGATCTCTGAGCAATAGTTTAAAGTAAGACTTCACAACACTTTTCGATCCAGTTATTTTGCCATATTTTAAGATAAATTGTAATTACTGTCATTACTAGATAAAAGGAGATTTGGAAATTATCATTGAGACTGACGTTTTAGTTTATGTTGAAACGGGTGATAACATTGTAGACAGCGTTACCATGACATGACTTATAGGCTATTATAGAAACACAATAAGTACTGCAAGTCGACAACAGCAAAGAAGGGAAATTTTGAATAAGTAGTTGAATTCAAATACTTAGGAACATTAATTACCTATATGAATGAAATACAGTAAGTACTGCAAATGGGCAATTAAGTGTAAATTAGGGAAATTTTGAAGAAGTAGCTGAATTCAAATACTTAGGAACAATAATTACCTATATGAATGAAATACAGTAAGTACTGCAAATGGGCAATTAAGTGTAAATTAGGGAAATTTTGAATAAGTAGTTGAATTCAAATACTTCGGAACAATAATTACCTATATGAATGAAATACAGTAAGTACTGCAAATGGGCAATTAAGTGTAAATTAGGGAAATTTTGAATAAGTAGTTGAATTCAAATACTTCGGAACAATAATTACCTATATGAATGAAATACAGTAAGTACTGCAAATGGGCAATTAAGTGTAAATTAGGGAAATTTTGAATAAGTAGTTGAATTCAAATACTTCGGAACATTAATTACCTATATGAATGAAATACAGTAAGTACTGCAAATGGGCAATTAAGTGTAAATTAGGGAAATTTTGAATAAGTAGTTGAATTCAAATACTTCGGAACAATAATTACCTATATGAATGAAATACAGTAAGTACTGCAAATGGGCAATTAAGTGTAAATTAGGGAAATTTTGAAGAAGTAGTTGAATTCAAATACTTCGGAACAATAATTACCTATATGAATGAAATAGAGTAAGTAATGCAAATGGGCAATTAAGTGTAAATTAGGGAAATTTTGAAGAAGTAGCTGAATTCAAATACTTAGGAACAATAATTACCTATATGAATGAAATAGAGTAAGTAATGCAAATGGGCAATTAAGTGTAAATTAGGGAAATTTTGAAGAAGTAGCTGAATTCAAATACTTAGGAACATTAATTACCTATATGAATGAAATACAGTAAGTACTGCAAATGGGCAATTAAGTGTAAATTAGGGAAATTTTGAATAAGTAGTTGAATTCAAATACTTCGGAACAATAATTACCTATATGAATGAAATACAGTAAGTACTGCAAATGGGCAATTAAGTGTAAATTAGGGAAATTTTGAAGAAGTAGTTGAATTCAAATACTTAGGAACATTAATTACCTATATGAATGAAATACAGTAAGTACTGCAAATGGGCAATTAAGTGTAAATTAGGGAAATTTTGAAGAAGTAGTTGAATTCAAATACTTAGGAACATTAATTACCTATATGAATGAAATACAGTAAGTACTGCAAATGGGCAATTAAGTGTAAATTAGGGAAATTTTGAATAAGTAGTTGAATTCAAATACTTCGGAACAATAATTACCTATATGAATGAAATACAGTAAGTACTGCAAATGGGCAATTAAGTGTAAATTAGGGAAATTTTGAAGAAGTAGTTGAATTCAAATACTTAGGAACAATAATTACCTATATGAATGAAATAGAGTAAGTAATGCAAATGGGCAATTAAGTGTAAATTAAGGAAATTTTGAAGAAGTAGATGAATTCAAATACTTAGGAACATTAATTACCTATATGAATGAAATACAGTAAGTACTGCAAATGGGCAATTAAGTGTAAATTAGGGAAATTTTGAATAAGTAGTTGAATTCAAATACTTAGGAACAATAATTACCTATATGAATGAAATAGAGTAAGTAATGCAAATGGGCAATTAAGTGTAAATTAGGGAAATTTTGAAGAAGTAGTTGAATTCAAATACTTAGGAACATTAATTACCTATATGAATGAAATACAGTAAGTACTGCAAATGGGCAATTAAGTGTAAATTAGGGAAATTTTGAAGAAGTAGTTGAATTCAAATACTTAGGAACATTAATTACCTATATGAATGAAATACAGTAAGTTCAGCAAATGGGCAATTAAGTGTAAATTAGGGAAATTTTGAAGAAGTAGATGAATTCAAATACTTAGGAACATTAATTACCTATATGAATGAAATACAGTAAGTACTGCAAATGGGCAATTAAGTGTAAATTAGGGAAATTTTGAATAAGTAGTTGAATTCAAATACTTAGGAACATTAATTACCTATATGAATGAAATACAGTAAGTTCAGCAAATGGGCAATTAAGTGTAAATTAGGGAAATTTTGAAGAAGTAGTTGAATTCAAATTCTTAGGAACATTAATTACCTATATGAATGAAATACAGTAAGTACTGCAAATGGGCAATTAAGTGTAAATTAGGGAAATTTTGAAGAAGTAGCTGAATTCAAATACTTAGGAACATTAATTACCTATATGAATGAAATACAGTAATTACTGCAAATGGGCAATTAAGTGTAAATTAGGGAAATTTTGAAGAAGTAGTTGAATTCAAATACTTAGGAACATTAATTACCTATATGAATGAAATACAGTAAGTACTGCAAATGGGCAATTAAGTGTAAATTAGGGAAATTTTGAAGAAGTAGTTGAATTCAAATACTTAGGAACATTAATTACCTATATGAATGAAATACAGTAAGTACTGCAAATGGGCAATTAAGTGTAAATTAGGGAAATTTTGAAGAAGTAGTTGAATTCAAATACTTAGGAACATTAATTACCTATATGAATGAAATACAGTAAGTTCAGCAAATGGGCAATTAAGTGTAAATTAGGGAAATTTTGAAGAAGTAGTTGAATTCAAATACTTAGGAACATTAATTACCTATATGAATGAAATACAGTAAGTACTGCAAATGGGCAATTAAGTGTAAATTAGGGAAATTTTGAAGAAGTAGCTGAATTCAAATACTTAGGAACATTAATTACCTGTATGAATGAAATACAGTAATTACTGCAAATGGGCAATTAAGTGTAAATTAGGGAAATTTTGAAGAAGTAGTTGAATTCAAATACTTAGGAACATTAATTACCTATATGAATGAAATACAGTAAGTACTGCAAATGGGCAATTAAGTGTAAATTAGGGAAATTTTGAAGAAACATTAAACAGAAAATATGTAAAACTGTTATTCTACAGTTATATTATATGGTTGCGAAACATAGGCTCTCACTGTAAAGGAGGAAAGAAGATTATGAGCATTTGAGAATAAAGTATTTAGGAAAACTTTTGGACCAAAGACAGATGAACAGACAGGTGACTGGAGATGACTACATAACAATGAGCTACATGATGTTTATAGGACGTCATATATAATAAATAATGTTAAGTCTCGTAGACTGTGAAGGGCAGGGTATGTGGAACTGATGCAGAAATGAAAGAGGCAAATGGAAGCTTCTAAAACTTTTAACATGGATCTCACACATACTTTTTTGACCACACAAGGACATGTAGGGCCTCATGAATGAGTGATCAGCTCAATGTCGAGGTCTCCTCCAAAACAACTCAACATTAAGACGAAACGCACCCATCACACTATACGGCTATTCACGTCTAGAAAGTAGCATTTTTGTTATGGAGCAATTCTTGTTAGTAAACGTGCCCTTTTATGTGAGGTTGATTTATTAGATAATTCATTTGAAATAAATAATTAAGTTAAATAGTTTAACCTACAACTTTTCCAAGATGGTAAGCGTCCGATTTATGGAAAAAGAAAAAGCCTTTTATGGAACGTATAATTACTACCCAAATATTAATAACTTTAGGGGGTAAACTCAATTACCGGAACGGCGGCTAGCAGAGATGTATTGAATTATCCTCTTTCAGCGAAACTTGGAGATAATTGTATTTCCGTCTCTCTCACTCAGTCTGCGGCGTCAAGTGGCAACACATTTATATGTATCTACATGTACAGTGTGATCAGTATAGCATTGGACAGCAAGCGCTGGGATTTTACTGTACACTGCTGACACACTCGCGGTGGGGAACGGACAGCGTAGGATCGCGGTGATACAACCATACACATTTTCGTAACTATTTCACAAATTGTCGTATTTACCAACTTTATTGAAGCAGGTGCTGGAACTGTTCATCTTCGTTGTCCATACATTTTTGACACCCCTTTATAAAATTTGTTATACAGATTATGGACTGTTTACACCCGGGAATCGTTTTTCAAAAAGTCTTCGTACTTGGCTGCCAGACTGAGTTAACAAATACTGATCATAAATAAATACACGTTGTTCAGTAGAAAAGTTATTAGCCATTTTACAGTTTATATTTTACATTTATGCACACGTGATTCAATTTACACTTATACGCGCCTGTTTTATAAGATACAACTATTAAAATTGAAATAACGTATACATACGTCATTAAGTTTACAAGGATAAGCGACCGAGCACCTTATCTACTCGAAGCACACTATCTGAATGTGACCGTGAAAGTGTGGGATGTACTCGTATACTGCTGAGTTAGCGCACATTTCAAGTCCCGTGTCTGCACGTGTAAGCCTTTCTCATCGCACAGCACAAACCCCGCGTCTGCTGTCCAATGCTAAACTGATCTCACTGTATAATGCATTTCTATATGTGTGAACATATATTTCATGCTAATGTAATACATTGTACACTTTGTTCCAGTAACCCGCGGGCCGGTGGTCCTCTCCCAATTTCCAGCGGAAGACTCAGGTAACACAAATATTGATTTTAATACATTTTGGTCGCTTAAATAACTACGACTCGTGTCTGGTACGCACGGTTTTCTATTATTTATTTCTTTTATGGCCAGAAACAATTTTATTATTCACGGAGGAGAATATATTTAGTAACTGCACAAGCATGTGTGTGTTGTAATGCAATCCTATACTCTCTGCTATTAAATAATATTGTAATGTGTATACTAGACTGTTGAGTAACACTAAGAAATTGGAGCTGGAAGTAAACATAAGTGAAACTAAATGAACTTTCACACATAGAAATACATTATCTGTATATATGTATATATATATATATATATATATATATATATATATATATATATATATATATATATATAATTAAATTCCCTAGTAAAACTGCAAAGCATAGCATGAAAATACTATGATTACAGTGAAAGACCTTGCCCTCAGGCAGAATTACTGTACGTGTGTTTGTCACTGAACTTCTCCTAAACAACTGAACCGATTTTGATGATTTTTTGTATGTGTCTAATTGGGTCCCTCGATGGTTTAGATTCATAAGTGGACCCTCTAAAACCATTAGGCGTAGAAGTTCACCTGAAGTGAAAATTTAAAAATCACTCTAGTGGTCACATTTTTCAATGTTTTACATCGAAACTCAGTATATCTTATTAAAATAAACCCAGGTAGGTAATATCAAAAAATGAGCGAAATCCGACAATTAGAAGTAAAGGTTTACTTGAAATATAAAATTGAAAAATGCCTAAACGACTGGATCGATTTTGATGAAATTTTGAGTGGGTACCTGGATTGTTTAGATTCACAATTGAACCCGGTAGGTGGCGCTGCGACTGGGTGTAGTCATCTGCATTACAGAGAAAAATGTTACGTCATCATGCACGCTTCTTGAGCCACAACAGATGGCAGTGAGGAGTTTTCTTGTGAACTTATTAATTAATTAATTTTATTGTATAAAAGTAACATATTTTTATCGTCCGGCCATACCACGAGAAATCAACGTTCGGCCAGGACGCCTGCCGGATCTATTGGTCTATATATATATATATATATATACATATATATATAAATAGGCAAAGACAAAACAATTAAGTACCATTTTCTCCTCTGTTTGTCAATCGATTTTTTTGAGTAGCTATTGACGAACTTTAGTGTTATCAATAAAAAATGGAAACAGATTGTTCTGCCATTTTTAACCGCACGGTACTGTTTATGGAAGATCTCCATGGTGCAAGAGTTAAATTATTTCCAAAGAAGCATGTGATGTACAAAGGCCATGTCAAAAAAATCTTCCATTTTTAACTGCAAGGCACTAAAATCCAGCCCCAAAGCTCCGTTTAATCTATGCGCACATAATACATGTACATATATGAATCACAGAGATAGACAATCATCCCGCCAGTGTAGAGGTGATGAGTGGTCAACATATCGGACCCACCAACCGGTATAGCTAGTTTTCTCAACGTAATATGATTTTACAGGAAAATTTAACAACTGTAATGTCTATTTCAGGTTCTTCTAAAGAAACTGACAATAGTTATAAATCTTAGAATCTCGCGGGGAATTTTAACAAATGTAATTTCTATTTCAGTTCCTACGCAGACTAAAGTATGTCTTTGCGCGATAGTGCGTTTGGTCGCACTTACTGTACATCAATGGCGACCATGATTGAAAGTTGAACTTCCTACATTTTTGGGGTTGCCAACTTAAATAACTATACTGTAATATTACATATTGTGCATACTACGTACAGTGTATATACAAAATGAATCCAAAAGGTAGTGTTAATATACATTATACGAAACAAATCACTGCATTTTAAATGAACTGAACTTTATTTGAAACAATATAAAACAATAAATACGTAGTTGCCGCCATTTGTGTCTCAACTAATAAACATTGTCCACATTGTTAACGTTAGTCAGTTGTTTATAATGAACGCAAATATTTCCAACAAGATGCTATTATTTTACTATTATTTATTATTTTGAAAACACCATCGTTCAAAAAATTATGCACAATGCACGTTTGTGAAGTGTTTTACAGAATCTCGCTTCAGTAAAAACCATTTCCAAACGTTGCATTGAATATACTGTTTTATTATTTTTATTTCCTTTACATTACATTATACAAGACAATGACAGTTCCTATTATTACTTACGGATCCGAAACATGGACAGTGACAACACAACAATCTACCAGAATACAAGCTGCTGAAATGAAATTCCTCAGACCAACAGCAGGTTATCAAAGAACAGACAAAAAACACAACACAGAAATAAGACAGAAACTAAAAGTAGGTGAATTAAACACAACAAGAGTGAAATACAGGACAAACTAGAAGGAACAGTTAACACGGATGACTTAGAACAGAATACAAAAATCAGCATATAACTATTCGCCAAGAGGAAGAAGAAGATGGGGAAGACAAAAGAGAAGATGGAAATAGCAGCAATTTGGAGCCGGAACAGGCTAGCAAAAAGCCTAAACAGTGACAAAGAAAAATAAGAAGGGGAACTACATTTTCTTGCACGCCCAAAAGTAAAACATATTCGACTAGTGAAAAAGGCAGTCATACATCTGTTTTGTTTACATTACAACTGGCTCAGAACCAGGAAGGCCCGCATCGTAATATACTAGTAAAAGTTAATTTTGTAAAATGGTAATATTTGATTCCTGTAATTAATATTCTTAATCCCCGCACAGGCGTTTTGAAAATTCCAACGCCTTCGGAGGTGTTTTGAAATCAATTATACATACCTTATTCTAGCAATGAACCAACAATTATAAAGTACTAACATATATCATACAAACGCAGGGATATCGACAGAAGTCACTGCCCACAATTATGAGTAAACAGATAACTGATACCAGTAAATTAAAGCAATAAAACATTATATCAAATCAGAAGCTCCTAGCAACACTGAATAGGAAAAGACAAGAAATACACCCAGAATTCTACAGTTCCAGGGTCATGGTGGACCGTGTGTGGACAAAGGAAAATTTCGAAATGAGACATGTCCTCACAAGGTTGGCAGTCCACAGATTCCACCGTCTGATATGCAAGAACACAAAATTCCATGAACCAAATATAGATTGTAAATGTATGCTATGTGAGAGGATATGTGACCGATATCACATTGAGCTATGCACAAAAAAAGAACAAAGATAATATGTGAATATGCAAAAACGTAATTTTAAATGTATTCTTAGATTAATACTGCTTATTTGTCTGCTATAAAATCATTATTAAAACAGAAAGTTTGGTTCTTGCTTCCTTCAGCGTAGCAGAGTGAAGTGCCTGACACAGTAGCAGGTGGTTTCTGTCCATGTTAGTGTTCTCGTGGAGCACAGTGGGCAATGAGGATTTAAATTCCAGTTCGATGAAGATGAGCTACAAGACAATCATGCACTGTGTTTAGTCTAAAATATGCTACAGCTCGATGAAGATGAGCTGCAAGACAATCATGCACTGTGTTTAGTCTAAAATATGCTACAGCTCGATGAAGATGAGCTGCAAGACAATCATGCACTGTGTTTAGTCTAAAATATGCTACAGCTCGATGAAGATGAGCTGCAAGACAATCATGCACTGTGTTTAGTCTAAAATATGCTACAGCTCGATGAAGATGAGCTGCAAGACAATCATGCACTGTGTTTAGTCTAAAATATGCTACAGCTCGATGAAGATGAGCTGCAAGACAATCATGCACTGTGTTTAGTCTAAAATATGCTACAGCTCGATGAAGATGAGCTGCAAGACAATCATGCACTGTGTTTAGTCGAAAATATGCTACAGCTCGATGAAGATGAGCTGCAAGACAATCATGCACTGTGTTTAGTCGAAAATATGCTAAAGCTCGATGAAGATGAGCTGCAAGACAATCATGCACTGTGTTTAGTCTAAAATATGCTACAGCTCGATGAAGATGAGCTGCAAGACAATCATGCACTGTGTTTAGTCTAAAATATGCTACAGCTCGATGAAGATGAGCTGCAAGACAATCATGCACTGTGTTTAGTCTAAAATATGCTACAGCTCGATGAGAGATGAGCTGCAAGACAATCATGCACTGTGTTTAGTCGAAAATATGCTACAGCTCGATGAAGATGAGCTGCAAGACAATCATGCACTGTGTTTAGTCTAAAATATGCTACAGCTCGATGAAGATGAGCTGCAAGACAATCATGCACTGTGTTTAGTCTAAAATATGCTACAGCTCGATGAAGATGAGCTGCAAGACAATCATGCACTGTGTTTAGTCTAAAATATGCTACAGCTCGATGAAGATGAGCTGCAAGACAATCATGCACTGTGTTTAGTCGAAAATATGCTACAGCTCGATGAAGATGAGCTGCAAGACAATCATGCACTGTGTTTAGTCTAAAATATGCTACAGCTCGATGAAGATGAGCTGCAAGACAATCATGCACTGTGTTTAGTCTAAAATATGCTACAGCTCGATGAAAATGAGCTGCAAGACAATCATGCACTGTGTTTAGTCGAAAATATGCTACAGCTCGATGAAGATGAGCTGCAAGACAATCATGCACTGTGTTTAGTCTAAAATATGCTACAGCTCGATGAAGATGAGCTGCAAGACAATCATGCACTGTGTTTAGTCTAAAATATGCTACAGCTCGATGAAGATGAGCTGCAAGACAATCATGCACTGTGTTTAGTCTAAAATATGCTACAGCTCGATGAAGATGAGCTGCAAGACAATCATGCACTGTGTTTAGTCTAAAATATGCTACAGCTCGATGAAGATGAGCTGCAAGACAATCATGCACTGTGTTTAGTCGAAAAATATGCTACAGCTCGATGAAGATGAGCTGCAAGACAATCATGCACTGTGTTTAGTCGAAAATATGCTACAGCTCGATGAAGATGAGCTGCAAGACAATCATGCACTGTGTTTAGTCTAAAATATGCTACAGCTCGATGAAGATGAGCTGCAAGACAATCATGCACTGTGTTTAGTCTAAAATATGCTACAGCTCGATGAAGATGAGCTGCAAGACAATCATGCACTGTGTTTAGTCTAAAATATGCTACAGCTCGATGAAGATGAGCTGCAAGACAATCATGCACTGTGTTTAGTCTAAAATATGCTACAGCTCGATGAAGATGAGCTGCAAGACAATCATGCACTGTGTTTAGTCTAAAATATGCTACAGCTCGATGAAGATGAGCTGCAAGACAATCATGCACTGTGTTTAGTCTAAAATATGCTACAGCTCGATGAAGATGAGCTGCAAGACAATCATGCACTGTGTTTAGTCTAAAATATGCTACAGCTCGATGAAGATGAGCTGCAAGACAATCATGCACTGTGTTTAGTCTAAAATATGCTACAGCTCGATGAAGATGAGCTGCAAGACAATCATGCACTGTGTTTAGTCGAAAATATGCTACAGCTCGATGAAGATGAGCTGCAAGACAATCATGCACTGTGTTTAGTCGAAAATATGCTACAGCTCGATGAAGATGAGCTGCAAGACAATCATGCACTGTGTTTAGTCGAAAATATGCTACAGCTCGATGAAGATGAGCTGCAAGACAATCATGCACTGTGTTTAGTCTAAATATGCTACAGCTCGATGAAGATGAGCTGCAAGACAATCATGCACTGTGTTTAGTCTAAAATATGCTACAGCTCGATGAAGATGAGCTGCAAGACAATCATGCACTGTGTTTAGTCTAAAATATGCTACAGCTCGATGAAGATGAGCTGCAAGACAATCATGCACTGTGTTTAGTCTAAAATATGCTACAGCTTACTTTCGAGGTGCATCTGCTGTGGTGTGGATAATGTTTTTCCATTATTTTTTTTTCTTGAATTCGGATCTGAATATTGGTTGAGAATCTTTTTTTTTACCGTTTATTTAATATAAATTATAAAATGTTGTTTTGTGTTGATTTTGCAGGCGTAGTTTCAGTGCATACAGTGTGGCGGTTCTATGCTACATGTGTCTGTTAACGCTGATAATCAGCCACAGACTGGTCAATTTTACATCACTGGACCGAGCGTCCTCCATCAACAACAGATATTTCCAAGTAAGTGCGTCATCAGTGGAAACTATTCATTTAGTCTGCGTGCAAGTGCGGGATGAGGGAAGCGGGGGTAAATGTGAAGTAATGTGACGAGTGATTTCCAAATCATCGATAAATTCACGAGGTCACCCGTTCTACAGGAATTCTAAATCAAGAGTGGCATTTGTTAGGACTATTTAACGAATAAAATTAAGATTTTTACTCACAAATCATTATATAAATATATTTACCGGTTTTTTTAATATTTATATATTTAATATAAACAGCGATGTTTGAAAACAAATCAAATTTATGTAGATATGTTTAATTTGCTTATCCAGTGTAACTTGATCTTATAATATTATTTATTGCCATCTGGCGTGAGAAATCTCAAATAGGATCGCAATATTGTAAGTATGCACTCTAGTGGAGACAAAATTAAATATATCAGACTGTGTATTATAACCAAAATTATTGGCGATTAATTATTTTTTTGTAAACTTCTCAGTAAAACCATTTTTTAAAAACAAAATTGTTAATAAATCTTTGGAACTGGCCCCATACATATTTTCTATTATTTTTAGTGTTTTGAGGCTTAGATTGCTGGATTATTTTGTCTATATCTTTATTTTAAGCGCAGCCAAATCTTGTCTCTGCCATTTTATACATTCAAACCTGACGGCTGACAAATCAGATTTGTGTAGTTATGTTTAATTGGTTTATCCAGTGCAACTTGATCTTATAATATTTTTATTGCCATCTGGCGTGGGAACCTCAAATAGGATCGCAATATTGTAAGTATGCACCCTAGTGGAGACAAAATTAAATATATCAAACTGTATATTATAACCAAAATTATAGGGGATTAATTATTTTTTGTAAAGTTCTCAGTAAAACCATTATTTAAAAACACAATTGTTAAAAAATCTTTCGAACTGGCTCCATACAGATTTTCTATTATTATTTTTAGTGTTTTGAGGCTAAGATTGCTGGATTTTTCGTCTATATCTTTATTTGAAACGCAGCCAAATCTTGTCTCTGCCATTTTATATATTCAAACCTGGTGACTTTTTTGGGTCAATGCTCTGACCTGTTCAGAATATTAAAAAAGAGGAGGTTTCTTTATCACAAAAACAGGAGCTGATAAAGAGAAATCGATCAAGAGCGAGGTGAAACAGGACTGTCGTTGGTTGTAAAACAAAATTAATTGAATCGTGATTGGTCATTCACTATCATTTGGGGCGTGAGTTAAATAGACAATGGAAACAATTCATACAGTCTGCAAATCAGAAGAATGCAAGTGCGGGATGAGGGAAGCAGGGTAAGGTTAGCGTCACAACACCGAACACGCACAGCAATACAGGAGCATCAGTCAGAGTTCTTAATTTCGGGTAAATTGTGCTAAAACGTATCCATAAATTAATTATGGGAAATAACATTATGAGGTTTTCCATAAATAAAAATTAATTAAATTAGTCGTATCTCACCTCATATTTCTTCGTCTTTTTCAAGCACGGAAACTGCGATTTTCAAGATGGTGTTTTCAAAATAATAACATCTTTGTTGAAAATATTTGCGTTCATTATAAACAACTGATTGACGTTAGTAGTCTGGCCAATATAGGCTATATACGCTAAATGACGAAAATAATATAGTTGAAACAACAGTAGGCCGTGGCACGATTCAGTAACAAAATAGCGGCAAGTACGTATTTATTGTTTTATATTGTTTCAAATAAAATTCAATTAATTTAAAATGCAGTGATTTATTTCGTATAATGTATATTAACACTACCTTTTGGATATATTTTTATATATATAT
Organism: Diploptera punctata; assembly: GCA_030220185.1. NCBI lineage: Eukaryota > Metazoa > Arthropoda > Insecta > Blattodea > Blaberidae > Diploptera > Diploptera punctata. The sequence goes on from JASPKZ010006855.1 coordinate 1,303,740, forward strand.
TGTATATAGTATACTTAATGGCCAGGGATGTGGACTTTCACCGGTGCTTTTCATTATATACATGAATAAATTAATAAATGAATGGAGGAAAACACAACGAGGATATATACCCATCAATAGGAACCTCAAACTCGATGCTATTCTTTTTGCAGACGATTTAGCTCTTCTGGCACTTTCTGAAAATGATTTGCAACGATCAATTTATAATTTACAAAAAATAGGTGCCAAATTTAATATGGAAATATCAATTAACAAAACTAAAATTATGGCATTTCATGGGAAGGACCCATACAAAGTAAAATCTGTCTCCAGAATAAAATTTTAGAGAGATCTAATCAATTTAAATATCTTGGATATTATCTCTCTATCTGGGATGAAAAGGATATCCCTGAAAAAGTTACTAGTTATAATAAAAGTTTAGGAATTATTAATCAAGTTATGAAACCATCCCTTGTACAAAAAAACACCAGATTAGGTTTATATAACACTTTGGCTAGACCAGTGTTGACCTATGGTAGTGAAGCATGGACACTAAAAAGACAACACGAAAGCAGAATAACGAACGGCTTGTGAAATGAGATTCATACGCAGAACAGCGGGTTACACCAGTTGGGATCGGAAAAGGAACACCGATATCTTAAAAGAATTGAAGACTACGCCAATTTTGGAATATATTAAACAGTACCAACTAAATTGGAAACACCATCTTGAAAGAATGAGTTCAAATCGGATCCCCAAAGCTGTTTATAATTATATACCAAGAGGACGAAGATCACTGGGCCGTCCTATGAAACGCTGGAGGGAAAATTTTCTATAGGATCGTAACAGGCCTTGGCCTAATACTTGGAAGGAAGAAGAAGAAGATACTTAATGGCAGTTGTTTTACTTCCCGCGCGTGGTTTGTAATATGTAATATTACAGTATAGTTATTTAGGTTGGTTACCCTGAAATGTAGGAAGTTGAATTTTGATTCATGTTCGTCATTGCTTTAAATACGACAAAACGCACTATCGTGCAAAAACATTATTTTGTTCATATTTCTATATAAGAAGTGTTTTGTTATCTTCTCCTATAATTTTTATAACATGGGTCTGATATTTTTACAGGATGTTCTGAACACTCTAGTTAATGAAATCTGATAGTCATAATTTTATATATTAAGAATTTGTCAAAATAAATATTAAATATATGATGATGTATACCAAAAATATAAAAAAATATGAATATCGAGTACATTTTTTTCATCTCACCAAGGAAAATAATGAAAAAAATTATGTTATTATAAACATCTTAATGACCCTAAATATTTTTTAAAAACATTTTACCTCAGCAGGATAATGGAGATAGATTTTGAAAAAGTGTATTGTGTTAAAACTAAAATCTGAATAGTTTAAAAGCTAATCGATGTTACAGAAATTAAACTTAGACATTTATTTATTTATATCAACTTCGATATACGTACTAAAAATGGAGTTTCTATCTGTAAGATTGTGGAATATAGGAATTTCGCCCATCGCCCATTTTTTAAATATATGTGCATGTTCTAATGCCACTCTATTGAACAGCAGAGTTGGGCAACAAATGAAGATGAACAAAGGAACAACTACACGTCTCAAATGGAAGAGATTTTCAGGAAACAACGGCGGCTCATAGCAGAAGAGCTGATGGGGTACCCATATCCTAGTGGAATGAACAATACATTTTCAAGGTTGGTTATTAATATTTTGTTTGCTTGCACGTAATATATTGTAGTGTTACGTAATTCCATTTTTAGTGAATTCCGAAAGAATCAAGCTCTTCAGGTTGTTTTCATGAGAAAAAAAAATTAAGTTCTACAGAAGTTCACTGATCCTATCTAGTAAGCACCGAAAATGGCAATGAACAAAATGTTTATGTATACTCAGAAACAAAAAGAATGAGCCGCTTCAAAAAGCAGTCGTCCCTGTTATGGCCCACTGCGCATGCTCGAAAAGCAAAAGCTGTGGTTCACGACATAACGCATTGTTAAATGTTTAAATAAATGTATTTGGTTTTTATCGTCTTAAATAGTTAAGAACAGTGAAGAAGACATGTTTCTAAATATTTACGAATGTTCGACAACTGCAATATTACTCAAATTGCAACATTTCAAATAAGGTTCAACTCTCATTCATAGTGCAAAAGTAAACCATACAAACAGGATTAGGCAACTAGTATCTGACGTCTGAGTAGCGTAGATCGTTAAACCAATTAAAAAAATGGTAAAATATATGTGAGAGCCAGGGTTCGAATCCCTCGATAATTTTTATATTATTTTGTATTTTAGCAAAATACATTCTATAACATTTAATTTCTGCCACGTAATCTACATCTACTTTAAGCTATATTAAGTAATATTTCTGCCTTCGTAAACTCTATAACAATATTTAGCTATTGGTATAAATTTAATTGTGTGTGCAGTACCACGTTTTAATACTACTGCTATGAATTTGTGTAATAAAATAAATTGTAGCTTCATATATTTGTATGTTTATTTATTTATTTTGTATTAGTGAGGAATAAGTTCATCCTTTAATTAAAATAGTTAGTTTATATATCTCAAGTCCAACATAATACACTACTAGGTGCTCGTGGATCTTTTATTATTATGATACTTAAGTGATTCACAAAGAGAAATGCTATTTAAAACCGTTTGCCTGGGCCCATGAGAGGCAAAGGTTGATAAATCTTTCGTATGCTGTTTACTTAACATATATTAATTACCATGAAATATTAAATAATTTGCAGTAATTTATAAAGTTATATCTGATTCCTAACGATATATTAATCATGAGAGCAAGAAGGAAAAATGGAGCTAATCTGACTTGAGAAAAGTTATAACGTAGGAATTAGTATTAAGCAGCAATATCATAAGCTAGTTAAACAGTAATCAAACATCTTTTAACTAAAATATCTTTCATATATAAATTATGAGTCAAATCTCTAATGAAGAAAATAATTACAAATTAATTTAACATAATTAACATTTATACCAATATGTAAGTTTACGAAAAATATATATAAACAATACTAACAATAGAAACTAACATACTCGGCCATCAATAAATCCAACACATCTGGAATTACAAAGTACAGTAAATAATAATCATAATAATCACCCATACAAACATACATACATGCAATAGTCCAACCAAGGGTTAGGGTCCGCACCCGGGATGACCTACCCTGTCTTACAGGATAAACGAACCTCAGTAGAACCGCTCTGCCGAGCTGCAAAAGATGACGATCCAGTTATTTAACTTGCTTCGTGTATTAAGAGTTCCGTGGAAGTGGGAAAGATACGCAAATACACACAGCGCAGGGGAGGGGGTAAGTAGGAGAAAGGACAAAGAGGACAGGAATTGGCACTGTTCTTGAATTTAACTGTATAGAAAGGATAAAATGACGTAGATATTGCATACCGAAAATGTTCTTTTCGTACAATAATAATAATAATAATAATAATAATAATAATAATAATAATAATAATAATAATAATAATAATAATAATAATAATAATAATAATAATAATAATAATAATAATAATAATAATAATAATAATAATAATAATAATAATAATATTAATAATAATAATAATAATAATAATAATAATAATAATAATAAAGTGCACCAGAACAAAATAGAAATACCGTGTTGACAAAATTTGTTTTCATAATAACAATAATAATTATTATTGTTAATATTTAAAAATTTACGAATAGATACAAAAGTAAGAATATACAAATCTGTCATAAGACCAGTTCTAACATATGGTTGTGAATGCCGAACAGAAACTTAGAAACCAAAACAAATCAATGAAACAACCGAAATAAAAGTTTTAAGGAAAATCGTAGGAAAATCGCTGAGAGCGAAAATTCGCAGCTCTGTTATTAGAGAAGAATGTGAAATTGAACCTATAAACCTTTGGATAAATGATAAAAGACTAAATTGGAACGATCATATAGATAGAATGGAGAACAGTAGATTAGTGAAGAAAGTACGTGACTGGACGCCTCAGCAGAAAAGGCCGTTAGGAAGACGACAACTACGATGGAAGGATGTCACCATGCCCCGGACCTGTAGTGAATGAACACGCAACAAGCTGCCAGCTTTCATGCGTAGAGGAAGAAGAAGAAGAAGAATTGTTAATATATCGTCATAAAATTAAATTATACGTAACTCAACAATATTCATTAGATAAACATTTACAGGGATAACAAAGTTTTGAGACAACTATTATCATCGTACGTCAAGTGAAAATTTTAATAAAATAATTATAGTATCAATTTACGTCCAAAATTAAATTTGATAAACTTTTTAAATCAGTATCTTGGCTCAACTGCACTTCTACTATCTCAAAAATGTTCTGTTGTTGTAAACTATAGCTTTTGTTCTGTACTTACTATCATTTTCTAATAATTTAAAACGTTTTAAAACCATTTTTATAACATTATTAGACAATTTAAAAGTATTTATTTAAATACGCAAATCGCAATATTATGAGACTGTTAGACTGCTGACGCGAACTGCTATTTTCTCCACAGAGTATATTACTTAGTCTATGATTTTTCTATCGCTGTTTTGGGTTATCGCTAGTTGGATCAGAGTTAGGGAGTGATAAGTAAGTGTACACCCATTTTTAATAAACGTTTGGGTAACTCACTATGATGTTTGTGGGTTATCATTCAATCATAACGTTATCGCTGCTACTTCTAACTGCTACCGTGTATTCGCAGTTCTTTGCACTTTTGAAATAGTGTAAGTGCAGTTTTTCCAGTATCTTTAATAAATATTTTATTTTACTTATCGTAAATGTGTTAAATATTTTGTTTGAAAACACACAACCATTTTGGCGGCCTCCCGTTTGTGTTAATTTTTACTACGTTTGTATCAAGTAGCTTTAACATTACTTTCATTTCAGTTTAATAAACGCAAGAACAACTTGTACATAAATAAATAACATCAAAGTTTTGTTTGAAGTGAGCACAGTTTTTGTTTTATTCTTTTGGGGTCGAAAATCCCCCGCGCCACTTCTTATGCACGTCGCTAAGGCGCCATCTCTCCCGAGTTAAGGTATCTCTCAATTTTTTCTCTTAAAATATGGTCGATTGGTTTGTTTTATCTAATGTAGAGCACTTGACAATGAAATTGGGTTGGAGACAATTTTACTATCCTTATTGGCTAGGAAATCAGCTGCCACTCCACAATGGGCCGGAATCCATTGAATTTCTTTAAATATTAGTTTGTCCTTCAATGTAAGTGACAAATTTAAAAATGGAAACGTTAAAAAATGTGGGCTTGAACATAACAAGATATTTACTTACGCAACTTAAGACATTTTAATATAATTTATCCCATTACTAAGTGATATTCTTAACTTTTATCCAAGGACAATTACCATCGTGAAAGTATATGAATATAATGCGAAGTTTATGAGTGGAAATATGTTTTTACATTGTAACTGATGGCCATTTTGAATTTATATAGAAGAGGTAATTTTTTCACGTATTTAAACACATTTAAAATGTAACGAATCTAAAGGCTAATTAACCAAACTCGGCGCACCCCTAATTCAATACCCTAAACTAGGGTGAATCCCATGGAACGTCTTTTTTTTACGCGGTTAAATATGTATACTCGTATATTAAATTAATGTTGGGAAGTAAACATTATGAGGTATAATCATTAAAATTCATCGGAGAACATATTGTTTAAATAACTCACCTCATAGGATTCATGCTTCCATGATTTCGCGATTTCAAACATAGTCATGTTCATCTTCAGCCATAACTCCGACTGACGAAATTCTTCAGCCGTAAACTATTCTATTGTCGCCATCTTCAGTGTTGCCATCTATGGTCGAATTTATGAACTTCGAAATCAATGTCATTTCGTTAGAGATATCAAAATTCATTGATCTATTTTTGTTTTTCTGAATGTATATTTTTTCCCAAACTGTCAATTCCAAAGGTTTCTCTACTTGTTTTAAAAGTTTAGCTTCTCTTCCAATTTTATGATTTTCTAATAAACTATGTTCAGCAATTGCAGATTTTTCAATTTCACAATTTTTAATATTTCTGAAATGTTCTTTTGTCCGAATTTCCAAATTCCTTTTTGTTTTTCCTATATAAACTTTATTGCAATCTTCACAATTTATTTGATAAATTCCAGATTTCTTACTGTCTGGAAAATTGACTTTTTTATTGGTACATAGAAGATTACCCAGACTAAATTTATTTATTGGTGCCAAAGAAATGTTGTATTTGTCAAAATTTTTTTGAAATTTTCTATGCATTTCAGGATGGTAAGTAATTTTCTTGTATTTTTTCTTTTCTTTGCAATTTTGTAGAGTAGTATATTCATTAAGTCTTTTTTTGTGTTTGAATTTCTTCAACTTATTTATAATTAATTCTTTATCAAAACCATTTAATCTAGCAGTGTTTAAGATATGTTTAAACTCTTTGTTGAAATTTTCTTCGTTTGTCGATTTGTCAATCTGTAAATTAAGCTATTGAATATTGCATGCTTATGAGCAATGTGATTGAAGCCTGATGATTTAGTGTAATTGTCTGTATGAGTTCCTTTTCTAAATATATCAAATTCAATGTTCAGTGTTTGATCATTCCTAATTATACATAAATCCAAAAATGTAATTTTGTTCTTCTTCTAATTCAACGGCAAACTTTACTGATTCATCCTGAAGGTTCAATAATTTAAGAGCATCTTCAATATCTTTAGAATTTATTATTGCAAAAATATCATCCACATATCTGAACCAAGTCTTAAACATCCATGGGTATGCTTTAGTGATTTGACACTCCAAGTAACTCATGAACAAATCAGCTAAAAATGGTGAGAGCGGATTGCCCATTGACAAACCCGAAACCTGTTGGTAAAATTTTCCATTATAGGTAAAATAAGAATTACTGACACATAGCTTAGTAAGAGTTATATATTCCTCTATTATTTCATTTTTAATATTTAGAGAACTTAACCATTTCCTCAAAAAAATTAGCATTTTTTCAACTGCAATACTTGGAAACAATGAAATTACATCAAATGAAACCAATATGTCATCATGTCCTAGATTCATATTTTCAAATTTGTCAACCAATTCCAAAGAGTTCTGAATACTTTTAGTGTCAAATTTGGGAAGCTCGTTAAATTTTTGTACCAGCCATTTAGATAAATAATAGCATGGTGAACCAATGTTGTTGACTATAGGTCTCATCTTGTTACCAATTTTATGAATCTTTGGTAGACCGTACATTCTAGGATTCGATGGATTGGACACTTTTAATTTAAATTTTTCTTGTTTTGTGAAAGTATATTTTATTTGTTTCAAAGTATTGTCAAATGATTTAATAGCTTTGGGTAAAGGATCCTTTTTCAATTCCAAATATTCTTTTGATTCTAGGAGATTGTCCATCCTCGCAGTATAATCCAATTTGTCAAGAATTACTATTTTATTTCCTTTGTCTGCTTTCGAAAGTATTAAATTTTTGTTGTTAATTTTATTCAAAATGGCCAAATTTTTCTTTGCTTTTAATTTTTTTTGAGAGTCTTTAATTTCTTCTAAAACTTTTCCAATTTCTTTCCTAATAATTACCTTATCTTCAATTGTCATATCATTTATTCCAATTTCAATATCAGCAATGTAATCTTCAACTTTAGTTGAATGCAGGCTTTCACGGCCGGTAATCATAATGTTGAGTGATTCCGGGTTATGTGGCCGTGGTCCATAGTTGGTGTTGATACCAGACGTTTCGCCCTCAACTGCGGAGGGCATCTTCAGTGGCGAGTGCTTCTAGGCGTGTTTCCTGGTCGGAAGATCTACTGAGAGTGAGCGCTGTGGACGTAGAGGACGTTGTATTAGTGGAGGGTGCAGGGTGAGTGGGCGTGGCTCTTGCTGATTGACTAATGGTCGTCTCCTTGTTGTCACTGGTGTTAATGCATTTATTTTCTAGTGTATGAAACCAGGCCTTAGACAGTTTGATACCTTCCTCTTTTCTGTTAATATTTCCCTTATGCTTGTATATTTCTATAGCCTCTCGGTATAATCTAGGGAAATAGTAGGAAGTTGTGGCTAAAACTTGTGTATCGTCGAATAGAATCTGGTGTCCATTCGTAATGGCATGTTCTGCTACAGCTGATTTATCCATTTCTCCTTGTCTGCAGTTTCTTCAACTTTATCTGAAAAACTGATGCAGGTTTTTAAGCCTTTATTAAGTAATTTAATTTCTTCTTTTTCTAAAACCACTTCTGACAGATTCACTACATTTTCTTCATTATAAATAAATAAATAAATAAATAAAGCCTGATATGTCCCTTTAGGGCAAAGGCCTCCCTGTACAGGGGTTAAGCTCTATTTGAGAGTGTCACCCGGTGAGCTACTCCGTGGTGAGAAGTTGACTTGGATGTAGCACTTGGTTTGTATACACTGTCTGTTCTGTGATTAGTTAATACACAGTTGGCTCTCCATCGTTCTCCAGCTTTTCCTGCATCTGGCGACTCTGGACCATTGCGCCCCTGCTCGTTCTTTGAAGATGTCAGCCCATCGTCGTCTTGGTCTTCCGCGCTGTCTCTTGCCTGTGTACGGGTCCCACATGGTTGTTTTTATTGTCCACCTGTCGTCCTGTATTCTTGCGACGTGGCCTCCCCACTTCCATTTTTTCCTGATGGCTTGTTGTGCGGGATCAGTTGTTGAGGATATCGCTTGAAGTGTTGTATTCGAGATTCTGTCCTTCAGAGTTATGCCTAAGATTTTCCTCTCCATTTTCCTTTGGCATACTTGGAGTGTGTACTTCAGTTTGGCAGTAAGATTCCAAGTTTGGCAGCCATATAACAGTGTTGGAAGAACACAGGTTTGTAGTGTTTCCATTTTGAGTTTCCGGTTGAGTGACTTGTCCAGCAGTATAAATTTCAGTGACCAGAACGCCTTCCAGGCGAGAGCTATTCTTCTGCTTATTTCCTTCTCTACTTTCTGATGGAAGGAGAGTAGTTGTCCTAAGTATATGTACTCGCTTACATATTGAAGATCCATTCCATCGACTTTGATAGGGTTTTCCGGACCATTAGACATAATTTGTGTCTTGCTTTTGTTCATCGAAAGGCCTGCAATTTTGCTAGTTTCTGAGAGCTCTTGTAGCATTGATTGGAGTTGTTTAGGGGATCTGGCGAACAATACCACGTCGTCAGCAAATCTTAAGTTGGATAGCCTGCTCCCGTTTATATTTATTCCGTATTTCTTGTTCCAGTTTAGTTTTCGAAATATGTCTTCAAGCACGCATGTAAAAAGTTTAGGAGAAATTGGGTCGCCTTGTCGTACTCCTCTTTTGAGACCGAATGGTTGTCCCACAATTTCTGTCTTCACCTTGGCATAGCTTTGGCTGTAGATCTTATCCAGAACGCGGATGTACTTGTGTTCGATTCCTTGGGTGTGTAATGCCTGGAGGACACTTGAATGTTCTACTGAGTCGAATGCCTTGTTGTAGTCGACGAATGCTAGATATAATGTATGGTGGTATTCGACTGTCTTTTCTATTATTTGGTTAATTGCTTGGAGATGGTCTGTTGTACTAAAGCCTGAGCGGAATCCGGCTTGTTCTGTTGGCTGGTTTTCGTCCAGGACTTTTGTTAGTCTTCTTGTTAGCACTTTTGAAAATAGTTTGTATAGATTGGACATCAGGCTTATGGGTCGGTAATTATTCATGTCATCTTTTGTGCCTTTCTTGTGGAGAAGAATGATTGTGCTTGATTTCCATTGCTCGGGTATCTCTTCTGTCTGCAGAATTTTGTTAAAGATGTTTGTGAGTGATGGTAGTATTTGATCTGAAGCCAGTTTTAGCAATTCGTTGTATATTCCATCCTCTCCGGGTGTTTTGCCATTTTTCATTTCATCTACTGCAGTTCTAATTTCGCTGGCCAGTACTGGGGGAAAGGTGTCGGCGTGGTTTTCGAGTTTAGCATCGAATATGCCTATGTGATTTGTTGCCTGGGTTGTTAGGGAGCTTGTATATAGGGATTTATAGAAATCTGTGGCTGACTGGATTATATCTGTTCTTAATGTGTTGCGGCCTCCTGCTTGGTTCTTAATTCCTAGCATCCAGTGTTTGTCACCATTTCTTTCCCTCTTTGCTTTCCTTATCGATTTGGAGGTTTCTATTATTTGCCTAGTTATGGTTGTGCGGTACTCTCGCAGATCTTTCCGTATTTCCTTTTTCGTCAGTTTGTCCATTGCGGCATACTCGGTTCTATTCGACTCCGAAGCGTCTCTGGTTTGTAGCATCTCCGATCGACGTTCGATTAAGGCAATGGTTCCTTGACTGAGTTTGCCTTCTTTCTGAGCTTTCGTATTTTTTGCTGGAGTCCTTGGTCGCCTGTAGTATACATTGTTCCAGGGAGTTGTACAGTTCCTGAGCACCTGCTTCTCGGTTGGGGTTGGACTCTGCAATTCTGTCGCGAAGATGTAGCTGGAATTTGTTGCTGTCTATGTTTTCTATATTTTGTCTATGTTGCTTTGCTGGATGCTTCCTTCTTCTTTCTATCTTCATTTTTGCCCGCACCATCCTGTGGTCTGTACTCATTGTGGTCTATTATTTGTTGAAAACTATTTGATGTTGTATTAACTTTTCCTTTATCTGTTACTGTTACTGCTTGTAGATTCCAATGAAGATTTCTTATTGTTTCATTGATAGTTGATTGATGTTCAGATTATCGTTAAGTCCAACTTCATTGAAAGAAACTGACAAACTATTACTATTAAAATTTCCATCATCACAAAGTAATGTTCGATGTATTAGATCATTTTTATAGGTGTTTGCCCGATGCTTCATTAGGATGCTACACTCTTTCTTTTCTCTACTTGTTTGAAGTATGAAATGATTAGGGTTTGGTATTCGAGCCTTTTCGGTCATTTCAAAATTCCTAAAAACTAATAACGGGAATATTGATAATGTAATGTAGTTTACCGAGAGTGGTGTAAGCAATTTCTAAATGTATGAGATGAAGAAAGAAAAGGATAACGAAATAAGTAGTTACATAGGAGAATACACCGCTCTAAAAAAATATCATTCAGAATAATTATTTACATTGTATTAATGTGGTATAAAATTTACCACCTCTCATTGCAGAGGCCTCTTTAGTAAACAGTTTACATTATCTGTCCATAAAAAACAGTTCATGGTAGTTAATATTTTTATTAAAAGGAAGGAAATATTCTTATATCAATAAAATGGGGCACGAGACACTTTTTTGTGTAAGGTCTGGCCGAAAAAGTTACGACACTGTCTATTAATAAAGCTTTACTTTACATAAACCAATTAAGAGGGGTTGTCACTTGAATAAAAAAAATGGTTTAGATATTTTTTTATTGTTTTAACAATCTATGTTTCTTTCTCAATATTTGTTGTATAGTAAAGTAAAGTAAAGTGATCCCACTACAGGCCTCGGGAGGCCCTTCGGGTAGTAGGAGGTTAAGGCTCCTACTTTTTCTAGACAATCGGCACTTGATGTCAGCCGGGTTGTCAGCCCTGCGTGACGGCCGCCTTTACCCCCAGAACAAACGTCTGGTACTCATTTACGTTAGAGGCTGAGTCGACCCCAGGGCCATAGTGCCGCCAGAAGGTTTTGGTCAGTTTAAAAATCCTGACCCCAACGGGACTTGAACCCTCGACCTTCCGACTTGTGGCGCAGCGCCTTAACCACTACGCTACGGCGTGCCCCCCAATATTTGTTGTATATCAAACAAAATTCTATGCCATCAGATATCTTTAATCCGGAAAACTTGTAAATAATACTAATAATGCACAAAATAATCATACGCTCCTATGGTGCAGTAAAATACAATAGTCTCTAAAAAGGTACATCAGAGTTGTTTCATTTAAACATCTAAGAAAGCAGGAATAGGATGTGACAAACCCCATCAAAATTGGATAAAACAGATAAAAAATCAATGAAATCATCATAATTTAACTACATTTAACTACCAACTGGGAAACGATGTACGAATACCATAAAAAATATATAACACGTCAAACTTGACAATTTTTGGATCTCTGCTTGTTCCACTTTATACTGAAACAAAATTATCAAATTGGGCGAAAAAAAATATCATTACTGATTTAGATACTAGAGTCTTCAAGACGCTTTTTAAAACATTTTTTGGAAGATACAGTCATTTAAAAATTGGTCAGTTTTCGAGGCTACGAAGCTGATCCTTTTTATTTTGAGCAGTAGTGTAGTTCCATTTTTCATTTTTTTTTCTAAAACAGAGATTGAACGAGAGCAAAATTTGACTGAATTACAAATTTGTAGGTACTTAGGAAATAAAAACAATAACTTTTCGGTTTGAAATGTGAGAGAATCTTGCCTGCACATTAACCTTATTTACACTAGTTAATGAATACGTACTTGCCCTTATTTTTCTTTCTTCTACCGGAGTGGAAATACAAACACTAAACAAGACAAAAACTCCATATCATGTACCACAAAACAATCATTGCCAGCGTCTTTTTTTATGCTGATCGCATAAACAAACGATCAGGACTGATAAAAACAGTCGCTGCCGTGCACGATACCAAGTTAGACTGTTGCCAATTTTTTTTCTTTCAAAATTAACATATTGCTGACAGGCAATTTTTTCAGAATCAATGACATGTTATCGCTGATGAGAAAAAAACGTATAGATCACAAGTTTACTCATGGCCGGTCAGCAACATTTTTTGCTAATTAATGCACCGAAATTTGATTTGTTTAATTGCATGATAATAGTTAATTAATTAGTCTTATAATTTATCTTAAAAAATGCTCGGGGGGCCATAGCCCCCTCTCTGGAACCGCCACTGAGAAGATGTGTATCTATAGACACTTATGTTACTAATGTGGAGATCGCTGGTTAGTATTGTGTATTTCGCAGGTTCATAGAATAACTGCGTTTATTTTAAACTGTGAATAACTGTGAATTTTAAAAGTGTTGAGAATAACTGTTGGCTATGACAAGAAATGGTCCCACTTTTTCCCCCATATTTACGAGTAAAATGAGTTAAGTATATTGAAATTCCGTGACTAAATATTTTTAATATATCATTTTATAATTATTTATTGCATTCAAGTGGTGTTTAAGTTCGTAATTAAATATGGTGCTAGGTTCCACGACGCCAAAAAACGCTTAACTAGATAAAAAAGTTTTTGTTAAAAGGGATAATCAACGTCGAAAATATTTATGCAATTCAATTAGAAATGTTTGCAGGTCTCTAGAAGATTTCGTTCCTGAGTTGGGTGGGAATCCAGTGCGAATTTTAATAATCACCTCTTGGCGATCTGGGTCAACATTCCTCGGTGATGTGATCAACAGCCATCCTGGCATTTATTATCACTACGAGCCGTTGTGGTACTTCGGCAATGTACAGTTTCGTGGCGAAGCTGCCGCTTCAGGCGCCATCAGACACCTCAGAAAACTGTTTAACTGCAACTACACAGATATGGGTAAGTAACGAAGTTCTTCTTAATAAATGAGGTGAGACAGAATCATTTTACCTCTTAACTTTTTTCTGTTTTGCACTTTTATAGGAAAAATCACCTCTTCTCCATCTTCTTCTTCCAGCTCTACAGCCCTGGCTGCTGTTAGGACTGTCTTCCATGCATACCTGTCCAATGCCCTCCTCCATCCGCGGACTCCGATCTTTCGGAAGTTCTCCTCTATTCCATCCATCCATCTCAGCTTCGGTCTTTCTCCATCTGGTCTCAGTATTGTAAGCTTTCTAGTGGTATTCTCCTCCTCCATTCTCATTATATGTCCCACCCATATCAGTCTGCCAATTTTAATAACATTTACAATATCTGGGTCTCAATACAAATTGTAATTTCATTCTTATATCTTATCTGCCATACTCCACGGTCATTTATAGTCCCAGGATTTTGCTTTCAAAGATTCTCAGTCTTTCTCCGTTCTCTCTGCTAAGTTCCATTATTCAGAGCCATAAATAGCAACTGGTCTCAGTATGGTTTTGTAGATTATTAGTTTTGTATCCGGACTAAGAGTGTGTGATTTGAAGGAAAAATCGCTATGAAGTTTAATTTAAGATTTACATGAAATTTGTTTATACCTCACCTTATAATTTACCAGTTTCAAAACCTAAGTGGTTTCATCTTCAGTAATATTTCAATCAATGTTATGTCGTTCAGGAGAACTGCTTCTTATTCCTCTGTTGGTGGACTGATGAACCTCCGAATTAAATCAAATTCCCCAGGAATTTCAAGATTCATGAATAATTAAAACAAATAAAGAAAATGTTATAATATAAGTTACATCACCTCATATTTGTAGCGTTTTTGAAGATTCTGAATTTTGATGCCTTAGGCAACATTTCAATTCTTTTTAACTAGGAATTTTCAAAAAAGCTACAAATATGAGGTGAGTAGTGCATATTTATCTCATATTATCTAAAATAAATTTCATGGTGTTATTTCCTTTAAATATCCAAATAAAAAAACTTATGAATTTTAAAAATTGCCGGGGAATTTTATTTGATTTGGAGGTTCATCGGTCCACAAACAGATGGGAGTAAGAAGCAGTTCTTCTGAACGACATAACATCGGTAGATGAAACCACCTAGGTTTTGAAACAGATTTAATTAGAAGACTGGTTATGAGGTGAGATACAAATAATTTTAATTTTAATTTATTACGTTTTATTTGAACAAGTTTCGATATGTCATGCATATCTTCGTCAGCTTTTTCATTCTGTTGAATTTTTTGTTGTCGGCCCTGTATGTCGACTCCCACTCCATCTTTTGACTGACCGAAGAACATGCAAATCACATATTTTCCTCCAGGAATTTCAAAATTCATAATCCTATTTTTGTTCTTCAGGATGCAGATCTTCTCCCAAACGGTGGGTTCTTTTGTATTTTTCAACTGTTTTAATAATTTCGTGTTTACATCAATTTTATTCATGTTTTGACCAAATGTGAGGAGCCACTGCAGATTTTTCTACTTCCCTTTTTTTTTACATTTCTTATGTGTTCCTTAATTTTAGTGGTTAAATTTCTCTTTGTTTTCCCCTAAGTTTATCTTAACACAAAATGCATATTTTATTTGGTATGTTCCTGATTTTTTTACCATCGCCAAACTTTTCATTTTTGTTAGTTTTATTACTTTTTTAAATTATCAATATGAGTTATAATTTATTAAAGTAAATATTTCTCACTTCACCTCGTATTCTTGTTCTTCTTCTTCTTCTTAGACCAGTTTTGGAACTTTCTTCCTCATTTTCCATCTGGGGAAAATTATTTGATTTCGAAGTTCTTCAGTATACCGTAAAACGGGGCTACTTTGACATATTTTTGAAGGTTTTTAATATGTAACTCGTATGATTTATGCAAAAAAAATTGAATGTATGATTTATTGTACCAATTGAAACTTAGACTACAAATCCCATTTGGTACTGGTCTCCTCAAATAAAAAAATTGTAGGACAACGTGTTTTGTTTAGGTCTGTTTTGCCCATGTGCTGGGGCTACTTTGATATCACATTTGTTTTCACTATAATTCAAAGTAGACCCACTGTAGGTACTACATTGACACCAATTTATCTTTTTGTAAATATTTTAATTGTAAACAACCTTACTACAAATGTTTTTATAACTGTAATTTGACAAAATAAACTGAAACTTCTTTATCAATTCTGACGCGCAACAGAACACAAAAATTATGTAATTATTGTAGTTAGACAATCAGGAATTAATTTTAAAACATGAATTTTTGAAACAACAATAGAGAAAAGAAACAGATTTTCATCTCATCTTCACATAGTTCACATTCATATTGAGAATTGTTCGAACCTCTGTTGTCAATAGATTTCATTATCTATTGTTTAACACAAAAATAGGTATGATGTAATGATTGTTACTCTTCTCATCAATGTTACAAAAATATCCATTATAATCTATAATTATTTAATAAATTATTATTAGCTGTGATTTATTTATATCTCTTTTAAATTAGAAATTAAATGAATAGAGTCCCAAATTATTATTGAAATAAGGACAATTTTTCCGGTTATAAATAACAGAGGGCACAAGAGCCGGCTCTTCAAGATGACGAAACAACAGTCGTGAAAATACTGAGGAGAAAGAGAAGAATCAAGTTCTGAAACCGGTCTAAGAAGAAGGAATATGAGGTGAGGTGATAAAATTTGACATAATTGCTTTATTAGTTTATTTAGGCTGTAATTTTTGCTGCTAATCTGATATTAAATCATCATCATCATCATAGTACATTCACGAATTTAGGCCATTTGTTGACCTGTTTCGGCCTCAAGAGAAACACCATCCAGAAGTCTTTTGAGTGGACGTCCTGGTCTTCTTCTTCCTGCAGGTTGATATCTTAACATTAGTTTGGGTATTCTGTGATCTTCCATTCGATGAACATGTTGTATCCACTGATATTAAATACATGCTTTATATTAGCTTGACCTGTATATATCTATCTATCTATCTATCTATCTATCTATCTATCTATCTATCTATCTGTCTATCTATATAACGGAATGTTTCAACGCGATTTTCACCCACTTAAAATCATTGGATCGACTTGAAACTTTGTATACTTGTAAAGGACCCGAGACAATACAGTAATTTTATATTTGTTTCTAAAATCCTGGCCAGAATCATCAGAAAATTAAAAAAAAGTGTCCTCGTATCTATGTAACGGAATCTTTGAACATGATTTTCACTCACTTAGAAACATTGGATCAACTTGAAACTTTGTATACTTGTAAAGGACCCGTGACAATACCATAATTTCATATTTTGTTTCTAAAATCCTGGCCAGAATCATCAGACAATCAAAAAAATGAAAACTTGTATAATAGGTTGCGGACTTGTCGACTTTTTATTCAGTCGTTGTAACAGCTCAGTTGGTAGAGAGGTGAACTCTAGTGGTATATAATTTCAGTAATTCATAGGTCGCTGGTTCAAATCCGGCTGGGAGGATTTTTTAGAAGAGTATTACTTTTAGATCATACTACAGTAGTATCGAATTTAAATAGGCCTATATTTACATTTTTATCTTGTTCTGTAAAATATTAAAACTAAAAAATAAGTAATGATTTAAAAAACTAAAACAACACGCTTTATTAGAAAATCGAATTTAAAAAATGAGAAGTAATTTTAATTTCCAACACGCTTGGGATAAAATTAAAGTGGTCAACAAAAAAAATCATCTCCAACACATATAGAATAAAACTAGAGTTATCAACAAAAAGAAAATAATTTTACCATCAAAGGCGTCGCATGTATTTTATGATGTTTACATTTTCTTCTTAGAGACTTTACTTCTACCAATATCTGTTTATTATCAAATATATTAATTGATATAGAGCACCCCACGCTTTTGATGGTAAAATTATTTTCTTTTTGTTGATAACTCTAGTTTTATTCTATATGTGTTGCAGATGATTTTTTTTTTGTTGACCACTTTAATTTTATCCCAAGCGTGTTGGAAATTAAAATTATTTTTCATTTTTTTAGTTCGGTTTTCTAATAAAGCGTGTTGTTTTAGTTTTTTCAGAAATCTGTTTTTGCGCGATTGTGCGTTTTGTCGTACTTACAGCAATGGCGACCATGACTGAAAGTTCAGCTTCCTACATTTCGGGGTTGCCAACCTAAATAACTATACTGTAATAAAAATGACTATACTGTAATATTACAAACTCGCGTGTGGGATGTAAAACCACTGCCCTCCATGTAAACTACATATAATGTATATACAAAAAATATCCAAAAGGTAGTGTTAATGTACATTATACGAAACAAATCACTGCATTTTAAATTAACTGAACTTTATTTAAAACAATATAAAACAATAAATACGTACTTGCGGCCATTATATCGCTAAATGTGCTCAAGGCCTCCTGTTGTTTCAACTAATAAACATTGCCCACCCTGTTAAAGTTAGACAATTATTTATAATGAACGTAAATATTTGCAACAAAGATGTTATTATTTTACTATTACTTGTTATCTTTAAAACACCGTCGTGCAAACAGTAATATACGTTTACAACACACGTTTGTGAAGTGTTTTACAGAATCTCGAAAATTAAATACATCCTCAATTCTGTAGAAACCAATTCCCAACCTCGCATCTTAATATACTAATACAATTTATTGTGTGCCCCTGGATGATATGTGAAATTCCTGTATTTATTTTAATTTGGTATTTCTGTTTGAAGAGTGCTTTAATGTATTTACATGTTTTTAAATTTGTCATGTTGGTATGTTGCAGAACACTACCTCAGCTTCGCGAAGAAATACGACGAGTCATTTCAACTCAACACGAGACTGTGGAAACAATGTGAGCAACATCCAGCACTCTGCTGGGCTCCAGAGTTCCTCAATCCCTTCTGCCGACTGTTCCCATTTCAAAGTATAAAGGTTGTGAGACTCAGACTAAGTTTGGTCGAGGAACTTCTAGAAGATCCAAAGTAAGTCTCACCATATTACGTAGATGGTTTATAACGTAGATACTTCGTTACTTGTTATCTTTGACGCTGATTGGTGCGTTTGAAGAGATGTGTATTTTGTGAAAGTGTTAGCTAACAGCATTCGAGTATTGCACATTGGTTACTGTTGTGAGGGTTGACATTCTAACTTACAAGTAATGAACTTGCCATAAACAATAATTCGACATCCATACATTAATGTTGGGAATTTTACATTATGAGGTTTTCAATCAATAAAAATCAATTCATTAATTAAATAAAAATAAAACGTAGTTTAATTTGATTTTCATATTTATTGTATAATTCAGTGACAGCTGTTTCGGTACACTGTACCTTCTTCAGACATGTTAACAAATTATGAATTGTGTTCCAACTGATCTAAGCAACAATACAACAATATTTATTTAAATGTTTTAATTTAACAAAGGGTATTCATTCAAATCAAGTTGAGAATTTAACAGTTTGTTACTACTTTTAAATTTATTTATTTCTACTGCCTCCAAAAGATCTAACTTCTTACCCTTATCACAAAATTTGGATGGAACAATGATTAAATTGGAATAGGTGGTTAGCATATTTTGAAAATTCTAAATTTCTGTTATGTGCTCTCACGTGTTCCTTTATCCGAGAGATAAAAGGTCTACCAGTTTGTCCTATATAGACATTGTAACATGTGCCACACTTCGATTTATATACACCTGATAATTTTTACTATTTTTATTTTGGTTTTATTGTTTTTTATTATATTTTGTAGAGTTTTATTAGTTTTAAATGCCACATTAATGTTCAACTTTTTAAAGTGTTTAGATATCTTATTTGAAAGTGGGCCTGTGTATGACATTACGACATATTTCTTTATGTTTTCTTTGGGTAAAGGAACAACTTTGTTAATTGCTTTTTTGTAATGAACTTTCTTAATTAAATATTCTATAATTTTAGGGTCATAGTTATTATTAATAGCTAATTGTTTAATAATATTCAATTCATTATTGTATTCCAAGGGTGAAAAGGGATATTTAAAAGTCTATGTGTGTAACTATTACAGGCTGCCATGTTATGAGTATATGGGTGAAGAGAAAAACTAAGGATAGTGGTATCAGTATGAGATGGTTTGTGAAAGATACCAAACTCAAACTTATTATCGATGTGTTTTATTGATAAATCCAAGAAATTAATCTATTATTTGTTTCTAATTCCATTGTGAAATTAATACTTCTGTGAATGTTATTATAAAATTTAAAAAGGAATTCAATTGTCTTTTAGTTCCTGTGAAGCCTGCTATGACATCATCTACATAACGATACCAAAATAGAACATTTCTAGCTAATACATTCTTATGTATGGTTTGTTGTAAGTCATCCATAAAAATTTCTGCCAAAAGAGGGCTCAACGGATGACCCATAATCAAATCATCTTTAACTTTACGCCTTCCGTGGGTTCCAAGGCTTACGCCTTCCGTGGGTTCCAAGGCTTACGCCTTCCGCGGGTTCCAAGGCTTACGCCTTCCGCGGGTTCCAAGGCTTACGCCTTCCGTGGGTTCCAAGGCTTACGCCTTCCGTGGGTTCCAAGGCTTACGCCTTCCGCGGGTTCCAAGGCTTACGCCTTCCGTGGGTTCCAAGGCTTACGCCTTCCGCGGGTTCCAAGGCTTACGCCTTCCGCGGGTTCCAAGGCTTACGCCTTCCGTGGGTTCCAAGGCTTACGCCATCCGCGGGTTCCAAGGCTTACGCCTTCCGCGGGTTCCAAGGCTTACGCCTTCCGTGGGTTCCAAAGCTTACGCCTTCCGCGGGTTCCAAGGCTTACGCCTTCCGTGGGTTCCAAGGCTTACGCCTTCCGCGGGTTCCAAGGCTTACGCCTTCCGTGGGTTCCAAGGCTTACGCCTTCCGCGGGTTCCAAGGCTTACGCCTTCCGCGGGTTCCAAGGCTTACGCCTTCCGCGGGTTCCAAGGCTTACGCCTTCCGCGGGTTCCAAGGCTTACGCCTTCCGTGGGTTCCAAGGCTTACGCCTTCCGTGGGTTCCAAGGCTTACGCCTTTTAGCCCCGCAAATTTTGAAAGGTGGGCCGAAAGAATATTTAAGAGGTGTAATATAAGTGAATAACCACGGCAGCGGGTGTTGATTAGGTGTAAATTGATGATCTTCGGAGTGGTGATATGGTGTGATGATATATGTTGGTATTAAGCCTCAATGGAACAGATTCGGTCCCCGCGTAGGTTGTAATGAGTGTTATTTTGGTTTTACACGTGTGTTCTAATTTGTATGTTTTATGTATTAAAGGTGATCGGTTCGACAGCCTGGCTTGGTGTAAATTATCACCGAGGATCTGGATCCTGGGCTTGCGGGTGTTACTGGGGTGTTGGAGGGTAGTGTTCGTTGGGTGATTGGTGGTGTGATTCCTCAGTCCTGGGCTGATGAGTATGGCGGGCGACGGACCCTCGGTGTGGGGTCCTACATTCCCGGTGAATGAAGGACTTAGGAAAATTGGCTAGATGTAATTACTCGAGTGTGTTGTTCGTTTTCCTAATGTGTGAATGAGGCGTGTGTATCTGAAATATGGACCCCTTAAAGCTTGCACTCCTATTTATAGAAAAGGCCGCAGCTCTAGCCCCAAGTAGCAATGAAATTTATCACTCACTTTACCCGGTTCGATGAGGAAAAATATGAATTTACTAGTGGATTCAAGGGGACTACTCTGGCATTTGCCTTTACGCTAACGAAATAACTGAAACCATTAGCAGAGTAGCTTGTTAAAATATAAATTTAGTTAAATTATTTCCGAAAAGTTTGTTTAATTTTAAGTTTAGGAAATTAATTTTCTGAAATAGCCCTTAAATTTTGAATTTAGAACAAATTTGGGGAATATATTACTGAATTTACTGGTGAAAATTAGGGGCCTACTCCGACATTTGTGTTCACGCTAAGGAAAACCACCGAAAACCTTAGCAGAGTACGATTGAATTTATGAAATAAAAGTTTCGAAAGATGGCCAAAATCGATCAGGGCCATCTGGTTCTTAAGGCGAATAGCCAGTAAGTCACCTGTTTGCTACACATTCTTCATGCTCATATATATATATAGACACCAAAGATTTTATGTGGAATCTCATGATCCTGCTCGCCATCATATTTGCGCAGTCATCCCAGCATAGGCAAGAAGGTCGAGTATCCACGCCTCTGTCTTTTTTGACAGGCATTTTTTACTGCATCCTAAAGGGCTGTATGATTCCGGGACAGTTTGAGTGTCCACATTTTTTTTTAGGCTGCCTGTGGCCAAGCCTAGGTCCTCCGTCTGTGAGGTCCTTGCTGCCCGGGTCTACCTTGGCCTGGAGCTTTTCTTATTCTTTTCATCGATTTTGAAGAAAACTGAATTTGCGGTGACGTTCACCCATTCAGGGAGCTCAGGCTGAAGAGTAATTGGCTCCTCTCAGCCTGAGCTGGTAGGGAAGGTAGCAGGAGCGTGCTCGACTTGAACTGCCTGTTTGTTACTAGCAGGAGTGACCTGGACTACTGTTTTAGATCGCGTTACGCTTTTGGGGGCTTCTACGCGCCCTCCTTACCTTGTAATGGCAAAGCCGATTTATCATAGTTGCTTCGCAAGCAGTGGGCCCTTCCGCCAGTACTGCCACGAACATGGACAGCGGTTTCTTAGTCTTTCCTGACGTCATGTTGACGAATTTGAAGACCTCGAACCCATGATCATTTAGGACGTCCCGGATCTCGGTCAGATCCACGCCGCAATCAGTTCCTTTAATGACGAACTTACACGTACCGGTTCGCGGTTTCTTATCACCCTCGCAGTAGGGAACATTACGCTGCAACAGCAGCTGTCGGTATTTATAGCAGGCCTACATTGAAGTCAGCCTAACCCTTGATCCGAGCGGCGTTGCCTCACAAGTGAATGCGATTGGCTCGGTTTGTGCAAAGAACCTGTTCGCAGCTGCTAATTCTGCGGTGAATTCCCGACATTTCAGCAGTTAAGGGGCTCTCGATTGAATAGGGCGCAAGTCCTGGGTCTTCGAGTCCCGAGAAACCCCTCCATTACTGGATGTTGAGGTCTCCGGAGGCAGGGAGACTGTCAAAGAGGACTCGGGTTTACCGGCAGCCGTTGCCGCAGGTGTTGGAGTCGATGTCTTTTTCTCCGCTTGAGATTTCTTACGTGTCCGATGAGAGAAAGCTGAGCTGTGGCCCGATTTCCGCCTGGGCTTTCCCATGATGGAGGGTTCTTGAAGGTTTAGGGATATTTAAGGTTAACAGATATGGAGGTGCCCTATCAAAGACCCTGGGTGAGTGGCCGAGCCTGCAGCACACGGGATTAGGCCTATTGCCTTTTGAGGTAAAGTAGCTATCGTGGTTAAAAATGAAGGTAAAATAATTCTAAGCTATAGGAGAATGTCAGAGACAAGTTTTCTATGCTCACTGCGTTGCCCTGGACGCTGCCGCTTGCACGATTAAGCGCAGGAGATTCGCTCCCCGACGCCTTCGGATGAGGCTTCGCTTGCCGCTCACCGACACTCTGGAGACCCTTCCTCTTCCGCTGTTGTCGCTCAACTCTATTCGGATCCGATAAATTCGATCGATTGCTGGCAATTTTGTCGACTGCCTGCCTTATTTACACAATTCACCGCGATGTGTTTTCTGCGCGGTCCGTTACGTTGCAAGTTGTATATGCTTCTAATTGGATAGCAGTAGAGACTTCCATTGTACCAATGAGGTTGCTGTTTGAAGGTCTAGTAGACTGTTCTTGTAGAGGTTTGCATTTGGCGTTTTTTAGAACCGGTATCCATACTTAGTTGACTTTTAGTGATTCTTGTTAAAACTGTTTTGATGTTTGAATATCTCAATGGCTTCTCGTCGCGATGAATGTTATATAAATAGGGCAGGTAGTCTACAAAATTACCAGTCTCAAGACAACACTTGAGGATGCCGGGCGTAGTCTCTGGCGAAACATCCGGGAACTTCAAGCCTCAAGGCTACGGCCTTTACAGCCCGGAAATCTTCTTCAAGTTATTCGTACTAATTCCGGTCGTGAAAGCCTAATTCAATATATTTTCCCAAATTATTAATTCTAAAGGTTTAGATAGATGTTTCAAACGTTTAGCTTCTTTTTCAATTCTATGTTTCTCTAAAATACTGTGTGCTATTACCAGTTTTTAATTTCGCCATTTTTTATATTTCTAAAGGATTCTTTTGTGCGAATGACCAATTTCCTTTCTCTTTTCCCCACATATGCTTTATTGCAATCTATATTCCATTCAAAAAGAAACATCCGTCTAAACCTTTAGAATTAACAGTTTGGGAAAGATACACATTCAGAAAAAAAAAACATTTTAGATCCATGAATTTTGAGTTTCCATATGAACAAAATTAGATTACAAAGTTCTTCAAACTGACAGTCGTGAGATCAGCTGAAAATGGAGCAATTCCTCTTGGTTCTGTGTTAAATATCATAGGTATATGAGGTAAGAATATACACAATTCAAATTGATTTTTATCAATTCTAGACATTCTTCTCAACAAAAAATAAGTACGAATGCAGGGTTTCATGTCCTGTAGTCATAGTATTAGAAGATTCCGGGCTAAATAAAGTATTATTATTATTATTATTATTATTATATTATTATTATTATTATTATTATTATTATTATTATTATTATTATTATTATTACTATATCTGGCTTATAGAGGTGTTTATTTGATGAGTGACTGTTTTTTGTTTTAGTCTTGATGTTCGAGTGCTGCTGCTTGTTCGAGACCCAAGAGGAACTTTACAGTCCAGGAAACATCACCAATGGTGCCTGCGAAATCCAGACTGCTATGAAGCCATCCGGTTATGTACCGATCTTGTAGCAGATTACAGTGCTGCTGTACGGTTCTCTATCAAATATCCTCACCGGTTCCGGTATGTATTATCAAAATACAATAACAAACTTCACTACAAGCTCTATTACTTACATATCACACTACATTGGATTTGACATGTTTACATTATTAAAATGAGTGTGGAAAATAAATTATTTCAGTTCTCAAACACTTTACCACATCCAACTGTTACGAACTGCTGGTTTTCTTAGGCTTAAAGGACCTTCGGGACTTGGAAATTTTGGTAGCATGAGGTTCTAGCTGAGCGTTAGTATGTGGATGTACAGTTATATATATGGCATACGTGTTTTTGAACATAAATAAATGGATTCTTAATTTATCTCTTTTTATTTTTAGAGAATAATGATTAAAAAATAACCCTAAGTTTCTAGCCCTAAATAACTAACCTAAGCTTATATTAAGAAGCCCTACATTCGAACTTTCTTAGAGTTTGAGAACGGGAGATGTGGGTTTATAAATCTACCCTAATTTATATTTTTTAAAATTCTAATATCCCTTTTGAAATATAGTTTTAAATCGTTTAATGTACTTGATTCCCTTTCCAAAAGTCTTACAAATTTTATTAAGAAAAATGGTAGCTTGACTCACCCATCAGCTGCTCTTGCTTTCACAGAGAGACACTAGTCCCTCACTTTGCCAGGGTTAAATACTAAACTTCACCTGCCTTTCCCACTTTCTTAACTGTACTAACATACCAATTCTAAAATTAGAGATTTTACAGTTAGCCTTGTTCTGAAATATAATATCTAAAGCTTTATTTCAACAACGTTCCACTTGAATAATTCAAATAATCTATAAAATAATTACATGTCTATATAAAATACTCTATGTATTCATAACACCAACTTTCGCCAACATGACCGGCCTCATGGGCTAGTGGTCAGCGTTTCTCACTACTGTTCACGATGCCCCAAGTTCGATTTCTGGTCAAATCATATGAATTTTTCCTTGAAGGGAGTTATTTCTGTGGTTGCCCATGGTCTGAAATTTAGATTAAGAACACTCCTGGCGTTTCATTATCATTATCACCCATTACATCATCGGGGTAACGTTGCTCCACCTTCAGAACTGGGTTGGTTACAATTATGCCAATGCCAGGAGAGAAAACCAGAAATGTCGAAATTATATCCTGTGTCATTGAGCAAAAAAAAAAAAGTTTTCGCCAATATAAAACTGAAATGTAACATGTGGTGACTCATTTTAACATAAGTGATGTTAAGAATGTTTTATTTATGAAGAAAAATATAAACAATTTAAATTTAAAATATTTTAACGTCACCACAATATCCAGTTTTCTAATTATACCAGTTTCAAAACTAGATTGTTTCATCTTCAGTAATATCTTGAACGCAGATATGTCGTTTAGGAAATCAGCTTCTTACTCCATCTGTTGGTGGACTAAAGAACCTCCGAATTAATTCAGATTCCTCAGTAATTTAAAAATTCATACGTGTTTCTTTCTTATTTTATGAATATTCAAATTCCCGGGGAATTTTATTTGATTCATAGGTTTATCTGTCGACCAGCAGAGGGATAAGAAGCAGTTCTTCTGAACGACATAACAACGGTCGAGATATTACTGAAGATGAAACCATCTAAGATCTGAAACCGCTATAATTACAGTTTCAGATATGAGGTGAGGTATAAATAATTTTATTTTAATTTTATATTAAACCTCATAGTGATTTTTCCTATGGAAGTTCAAGAAAAATATTACGCCTGAATCGGGATTAGAACCCAATGTTTCGTACACTAGCGTTGTATCCACTGGGCTACTAGGCATTCCGATTCAAATGCACATTATTTCTCTATTATATGAATTTACCGGCGCGGGAATCATTAATACAAGAGAAAAATCTATGTATACATCGGTTTTCGTAATAGCTTAAATCGTTAAAGCACTGATGTACAGAATCAGAGATATTGGGTTCAAATCCCTATTTAGGTACACATTTTTCTCTTCAAATTTAATGAATTAGTGTTCATTTCGTGTATGTTACAGGGGCCCAGATCTGTTGGTCAGAGAATATACTGTTTATATTTTCCCTTGCTAGAACACGGAAATTTCTTCCACCCTATGTCAGAGAATTCCAAACTTTACCATCCTTCAAACACAAACTGATGATAAAACTATTAACAGAAACATCTCACTAATATTATTTTTTGACAATTAATAATATGTTTTCCTTTATTCAATTAAAATAGTATTAAGATTTATCATCAATTTTGCCTAATGTCATTATATATATGTATATAAACAGGGTGTAAATGAATTATAACGCACAAATTTAACTACGTATAGAGGGGTATTGTATAAGTATTTTGAGATAATGAACTAATGGTCTACGAATAAAAATGTCCAAGTTGTGATTCAATTTGTAAAACGGTCGGCACGCCATTGGTTACTTCAAATTAAAATGGAAATAATATGATATAGATACTGTAACTTACTACAAGTATGCTCCTGTAGCTTAGTGATTGTAGCAATCTTACTATCGACGCAAATATATGACTGATGCATCACGTTCGAAACTACCTACAGTATGTGTAAACTCTTTTATTTCTTCCTTTATTATGTATGTACTGTAAATTAGTAACCTACTTAGATTTACATCTGGTTTTATTGTTTATTCATTATTTTACAGAATACGGTATTTACGGTATTGTAATGTAAAGAGTTACAAACCTATCTACTTACGTATTGTACAGACAATTGTTTGAAAGGCTGTAATAATAATAATAATACACATATTGAAGAGTACAATATATTTCGCAAATAAAATGTGTAATTGTACTGTACACTACTTACATACTTAGATAATGCAGCGCCCAAGAGTAATAACATGAAAAGATACAGTGTATGCACACACGACATACATACTGTTATTGGAAATTAAAAAGCAATACATTTGACTAAACCAGAAAAAAAGTAAATCACCTGCAAACTCATTAGAAGAAAATGTTCAAATTGGCCACCTCCATTCTCACAACACAGACGACATCGGCGACTAAACGATACTCGTACCCCATTCAAAATACCAGGTGTCTCGCAGATTACATCACTTGCTGCGATTATAAGTGCAACTAACAGTTCATCTGTGTCAACAAGATTCGCACACACCAATGTTGTCAGGTGTCCCCAAAAAATAATCGAGTTGACAGAGATCTGGAGAGCGAGGTGGCCACACTACAGAAGGACTACCTCTTCCTATATCCAACGGCCAGGATACACTTCATCCAAATAATTTCGCACATTCCAACAAAAATGGGGAAAAAATAATCGAGTTGACAGAGATCTGGAGCGCGAGGTGGCCACACTACAGAAGGACTACCTCTTCCTATATCCAACGGCCAGGATACACTTCATCCAAATAATTTCGCACATTCCAACAAAAATGGGGAAAAAATAATCGAGTTGACAGAGATCTGGAGCGCGAGGTGGCCACACTACAGATGGACTACCTCTTCCTATATCCAACGGCCAGGATACACTTCATCCAAATAATTTCGCACATTCCAGCAAAAATGGGGAACAGCCTGAAGAGAAGAGGAATTTCTTCTAGCAATCTAGGTAGGACGTGCTCTAAAAATATCTTATAAATGACACAATTTAATCTCTGGGGAAGAAGCTAGTGGCCAATGATGTGGTTAGAAATTACGCCAACCCTTACGTTCTCTGAAAATCTCTGTTAGTGACCCCTCCAGAAGATGGCATGAGGATTTTCATAATTTCATAACCCCACACATTACTGATCTTTCAGTTCAGAACTACCCCATCCGTATTAAATATTGTCTCATCAATGAATAACACAGAGGAAAAGAAGTGCTGTGGCTGAAACAAACCCCAATTACAAAATTGTATCCGTTGAGCGAAGTCCACTGGCTGTAAGGCTTGTACTTTTTGCAGATGTATGACATAGAGCTGGTCTTCGTGCAGGGTTTCCCTTACACTTTGATGGTTCGTGTCCAATACACGTGGAACAGCACCGGTACTATTACAAGGATCATCTTCCACCCTACGAAGAACATTTTCTTCGAACTCTGTAGTGCGTCGCGTAATTCTTTCACCGGCGTCTATTCCGTTTACCTTCAACGTCCCACGTTCCCGCAAACGTCTATCAACAGTCTCTAAGAAAGTTCGGTGAGGATGACGTCTATTCGGATACCGCTCTGCATACGCGGCAGCAGCTCTTGCACCTTTACCTTACGCTGCACCAGAAATCAGATGCATTTCGGCACGTTCAGCATAAATATAAAATATAAAATTGGTACCCGGTCGGTCAGTCGTCCTCAATTAATTTATTAAACTTCATTACATAGTTCCAATATGGAGTCCTTTCAAAAACAATGTTTCATCTTCTGCATTTTAACTGGTTGGATTGACTTACCATGTACCAAGTTTATATTTAATATCATTTTCTGCATTTTAACTGGTTAGATTGACTTACCATGTACCAAATTTATATTTAATATCATCTTCTGCATTTTAACTGGTTAGATTGACTTACCATGTACCAAGTTTATATTTAATATCATCTTCTGCATTTTAACTGGTTAGATTGACTTACCATGTACCAAGTTTATATTTAATATCTTATTACATAACCTCAACGGTGCTTTAATATGAATTTTAAAAGTTTTGAAAGTTCAGCATAACTGTAACGATGTTCCATGATGGTTTCAAGTAATGCCACTGATACTGAAGTAACTTCTAATCAGTTGTTAATGTAATAAACAATATGGGAATAGATATTCTGCGCATGCGTATACTGAGCAAACATCTGTGTCAATATAGCACAGTGCAGAAGCAGGGGCAAGAAAAAAGGGAAAGAAAAAAGTCGTGGGATTTGAACCATCGGCATTCGAATCTCAAACCCATCGCTTTGACCATTAAGCCACACGTTAACTACACAGATTCTGCGTGTGTCACTCTGAGCTAAGGCTCTCATTGTGTCGATGCTACTTTAACCAGTGCAGTGGCGTGCAATCATCTGCAAAGTTCGAAATTTTAAGGAATTTGATAACCCAAAATTTCATAAACGTTGTGGTGTATAATAATAATAATAATAATAATAATAATAATAGCTTTATTTTACCTGGCAGAGTTAAGGCCTTAAGGCCTTGTCTACCACTCAACCAGGTTTAAAAAAAATACAAACAAAAAATAGTCTTAAATCTAAATTACATATATATATATATATATAAACGATTACAAGTTATGAATACAATACAATTAATATTTATAATGTATTTTGATTTACTCTAAATTTAACGAATTAAATATATAATATGTACAATATATATAAAAAACAGGAAAAGATTAATGACATAGTATAAAATTAAATAAATAGAGAAAAATTAATTATTAGACAACAGGTAACTGTATAAGCGTGACTTAAAGGTACCAAGTGTGCGGCAACCCCTGATATCTTGAGGAAGGAGATTCCAGGAGCGGGCAGAGGCTACTGTGAAGGAAGTAGAATAGGAGGAAGTGCTATGAAGAGGAATTGTTAGCAGACTGCTATCTTGTGATCTAGTGTCAATATTGTGGTAAGAGGATAACTTCTCAAATCTAGACGCCAGGTAAGTAGGGATGTAGGAATTCAGAAGCTTGAAAAGTAGTGAAAGAGAGTGCAATTTACGTCTGTCAGTAAGACGGAGCCAAGAGAGGTTATTAAAGTGTTCGGAAATATGGTCATAACGGCGGATATTGAAAATGAATCGAACGCAAGCATTATGAACACGCTGCAGTCTCTGCGACAAGTCATAGTTTAGATCATTATATATAATGTCACAATAATCGAAGTGTGGTAACACAAGATTCTGCACAAGGATTTGTTTTAACGAAACTGGGAGAAAATTCTTTAAACGTCTAAGATAATGTAAGATGGAGAAAGTCTTTTTACATATGTGTTTCACTTGTGTTTGCCAGGTTAAATTTGCGTCTAGATGTAGTCCAAGATCTATTACTGAAGAAGAATAAGGGATGATTATATTATTTATAGTAATGTTTGGTAGTGTAGATATGTCAAAGGTTGTAAGCAGTCTTTGTTGTCCCATTAGAATTACTTGTGACTTGTTAGGATTTAGATTTAGACCGATACTTGAAGACCAGTTAAAGATGGATATGAGATCGTCATTCATTTTTGTCAAGCTGTTATAGAGAGAATGAGGAGGTGAATGTAGGTAAATTTGGAGATCATCAGCGTAGAGGTGATAACGGCAGTGCTTTAGTACAGTTGGCAAGTCATTTATGTAGATTGAGAAAAGAAGAGGTCCGAGAACACTGCCCTGGGGGACTCCAGCCGGCACGTTGCGCCAAGACGAAGATCTAGAGTTTAATGAAACGTATTGTTGACGACCGTGCAGGTATGAGTCGAACCAGGATACAGCGCTGTCAGACAAGTGTAGGTGCTTGAGCTTTATCATAAGTAAGTCGTGGTCTACTGTGTCAAAAGCTTTGCTGAAGTCAAGTAAGGTTAAAGGAGTCAATTGACGTCTGTCCACGGCTTCACGAATATCTTCAGTAATTTTTAGCAAAGCTGTGGTTGTGCTATGACCATATCTAAAGCCGGATTGATAAGGATCAAGGAGGTGATTTTCTTGGAGATATTCAGTCATTTGCTTATGTACAATATGTTCCAGGGCTTTAGATAATGTCGGAAGGATGCTAATCGGTCGGTAGTCATTACAGTTAGCAGGTGTACTTATTTTTGGTATAGGCCGAACTCTAGACTGTTTCCATACAGTAGGGAAGATAGAAGTTATAAGGGAAGCATTAAAAATATGAGTCACTGTGGGTAGTATAATGTCAATGATTTTATTTAGCATTAAAATGCTGATGTTATCTGTTCCTTGTGCATTGGATTTAATGCGCTTGAGTGCTTTTTTAACGTCTATAGGCGAAATGTCGTTAAAGTGAAATTTATCTCTTCCTATATGGGGGGATGGGGATAAGTCTTTAAGAATGTCTGTTTTAGTCTTGTTGTCTGGAGGTGTCATGGGTATTGAGGTAAAATGTTCATTTAAGTCATCTACAGAAATGTCTATAGAGTCAGTTGAGGGATTCAACTGTCTAAGTCCCATTGCACGGAGATTTCGCCAAGTGTCCCGTGCACTTATTTCAGGTCCGATTATACTGTGGGCGTGTCGTAGTTTGGCATTGCGTATAGTTTGTGTAGTTGTGTTTCTAAGTTGTTTGTACAGTTGCCAGTTCTCGTCATTTTTATGTCGTCTGTATGTTCGGTATGCTTTGTCTCGTTTTGACATAAGTTCACGTATTGAGTCATTCATCCAGGGTGCAGGGGGGCGGGAAAATCGTCGGGTTTTTACTGGTGCATGTCTATCATATAGTTGTAATATCAGTGTATTAAATGTGTCTACTTTTTCATCAACTGATCTCAGATTCCATATTGTGTACCAAGGTAGTTCTAAAGCGTCTGATTTTAGTTTAGTATCGTCTATGTTTTGTAAATTTCTGTACGTAATCAATTTAGAGCGTCTTTTAGGACATTGGAGTGAGTATTCTACGAATACAATGTCATGAGCAGATATGCCGGGAGCAGGAATTTGTCCATATGACAGTACTTTCTGTGGATGTGTAGTCACTATTAAGTCCAGTAGAGTGTCGGTATTAGCAGTATGATGTGTGGCAGAGAAAGGAACAATTGTCATATTTAAGCTTTGGAACATATTTTTAAGTTGTATGGCTGGTGAGTCAGTCTGAAGAAGATTTGTATTAAAATCGCCTGCGACAATAACGTGTTCATAATGAGGTAATGAATCGTTCAGAGCGTTTTCTAGATCCGAAAGGTGCCTTATTTTTGGAGGTTTGTATACAATGCATAAGAGACATTTTTTTAGACTGGCTTGAATTTCTACGAATAAGAACTCGGGGCGAGCGGAATATACAGAAGGGGACTTGTGGACAATTCTTGGATTAAGCTCATTTGATATAAAGGCACAAACTCCTCCACCTCTTTTATCTATTCTGTCATTTCTGAGCAATGTATATCCGTCTAGGTGAACAAGGGACGAAGGTATGGAAGGGGTCAGCCAGGTTTCCGAAATTAAAATGGCGCTCAGTCCAAGAGATGAAAATATGGTTTCAAACTCATCAAAGTGGGACAGAATGCTTTGTGAATTTACGTGAGCGATTTTAAGTGATGATTTATCAATAGAAAATGCATTCTTAAGTAGACTAGTAGTATTTGTTGTTGGAGGGGATGGTTGGGATTGAGGAATGTTGCTACCTGCGTTAAAAGTTGTCTGCACAATAAGAGGGTGATTGGAGAAGGTGAGTGAGTCAGAGGTTGCAAACATGTCTTCATTTGTCAGCTCAATGTTGCCAATAGCAGAAAGTAAAAATAAACTATGTACTGTAATAACTCTAATAAAATTAAAATAATTTAGCTAAACAAAGAACTTAAATTAAAATAAAACAAGTAAGTTGTCCTAAATAAAAAATAATAAACTTAAAACTTACCTAAATTAGAAATAAATTAACAATATAATTGTTAGCAAAGAAAAGACAAAGTAAACATATTTTACACTCAGGTCCTATCTAGTTGATATCCGTAGAAGATCTAATTTTGCGTTTTTCGCCATTCACTTTAGCTATGACGGCACCGTCCATTGTCCATACATTTTGAATACCGTATTTCTGTATACTCTCTTGTAGCAGGCGATAGCGACACTTCGTTAGGTCCTCGCGAACAGTGACCCCACTTCCTTTCAACTTTTTCTTGCTTAGAAAAACTTCACTGCGCTTGCGGTAACTAACAAATTTCACTATTATAGCCCGCGGTCTTTCAGCATTACTAACACCAACACGGTGACTTCTGTCAATGTCAGTCACTGATAAATCGACACCTATTTTTTTGGCCACCTCGATGGCTTTCTGGTCAGTGTCCTCTCCGGCCTCTTCTTTCACACCAAAAATCCTGAGGCATTGACGTCTCTGGTATTGTTCTAAGTCGTCTATTTTATTTTCTAACACCTCAATCTTTCTGTCTTTTTCATCGAGGGTCTTTTTCAGATCCTCAATTACTTTAGTGTTGTCCTGGATGGTCTTCTGCAGTTCCGCCACTACCTGGTCCCGCAACATGGACACAAACACCTGCAGAGTGCCGGGATCCTGTAGCGCCTCTTTCACCACACGTTTCACAGCTTCCTCCGTAGAACTTGTCGAATCATTGTTAGAATTACGTGTGTTTTTTCCCATGTTGTTAAATGTACACACTTTTGACACTAACTAATATAAATTTAAACTTAAACTCACTACGAATATACAACTTTAGCTATGAAATAACGAAGGCACCTGCTGAAAAATAACTTAAAACCTGGAGCGTAACTTGTGCGTGTTAGTAGCTAGCCGCCATGACACATCTACCCCTTTGTAAGCAGTTAAATTTGTGCGGTATAACTCATTTATACCCTGTATGTATATATATATATACATAAATATATATGTGAAGAAAAAAATAAATGATTGGACGGGATTTGAACCGGACCTCTAAATTCTTACTTCAGTGCACTGCTACTTACGCTATCCAAACACTATATATATATATATATATATATATATATATATATGAAAACATAGATTAATTCATTACAGTTTATTACTTCCTTTGTATTTATTTTTCTGGTATAGTAGATTCGAGCCGTTATTCCTTTGTGAATATTTCTCTCATTAGTTTTAATTATAATTGTATTTAATTTTATTGTGTTGTTAGATATAATTTTATTATTTTTGAGTTTATTGTTTAGTACGTAATATTATTCTAATTTTTATATTTAAATTTCGTAATTATGTCCTGATGAGTGAAAGAGAAGGACACATGACCTTAACCCCACCAGG
The DNA here is from genome assembly GCA_030220185.1 of Diploptera punctata. Taxonomy (NCBI): domain Eukaryota; kingdom Metazoa; phylum Arthropoda; class Insecta; order Blattodea; family Blaberidae; genus Diploptera; species Diploptera punctata. The sequence continues at coordinate 1,337,997 of JASPKZ010006855.1, forward strand.
CTAAATAAATAAGTAATATAATAATAAAAGAAATAAATATATTTCACCAATCACTAATTTTTTCACAAACTACTTCTATATTATGACTGGGGGAGGGATTTTAAGGTGCAAATTTTGGTCGTAAAAGGCGGAAAAATGTTCTGAAAATACATACAATGAGTGCTGCTCAAACAATTGAATTAAGGTTTAAACCAGTTACATGAATTCAATTTGTATGACATGCATACAGTTTTGCACCAAAATCATCTTCTTTATAGAGTCCATAAGGGATAATTCATAGTTCTTCAGTTTACTGCATTATTACTTCGCAGATGGAACATCGAAGAATGATGCAATCAATTTCGATAAATTTGGATTTGAATTCTGAAAATGCACACAAATTACCTTCTTAACATTCGCCGTGTTATTGTTGTGAAAACCCAGTTGTAATGCTAATAAAAATACGTTCTGGTTCAGACTAGTAAAAACACAGCCAACAACAAGTAGGTAGACATAAAACTGTTAAATTATTGCCAGTTCTAACTGAACTTATTTTAAACTGTTACAGCAACACTGTTGAAATTTAAATTTGACTTCACAGCTGCAGATTGTCCATTGTTGTTGGGATATTAATTAGTGGTGCGTTACATAAATTATATTTTAATATTTATTATTTACTATTGTTGACTTTTCAGTGCAGATTGCCCATTGTTTGTGGGGTATAAATTAAATTGATTATATTTTTAATTTATTTAATATTGTTGACTTCTGATTGAGATTTTAAAAAGTTGTTCAAGGAGAAAAAATATACATTTTTCTCTCCTATCTTTTAAAAACGCGAAGGAAAAGGCGCTAAGCACAAAAAAGAGAGAAAAAGGGGCATAATGTAGTAATCTCACGAAATGTGCAAAAAAGGTGCAACAAATTTTGTCCATTTTGCTTCATTTCATCCCTCAAAATACATATTTTGAACTGTTGGTTTGAAAAGAACTATATTTTTGGAAAGGAGCCTCACCTCAAAATACTTTCCCTAATTATGACTACAGTGCTCTAAATAGATGAAATATGGAAGTTTCTTGTGTTGATATGCAGTACGATACACTTGTGCAAATAATTTGTGTTTGTTATTGCAAATATTTATGATATGTTTGTTTTACAGAGCTGTGAGATATGAAGATCTCTCGGTGGAACCGTATAAAAGTGTAAGAGATATTTTACACATTCTTGGTTTGTCTTTTCATCCCGACATCAGACTATTTTTAGATACACATACTAAAGTGCATGTAGATGGCGTGTGTGGAGTACATATCGTAATTCAAAATCAGCACCGTTTCACTGGCGCCAAGATCTCACATTCTCTGAAGTGCGAGCCATTCAGAGAGTTTGTGCGCCGGCTATGCATTACTGGGGATATCTAAGAGCTGCAAACAGTTCGCATCAGAAAGACTTCAAATCCTGTCGGTGAGTTTATACTATGGTAGTGTTGTGATAATGGATAAGAATGACCACTGCTCTGAAGCTGCAGTTGCAACTTAAAATGAATGTAGGCCTACAAATATTTTTCTAGATTGAAGGTCATTGCTCTTGGTGATCAATCAAGATTGTATTCAAAAGCAAATTACATTTTTTTAATTTTATTATCACTTTACACAATGCTATAAATATCCCTCAATCAAACCAAGTAGTTTATTTCTACTATTTAACTCATGCCCCAAATGCGAGTCAATGACCAATCACATTTCAATGAATTATGTTTTCAACCAGTGACAGTCTTGTTTGATCTCGATATTTATCGAATACTGTTTACCAAAATAAAGAAAGCTCCTCCTTTTTAATATTCTGACGAGGTCAGAGCATTATTTTGCAGTGACTGACTCTCCAACAAATACGTTGAATATAGCAAATAATGAACAGATTCCTTGGAACCACACATTTGAAAATTGTGTGTTCAATAATTGTGTTTTTAAATAATGATTTTATTAAGAATTGTGGAAGCAAGAAACGGGAGCAAACCCGAGAAACACCTGCCCAAACTCCGTTTCGTTCACCACGAAACCCACATAGAGCAACTGAGTCTTGATCTGGGGATCCGAGCCTGTGAGAGCCGAGCGTCTAACTGCTAGCGCCAAAGAGTCACTCTAATTCTAATATGAATTATGAAAAATGTTTGGGCCATGAAATAAATATTTTATTGAAAATTGCAATTAAAAAAAACCAGAAACAGAAGATCACTAAACAACAACAGCCCCCTCTAGAAAATCGTCACACGAAACAGTGCTAGAATAAATGCTGATGATGGACAATAATCCGAAAGGCCTCTGCAGTTTAAATCCACTATCGAGGACGACTGGATAACACAAGTGTGTTTGCACAGTTCAACGTGCTTAATTATAGGTTTAAACAAGAATTTATTATTGTTATTGTTATTATTATGCATAAGGTTTTGTTAAAATTGCTCACCCGGTGTTGTAAACAGTTTTGCATTTGTTATTTAGCCTATATGCACTTTTGATTATATATTTACAAAATGGTAAAGAACTGTTACAAGGTCTGCAAAAACATGTAGTAATATAACATATCTACCAATCTACATATATAAAAATATAAATATTTGTTCAAAATCTTATATTTCCAAACATTCTTCACCAATCTTCGTGAAAGTTTGTACACACAGGTTTTCAGATACAGGGAGTGTTTATGCCCTATCTGTTATTCACTAAAACATTAGGTGTAGGAGTTTACTGGAAACAATTTTTTTTATTTTTTTAGCTGTCGCAATTTCTTTTTGTTTCACAACGAAACTCTGTATATATACTATTGAAATAAACTGAGGTAGGTTTTCTAAAAACAATTCAGTAAAATTCGACCGATAGAAGTGGGGGTTTACCTGAAATCCGAACTTAAAAATTTACTCCTGCAACCGCCATGTTTGATTTTTAAAATTTTCAGGTGCAAGGGTATCTAAAAAGAATTATGATATACATTTATAATTATTTTTCTTTTTCTATATTTTCATTTATTTTCTTTTTACTAAGATTTTGCCTAAATAAATTATATGTGGTTCATCTTACTTACCTCGGAAATTCTTGTGTTCTATTTGAACATGTTTCGATATGTCATGCATACCATCATCAGCTTATCCAGACTGTTTAATTTTATGTTGTTGGCCTTGGATGTTGAATCACACTACATCGACATTCAGGGTCTGGACAAGCTGATGATATGAACGTATATAAAATAAAACACAACAGTTTATGACGTAAAATGTAACAGATTTTTACAGCATGTTACGCGAAAAAAAAACGATACGTTTCAATCATACGCCATGCGCATGCGCCAACAGGTATGAAACGGGTTACACTGTGCAATCACGGGATGCAGCCAACATATACACGATGTTTAATTAACCTAAAATCTAACCTAACGCAATTTAAGTACTCTAACCTGTGAATGACCAAACTAAGAGCTAACCTAATGCAATTTAAGTACTCTATGCTGTGAAAGAACGGCCTAAAAGCTAACCTGACGCAATTTAAGGACTCTAACCTGTGAAAGGATAAAACGCCCAAAAATAAATAGAAAGTTCTGAAATTCTAAAATATATGTGTACAGGTAATTAGTACATATTCTATGTTGGCTGCACTGGAACATTTCATTGTTGCATAGAATATTCGTTACAATCAATATGGCTGCCACGTCTTCATGTAGTTAAATATAAGAAAAATATATAGAAATAATCGTTAGGAAAAATGTTAAATTCGTTGTAAATGGTGGGAAATAACTCGAAAAATGAAACCCTAAGAGTAAAATTTGACGAGATTATGAAGGAATTAAAAAAGTCGCGTCACAGGTCTAAAGAATAGCCGATCCGATTCTTCTTTTTTATTATGTCCAAATTATCATTTGAAAAAACATTTAATACCTGAACAGGGATTTGAACCCCAAACGTTTGGGTTTATATGCTGAAGTTACGCCTATCAGGCTTCTAGTGCAAGCATTAATTTTTCTTATCTCATATACCATTCTCTATCTGTAACATTGAAATATCCAAATTAGTTAATTTTTTTTTTTAATTTGGAGAACCTTGTACCCATGGAACCTTTTCCAGTTGATTGGCTGCTGCTTGGCTTCATTTTCTCATAACTAGGGCTCGGAATTTGAGAAAAAATCCATTTTTCATTTTATGTCTGAAGACGAGGCCTAACTTAATATACATATAGACTATATTTTGGGTTTTATTTGTCCTTTTTCACTGTTTTTGGCTTATTGGTCCTTTTATAGCGTTTTTTTAGGTCTTACCGGCTATTTTGCAACTTTACCTTCTTTTGACTACATTTATACCATTTGTATGATTCAAGAATCCGCAGAATCTTGTCTCAATTCCTACTTGTTTTAAAACACTGTCTAGTTTTACTTTCCAAACAACTTTTCACATTGCAAACACATTTGTTCCACGAGAAACTGTTGAACCCTCACAAAATATCAAGTTAAAAATAACATTTGCAACCTAGTGACTGCCTGATATCCATTGCAGGTACCCTGAATTCATTCTGTCCGAGAAAAATGGCTCACTCTATATTATCCAAGAACATTCTTTTTAATGAACACTGAATTCCTTTTTCAACTATGTTGAATTAAAAATAATAATAACAAAGTATGAAAGAAGAAGGATTTTCAGTCATCAACTTTTATTTCCCAATGTATGTCGCATTTTACTAGAGTTTTGCGCTTTTGAAACATTTTTTTAAATATATTCATTAAAAATGCAGCTCAAATTAAATTATTATCTAATTATGAATTGCCTTTTTACGTCCTTGTTTGATCAGTTTTTATATCTTTCTTTAGAATATCCTTAGGTCTTTTTATAGCCATTAGGTCCTCAACTTCTGAGCCCTACTTATCACTATATATATATTTGCGTGTGTGTGTGTGAAATGGTTTGTGTTGATCTTCATTGTGTTTATTACATTTTCCAGCCTTGTGATGTCTTTATCATTCACTTTAAATTCTTGTGTTTTAACTTTATGACTTGTTTGAACTGTGATAATAATTTGTGTGGATTTATTTCTACACTTTTGAAATAAGAAATGTATGTGGCAAAACTGTTTCAATAAATGGAAATATTCTATGCTTAATATAGCTACCTTTTCTCTTCCAATACATCTGTCTGTTTATATGTTCCTGAACATTCTTGCCAAGTCTTCCTCGAATCTTCTTCATTCTAACTCCCCAAACCAATAATAATAAAACAAAATGGTTGTTCCTTCTTCCGTTGAGATTATTTTAAAAGCTAGTTAAACATCATATGCTTTAAATAATCAATCGAGTTGGTGTTTACTTGATGAAAATCCATATTCATTAATTTAATAAAAAATAAAACTTAGTTTTATTTGATTTTCATATTTATTAAGATATAATTCAGTGACAGCTGTTTCGGTACACTGTACCTTCTTCAGACATGTTAACAAATTATGAATTGTGTTATTATAGTACATATCAACTGATCTAAGCAACAATACAACATTAATTTATTTAATTTTTTTAATTTAACAAAGGCGATTCATTCAAATCAAGTTGAGAATTTAACAGTTTATTACTACTTTTCAATTTATTTATTTCTACAGCCTCCAAAAGGTCCAACTTCTTACCTTATTACAAACATGTAAAATTTCAAAATTTGGATCGAAACAATGATTAAATTGGAATAGGTGGTTAGCATATTTTTAATAATATAAATTTCTGTTATATGCTCTCATGTGTTCCTTTATCCGAGAGATAAAAGGTCTACCAGTTTGTCCTATATAGGCATTGTCACATGTGCCACACTTCAATTTATATACACCTGATATAAAAATTGTATAACAACAGGAATTTAGAATATTCAAAATATGCTAACCAACTATTCCAATTTAATCATTGTTTCAATCCAAATTTTGAAATTTTACATGTTTGTGATAAGGGCAAGAAGTTGGATCTTTTGGAGGCTGTAGAAATAAATAAATTGAAAAGTAGTAATAAACTGTTAAATTCTCAACTTGATTTGAATGAATCGCCTTTGTTAAATTAAAAAAAAATTAATTACTGTTGTATTGTTGCATATATCAGTTGATATGTACTATAATAACACTTCATAATTTGTTAACATGTCTGAAGAAGGTACATTGTACCGAAACAGCTGTCACTGAATTATATCTTAATAAATATGAAAATCAAATAAAACTAAGTTTTATTTTTTTATTTAATTAATGATTATGTGCTTTAATTATAATTTGTCATTATGAGGTTTTACTTAATAAAAAGTGTTGTTTCAGATATACATATGTCTCAAGGCTTGTTAGCCTCATCTTCAATAGTTACAGACTGGTTTTTCCCAAGTTGTCGGTCCTGGATCACGACTTCAACAAATAAAATGTGCAGAATGTAAGAAGATATACATTGGGAAACATAAAATTTAGTCACCAGAACCAAACAAAGTTAAAGTGATCCCACTACAGGCCTCAGGAGGCCCTTGGGGTAGTAGGAGGTTAGGTCTCCCACTTTTTCTTGACAATCGGCACTTGATGTCAGCCGGGGGTGTCAGCCCTGCGTGACGGCCGCCTTTACCCCAGAACAAGCGTCTGGTACTCATTTCGGTTAGAGGCTGAGTCGACCCCAGGGCCATAGTGCCGCCAGAAAGTTTGGGTCAGTTTAAAAATCCTGACCCCACCGGGACTCGAACCCTCGACCCTCCGGCTTGTAGCTCAGTGCCTTAACCACTACGCTACGGCGTGCCCCTCCAGAAGCAAACAACATATAAGAAATTAAGAAAAAAAAAAGGGTGAAAGTAAAAAAATCTGCAGTAGTTGCTCACATTTGGTCAGAAAATCTCAAAATAGATTTAAACACAAAATTATTAAAACAGAAAACACAAATGGACTCACAATATGGGAAAAAATCTACTTACAGAAAGATGAACAAGGATCTGAAATTCCCGGGGAAAGGAACCTAATAAGCATGTCGAGAACCAGGGCCGACAACTTGGAAAAAATTATTCTGTAACTACAGAAGATGTCTAACAGAAACAACGGTATGAGGTAAGAATTACACAGACAACACTTTTTATTAATTGAGCTGGTGTTCGCCTGATGAAATAGGTAATAAATAAAACTTATACAGTTTTATGTGACTTATTTATACCTATTTTATTAAACAGTCTTTACAGCTTTTTGCACTCTGTATCTTCATCAGATGAAGAGAAATTTGTTATTGGAGCAACTTTTTGAATTATTATAACACTAACTAACTAATGAACTAACTCACTGGCACTATCGAACCCGTACGCTCATGGCCATGCGGACATAAACTCTCCATACATCCTTATCCTGAGCCAATGTTTTCCAACCATTCCCTGAATAATCTACTTCCCACAAATCATGTATAATTTTATTCTCGCATCTCATTCTTGGTCTACCAACTCTGGTTTTGGAGTTGAACCATTATGTGACGCTGTTTGAAAGTGAGTTTTTTTTTAGTTTATGCAACAATAAGTCCATATCTACTTGTTAAGTGCTTTACTGTAGTCAAGTAGTGATGTAAGAATGTTGTGTTTATGCTGATAACACTTATCGACAAGGTTTTCTTCACAAGAAACCTGTTTGGTGAATCTAGTGCATTTTTTCATACTGAATTCAAATATGTAGTCAACATTTTTCCATTAGGCACAGTTTTTTTTGTGACAGGTACTTTTTTAAAATTGATTTAGCATTTTCTTTGACCTGTCATAGGAACCTTTACCTTATATGAAGAGTTCCCTGTACCAGTACATGCAGATATGACCTTAACTCATAACTCTGATTCTGACCTAGTTCAAACTGAAAATGATTCAGATGGAAATAAAAATAATCTTACATAAAATATGCCCGAAAATCACTATCTACCACTTTCTAGGTAAGTCAGAATGAATTATAGTTAATTAAATAAAAATAAAAGTAGTTTTATTTGATCTTCATATTTATTATATAATTCAGTGAGAGCTGTTTCGGTACACCGTACCTTCTTCACACATGTTAAATTATGAATTGTGTTCCAACTGATCTAAGCAACAATACAACAATATTTATTTAAATTTTTAAATTTAACAAAGGAGATTCATTCAAATCAAGTTGAGAATTTAACAGTTTTTTACTACTTTCAAATTTATTCATTTCTACAGCCTCCAAAAATCTAACTTCTTACCCTTATCAAAAATATGTAAAATTTCAAAATTTGGATCGAAACAATGATTAAATTGGAATAGGTGGTTAGCATATTTTGAATTTTCTAAATTTCTGTTATATGCTCTCATGTGTTCCTTTATCCGAGAGATAAAAGGTCTACCAGTTTGTCCTATATAGACATTGTCACATGTGGCACACTTCAATTTATATACACCTGATAATTTTTCTATTTTTGTTTTGGTTTTATTGTTTTTTATTATATTTTGTAGAGTTTTATTAGTTTTAAATGCCACATTAATGTTCAACTTTTTAAAGTGTTTAGATATGTTATTTGAAAGTGGGCCTATGTATGATGATGAATTATAGTTAGATGGATTTTATTAAAAATTATATAAAATTATAAAAAATGCTAATGAATATCACAGAAAACTTTTGCCTGATAGGAAAAAACTGAAATGATATTGCGCCGTGTTTAGATCTGCTACCATTTTGCACTGGCCTATAGAGGCCTTACTGATATGTTTAATTACACTTATAGTAGAGTCCAAATCATAAGTATCAGTGCTATTTATAATTCTTTGCCCGGCCAATCAGAGGCAAAGATTGATCCATCTTTCCTATATAGATTCAAAAACATTAATTAATAATAATTCCTTAACGCACTGCAGTAATTTATGATCCGTTGTTAAACTCAGTATATTATTTTCAACGATGAAAGCTAAACGGGAAAGGGCAGCTCATACGTATAGCCTTGAGAAAGCTCGCAAACAAGAATTATGCAAGACAGCTGCACCATCGCTAACAAATACAATAATTAAACATTCTCGTTTACTTAAAATAAGATTTAATATATCAATTGTACGTCTGAAGTTGAAAAGTGAAAATATATTAAATATAAACAAAATTTGATCATTCCAATGTTAAAGAGAAACAATAATAATAACAAAAGTAACAACCTTCACAGTTTCAAACACTCATGCATAACTTTTAGTCCTGCCTAGGGTACCGTACCCTGGCCTGCCGGACCAAACTCTAAACACGGAGCTCTCCTGGGGCTCGTGTCCTCCAGACGGTAGCCGACTGTTCGAAAGAAAATCTATGATCGAATGATACAGTTTACCACTTGTCTGACCGAGGTAGAGGGGAAGTTGTGCAGTACAAACAGAGCAAAGGGAGGTGTAGGAAGGAGGATGGGAGTAAACGCAAATAGAAAGGAAATTGGCATAGTTCATGAAACTCACTGTAGAGGGAGGATAGCAGTACAGATGTTTCGTACCGAAATATCACTTTAGGTACAATATTTAAGACCACAATATCGGAACGGCGAAAATGGCGGAAGTGGCAACCCAATATCTGGGGATGAAATAAGAGACCCAGCTAAGGGAAACAAGAGTGAAGTCCTCAACGACAGAAGGCGGAAGAGGCAACCCTCCTTGTGGGGATAAAACACAAGGAAGTAAGTCCAAAGGCTTTAAGGAGGCAGCCCCTCCAAATGGCTAACCCTGCAGTACACTTCAAAATACTTACAAGCTCCAAAGTGATTGCCGGACTGTTCAACGGATAACGACAAACGCAAAGCATAAGGATAAATGTTCTCGATTTCAAGACCAAATTAAACTAGCAACATGGAATGTCAGAGGAATACGTCATAAAGAAACCGAACTGGACAAGCTGCTGAAGTAAAATTCCTCAGACCAATAGCAGGATATCAAAGAACAGCCAAAAACATTACACAGAAATAAGACAACTAAAAGTAGAGGAATTAGTCCTGCGCCGTAGCCGAGCGGTTAAGGTAGGAAGCCTTGGCGCAGAGCTACGGGACTTGCGCTGGTTCGAGTCTCCATGGGGGAAGAAATTTTCTCATGGTATTTCGGCCAGTATGGGACCGGTGCCCACCCAGCATCGTGAGGCAATTGGGTAGCTACAATAAGTAGCGGCTCCAGGTTGAGGAACCAGCTATAACGGCTGGGGGACTCGACATGCTAACCATATGTCACCCCTACACTGGCTGTTGATCATCTACCTCTGTGATTGACACATGTGGATGTGAAGGGCCAGCAGCCGGCTGGTAAAAGGGCAACCGCTGAAAATTGGAAAGACCCTCAATCGGATCGGAAAGTAGAGGAATTAAACACAACAATAGTGAAATACAGAACTAACTGGAAAGAACACTCGGCAAGGATGACTAAGAATAGAATACCAAAAGCAGCATACAGCTATTCACCACGAGGAAGAAGAAGTTTAGGAAGACCAAGGAAAAGATGGAAATAGCAGCAATTTGGAGCCGAAACCGGCTAGTAAATACGTAAGCCTAAACAGTGATGAAGAAGATATTAAATTCAGGATAAAAAATACTTCTAAAATCTCATATTTTTATTCTTGTGAAAAAAAAAAGTTAATTTTTGTCGAGCTGTGTTATTAGTTTCGTGACATATTTTAGTAGAGCAGTGTTTGTATTGAGTGCTGTCCTTTAGCCTGATCTAAAAGGTCTTATTTAGTTAGCCAGTCAGTTAGGACTAATCGTTCCTAAGGCTTTGAAAGAGTAGTTAAAATACTAATGGAGCGAAAATAATTGAGATTTAATTTTAAGAGAAAGTAAGTTTCTTACTCGATGATACTTCGTAACATTGGGTGGCGGTTGGATTTCTTGTACATTTTAAAATATTCAGCCAAAATAATGATATAAAAGGTTTTTTTTGTCTAATGCCACCAGGTTGTCTTTTATGACATTTCTGGTTTTCTCCCCTGGCATTGGCGGAATTGTAATCCATTTCTTAGGTTGGGGCAACTGGAAGACGGAGTTACGTTACCTCGATGATATAATAAGTGATAATGAAGCGCCAGGAGAGTTCATAACCTAAATTCCACTCCATGGGCAACCACAGAAATAATTCCCTTTAAGGAAAAATTCCTATGATTTGACCGGGAATCGAACTCGGGATCTCATGAACTGTAATCAGAAGCGCTGACCATCAGCCCATGAGGCTGGTCAAAATACACAACTTATATTAAGAAGGAAAATTTCTTGATGAGAGCTGCAAGATGTTCAATATTAGAAAAAGATAAATACTGTCATAAGAGAAAAAAAATGAATATTGGTTATTCAATAGTAGATTATGTAAGATATAAGCAATTAAAATTGTATGGGCACGTACGACTAATGCATAAAGAAAGATTACCAAGGGAAACATTGGAATGGTGTCCACCTGGAAGAAGAATGAGAGGAAGATCTTGAAACTCATGGATGCAAGAAATAAGAACTGGAATGAGAACAAGAGGACTGGAGAAAATGTAGTGGATGGAGAGAGACGAGTGGAGAAGGAAAATAAAACTTTAGGCACAGAAAGATGTGTAAACATTAAAAATCTGTACATAAATAAATGAAATAGGAAAATTCGCTGAATTGTTAAAAATTAATATACATGTAATAATTGAAACAACCCTCCGTGGTACCTTTACCATGTCCTGGTGGCGTGCTTAAATGATCCTGAGAACTATGCCGGCGGTAGCATTGCTGCCGATAGGGTTACCCATGCCGGACTGGTCGAAGGTGATAAGCCAGACGAAAAAAGTATCTTCGTCGAAAGAGTAACGATCTTTCACAGTAAAAATACAACCGTCAATAAATGCGGACATGGGTTCAACTAAGGCAAAATTTTCCGGAGGTCAAATAGTCCCCCATTGGTTCCCCAGGCGGGGACTACTTCAGGGAACCCATGTCAAAGACTCAAACACAGGGATATGTTCCTAGGAACATGGAATGTTAGGACTTTATACAATAGCGTGGCGCTAGAGATATTAACGCGGGAATTTAATAAATCGCCCTTGGATATAGTCGCTTTACAGGAAGTTAGGTGGCCAGGAGAAGGTAGTCAGGAATCAGGAAGCTTTGCATTATACTATGGGGGTGCAGAAAGACCTGCATTTGGAATGGTTTTTTTAGTCAGAAGGAGGATCCTATCCGCTATCCGAGATATTAAGTTTGTTAGTGATAGGATATCATACATAATTCTAAAGGGTAAACGACATGATTTTATAATTGTAAATGTACATGCCCCCACAGAAGATAAAGATGACAACATCAAGGATGAGTTCTATGAAGAATTAGAATGCTTATTTGATAGCCTTTCACGATATCATATGAAATATTGTCTTAGGAGATTTTAATGCAAAAGTGGGGCAGGAAGATATATTCAAACCAACAATAGGCAAATTCAGTCTTCATGAAGAGAGTAACGACAACGGGGTTAGATTAGTCACATTTGCCACATCAAAGAATCTCATTGTTAAGAGCACAACATTTCAGCATAAGGATATTCATAAATACACCTGGACGTCTCCAGATGGAGAAACTCGGAACCAGATAGATCATGTATTAGTTGACAAACGCCGGCACAGTAGCATCATCGATGTTAGATCAGTTAGAGGGACAGACTGCAATTCGGATCATCATCTGGTCAGGGTGAAAATCAGACAACGGCTATCGCATATGAGAGGAACAAACGCTAAAGATGATTATGAAAAATTTTATTTAAAAAACTTGAAAAATGATTAAATGCGGCAAGAATACAAAATTAAAATTACTAATAGATTTGAAGTACTGAAATCTTCAGATGACAATGTGGCAAACGAAGAAGAAACTGATATAAATAAAGAATGGGAGGCTATAAGAGATAAATTACATTGTCAGCATCAGAAAGCATTGGTTGTTTAAAAAAGAGGCAAAACAAGAAATGGTTTGATGAGGAATGTGCCGACATTGTAAAGAAAAGAAAGATAGCAAAAATTAAATGGTTACACGAGCCAAATAAGGTAAATTTAGAGCAATTGGGTAGTATTAGACGGGAAACCACGAAGTTACTATTGAGTAAAAAGAGATTATATTTGAGAGAGAAGATTAATGATCTTGAAATGAATGTCAAAAATAGGAACATTAGAGAATTATATCAGGGAATTAGGATAGAGAAGAGAGGAATTCAGGCTAGAACAAACATAATTACGAATGAAGATGGGGATATGATTGCAGAATCCAAGAGTATATTAAATAGATGGATAAGTTACTTTAATCAGCTATTAAATGTACATAGAACAGGATATTGAAGAGGATAATTTACAGACAGCAGAAGTGTTAATCGAACAACCAAGTGCATTAGAGGTTGAAATGGCGATAAAAAAATTGAAAATGTATAAAGCATCAGGTTATGTATGGAGAGCTTACGTCCGCACGGCCATGAACCCACGGGTTCGATATTGCCAGTGAGTTAGTTAGTTATAAAGCATCAGGTTTAGAGAGATTCCAGCAGAATTGATAAAATTAGGGGGAGAAAAATTGATAGACAAGATACACCAGTTGTTTAATATGATTTTGGATAAAGAAGCCCATATAAATTGAATTGCTTATATCTTATACCGGGCTTCCAATATAAACCCGGACCGGCCTCACGGGGTTTCACCCGTCAGGCAGCGCTCTCTCCTCGTCCGCATTTCACTCTGCCAGCCGCTCGTCCTTGAACTAGTCAGTTTACTATCGTTCGACAAGATGAGACGTCAGCTGACATTAGAGCAGCGCATTTATGTGTGTAGATGTTATTATAAAAATACGAATCAGCTCGTCGCGTTCGCGAGGAATTTATTCGGAACTTCCCTGCACAATTACCTCCTTCCAGATCGACAATCCACGATCTTGTGACTAAATTTGAGACCACTGGTTCAGTACAAAATAAGAAACACTCGCTCCCCAGATCTAACAGTGTGTGATTTTTATTTGTGGGGTAGCCTGAAAGACAAAGTGTACAAAAACAAATCCGCACTCATTGGAAGAACTGAAGAACAACATAAGAAATGAAATCAGAAACTTGACAGTGCCCGAACTACAGCGTGTCAATCTAAATGTGTTTACTCGGTATAATGCCGGTTTAACTGCGGGAGGACAACATTTCCAGCATTTTCTATAAGGTAAGAAACAGTTCAAGGACGGGTGGCAGGAAGGGGTGAATTGCGGGAGGAAGAGACAGCACTGCGTGCCGGGTGAAACTCCGTAAGGCCGGTCAGGGAAAAAAAACAAAAAATGTCATAAAAGACAACCTGGTGGCATTAGACAAAAAAAAACTTTATTTCATTATTTTGGCTGAATATTTTAAAATGTACAAGAAATCCAACCGCCACCCAATGTTACGAAGTATCATCGAGTAAGAAACTTACTTTCTCCTAGAATTAAATCGCATTGATTTTCGATCCATTAGTATTTTAACTACCCTTTCAAAGCCATAGGAACGATTAGTCCTAACTGACTGGCTAACTAAATAAGACCTTTTAGATCAGGGCTTCAGGACAGCACTCAATACAAACACTGCTCTACTTAATATACGTCACGAAACTAATAACACAGCTCGACAAAAATGAACTATTTTTTATTTCACAAGAATAGAAATATGAGATTTTAGAAGTATTTGTTATCCTGAATTTAAATATCTTCTTCATCACTGTATAGGCTTACATATTTACTAGCCTGTTCCGGCTCCAAATTGCTGCGGTTTCCACCTTTTCCTTGGTCTTCCTAAACTTCTTCTTCCTCGTGGTGAATAGGTGTATGCTGCTTTTTTGTATTCTATACTCAGTCATCCCTGATAAGAGTTCTTTCCAGTTTGTTCTGTATTTCACTATTGCTGTGTTTAATTCCTCTGCTTTTAGTTGTCTTATTTCTGCATTACATTTTTTGTCTGTTCTTTGATATCCTGGTATTGGTCTGAGGAATTTAATTTCAGCAGTTTGCCCAGTTCGGTTTCTTTATTATGTATTCCTCTGACATTCCATGTTGCTACTTTAATTTGGCCTTGAATTCGAAAACGTTTATCCTTATGCTTTGCGTTTGTCTTTATCCGTTGGACGTCCGGCTATCACTTTGGAGCTTGAAGTATTTTGAAGTGTCCCCTGAGTACGGTACTAACATTCTGCAGGGGTTAGTCCTTTGGAGGGGCTGCCTCCTTAAAGCCTTTGGACTTGCTTCCTTGTGTTTTATCCCCACAAGGAGGGTTGCCTCTTCCGCCTGCTGCCGTTGAGGACTTCACTCTTGTTTCCCTGAGCTGGGTCTCTTATTTCATCCCCAGAGAATGGGTTGCCACTTCCGCCATATTCACCGTTCCGATATTTCTATCTCCGCCGTGTCTGCTGTTGTGGTCTTAAATATCATTTCAGTTTTTTCCTATCAGGCAACAGTTTTCTGTGATATTCATTAGCATATTTTTATAATTTTTAATAAAATCCATCTAACTCTAACTCATTCTGACTTACCTAGAAAGTGGTAGATAGTGATTTTCGGGCATATTTTATGTAAGATCATTTTTATTTCCATCTGAATCATTTTCAGTTTGAACTAGGTCAGCATATGAGTTAACGTCATATCTGCATGTACTGGCATAGGGAACTCTTCATATAAGGTAAAGGTTCCTATGACAGGTACAAAGAAAAGGCTAAAATCAATTTTAAAAAAGTAGCTGTCACAAAAAAAACTGTGCCTGATGGAAAAATTCTGACAACATATCCGAATTCAGTATGGAAAAATACCCTAGATTCACCAAACGGGTTTCTTGTGAAGAAAACCTTATCGACAAGTGTTATCAGCGTAAACATAACATTCTTACATCACTACTTGACTACAGTAAAGCACTCGACAAGTAGATATGGACTTATGTTGCATAAACTAAAAAAAAAAACTCTCACTTTCAGACAGCGTCACATAATGGTTCAACTCCAAAACCAGGAGGGAAAACGCCGAGTTGGTAGACCAACAATGAGATTCGAGAATAACATTATACATGATTTGAGGGAAGTAGATTATACAGAGAATGATTGGAAAACATTAACTCAGGATAGAGATGCATGGAGAACTTATGTCCGAGCGGCCATGAACCTACGGGTTCGACAGTGCCAGTGAGTTAGTTAGTGTTATAATAATTCAAAAAGTTGCTCCAATGGCAAATTACTCTTCATCTGATGAAGATACAGTGTGCAAAACAGCTGTAATGACTGTTTAATAAAATAGGTATAAATAAGTCATATAAAACTATATCAGTTTTATTTATTACCTATTTCATCAGGCGAACACCAGATCAATTAATAAAACGTGTTGTCTGTGTAATTCTTACCTCATACCGTTGTTTGTTAGATATCTTAAGTAGTTGCAGACAAATTTTTCCCAAGTTGTCGACCCTGGTTCTCGACTTCTGCACCATCTTCCTGTGGTCCAAGGAACATGCTAATAAGGTTCATTTCCCCGGGAATTTCAAACTTCATAATTCCTCCTTGTTCTTCTTTCTGTATGTATATTTTTCCCATATGGTGAGTCCATTTGTGTTTTCTGTTTTAATAATTTTCTTTTTTAAATCTATTTTGTGTTTTTTTGACCAAAATTGAGCAGCTATTCCAGATTCTTCTACTTCCCCACTTTTTTCTTATATAAATTGTATATTAATTGAAGTGTAGCACATGTGGACAATGTCTATTTAGGACAAACTGGTAGACCTTTTATCTCTCGGATAAAGGAACACATGAGAGCATATAACAGAAATTTATATTATTAAAAATATGCTAACCACCTATTCCAATTTAATCATTGTTTCGACCCAAATTTTGAAATGTTACATGTTTGTGATAAGGTAAGAAGTTGGACCTTTTGGAGGCTGTAGAAATAAATAAATTGAAAAGTAGTAATAAACTGTTAAATTCTCAACTTGATTTGAATGAATCCCCTTTGTTAAATTAAAAAAAATAAATAAATTATTCTTGTATTGTTGCTTAGATCAGTTGATATGTACTATAATAACACAAATCATAATTTGTCAACATGTCTGAAGAAGGTACAGTGTACCGAAACAACTGTCACTGAATTATATCTTAATAAATATGAAAATCAAATAAAACTAAGTTTTATTTTTTATTTAATTAATGAATGTGGATTTTCATCAAGTAAACACCAACTCAATTGATTATTTAAAGCATATGATGTTTAACTAGCTTTTAAAATAATCTCAACGGAAGAAGGAACAACCATTTTGTTTTATTATTATTGGTTTGGGGAGCTAGAATGAAGAAGATTCGAGGAAGACTTGACAAGAATGATCAGGAACATAGAAACAGAGAAGATGTATTTGGAAGAGTAAAGGTTGCTATATTGTAGCATGGATTATTTCCATTTATTGAAACAGTTTTTGCCACATACATTTCTTATTTCAAAAGTGTAGAAATAAAACCACACAAATAATCGTCACACTTCAAACAAGTCATAAAGTTAAAACACAAGAATTTAAGTGAATGATAAAGTCATCACAAGGCGGAAAATGTAATAAACACAATGAAGATCAACATAAACCATTTCACAAACACACACACACATACACACACACACACACACACATATAATTTATGCATAGTGATAAGTAGGGCTCAGAAGTTGAGGACCTAATGCCTATAAAAAGACCTAAAGATATTCTAAAGAAAAGACATGAAAACTGAATAAAAAGAACGTAAAAAGGCAATTCAAATTAAATAATAATTTTAGTTTGAACTGCATTTTTAATGAATATATTTAAAAAATGTTTCAAAAGCGCAAAACTCTAGTAAAATGCGACATACACTGGGAAAAAAAGTTGATGACTGAAAATCCTTCTTCTTTCATACTTTGTTATTATTATTTTTAATTCAACATAGTTGAAAAAGGAATTCAGTGTACATTAAAAAGAAAGTTCATGGATAATATAGAATGAACAATTTTTCCCACATAGCATAGAATGAATTCAGGGAACCCGCAATGGATATCAGGCAGTCACTAGGTTGTCAATTGTTATTTTTAACTTGATATTTTGTGAGGGTTCAACAGTTTCGCGTGGAACAAATGTGTTTGCAATGTGAAAAGTTGTTTGGAAAGTAAAACTAGGCAGTGCTTTAAAATATGTAGGAATTGAGACAAGATTCTCCGGATTCTTGAATCATACAAATTGTATAAATGTAGTCAAAAGAAGGTAAAGTTGCAAAATAGCCGGTAAGACCTAAAAAAACGCTAGAAAAGGACCAATAAGCCAAAAACAGTGAAAAAGGACAAATAAAACCCAAAATGTAGTCTATATGTATATTAAGTTAGGCCTCGTCTTCAGACATAAAATGAAAAATGGATTTTTTCTCTCAAATTCCGAGCCCTAGTTATGAGAGAATGAAGCCAAGCAGCAGCCAATCAACTGGAAAAGGTTGCATGGGTACCAGGTTCTCCAAATTAAAAAAAAAATAACTAATTTGGATATTTCAATGTTACAGATAGAGAATGGTATATGAGATAAGAAAAATTAATGCTTGCACTAGAAGCCTGATAGGCGTAACTTCAGCATATAAACCCAAACGTTTGGGGTTCAAATCCCTGTTCAGGTATTAAATGTTTTTTCAAATGATAATTTGGAAATAATAAAAAAGAAGAATCGGATCGGCTATTCTTTAGACCTGTGACGCGACTTTTTTAATTCCTTCATAATCTCGTCAAATTTTACTCTTAGGGTTTCATTTTTCGAGTTATTTCCCACCATTTACAACGAATTCAACATTTTTCCTAACGATTATTTCTATATATTTTTCTTATATTTAACTACATGAAGACGTGGCAGCCATATTGATTGTAACGAATATTCTATGCAACAATGAAATGTTCCAGTGCAGCCAACATAGAATATGTACTAATTACCTGTACACATATATTTCAGAATTTCAGAAATTACTATTTATTTTTGGGCGTTTCATCCTTTCACAGGTTAGAGTCCTTAAATTGCGTTAGGTTAGCTTTTAGGCCGTTCTTTCATAGCATAGAGTACTTAAATTGCATTAGGTTAGCTCTTAGTTTGGTCATTCACAGGTTAGAGTACTTAAATTGCGTTAGGTTAGCTTTTAGGCCGTTCTTTCACAGCATAGAGTACTTAAATTGCATTAGGTTGGCTCTTAGTTTGGTCATTCACAGGTTAGAGTACTTAAATTGCGTTAGGTTAGATTTTAGGTTAATTAAACATCGTGTATATGTTGGCTGCATCCCGTGATTGCACAGTGTAACCCGTTTCATACCTGTTGGCGCATGCGCATGGCGTATGATTGAAACGTATCGTTTTTTTTCGCGTAACATGCTGTAAAAATCTGTTACATTTTACGTCATAAACTGTTGTGTTTTATTTTATATACGTTCATATCATCAGCTTGTCCAGACCCTGAATGTCGATGTAGTGTGATTCAACATCCAAGGCCAACAACATAAAATTAAACAGTCTGGATAAGCTGATGATGGTATGCATGACATATCGAAACATGTTCAAATAGAACACAAGAATTTCCGAGGTAAGATGAAACCACATATAATTTATTTAGGCAAAATCTTAGTAAAAAGAAAAATAAATGAAAATATAGAAACAAGAAAAATAATTATAAATGTATATCATAATTCTTTTTAGATACCCTTGCACCTGAAAATTTTAAAAACCAAACATGGCGGTTGCAGGAGTAAATTTTTAAGTTCGGATTTCAGGTAAACCCCCACTTCTATCGGTCGAATTTTACTGAATTGTTTTTAGAAAACCTACCTCAGTTTATTTCAATAGTATATATACAGAGTTTCGTTGTGAAACAAAAAGAAATTGCGACAGCTAAAAAAATAAAAAAAATTGTTTCCAGTAAACTCCTACACCTAATGTTTTAGTGAATAACAGATAGGGGATAAACACTCCCTGTATCTGAAAACCTGTGTGTACAAACTTTCACGAAGATTGGTGAAGAACGTTTGAAAATATAAGATTTTGAACAAATATTTATATTTTTATATATGTAGATTGGTAGATATGTTATATTACTACATGTTTTTGCAGACCTTGTAACAGTTCTTTACCATTTTGTAAATATATAATCAAAAGTGCATATAGGCTAAATAACAAATGCAAAACTGTTTACAACACCGGGTGAGCAATTTTAACAAAACCTTATGCATAATAATAACAATAACAATAATAAATTCTTGTTTAAACCTATAATTAAGCACGTTGAACTGTGCAAACACACTTGTGTTATCCAGTCGTCCTCGATAGTGGATTTAAACTGCAGAGGCCTTTCGGATTATTGTCCATCATCAGCATTTATTCTAGCACTGTTTCGTGTGACGATTTTCTAGAGGGGGCTGTTGTTGTTTAGTGATCTTCTGTTTCTGGTTTTTTTTAATTGCAATTTTCAATAAAATATTTATTTCATGGCCCAAACATTTTTCATAATTCATATTAGAATTAGAGTGACTCTTTGGCGCTAGCAGTTAGACGCTCGGCTCTCACAGCTCGGATCCCCAGATCAAGACTCAGTTGCTCTATGTGGGTTTCGTGGTGAACGAAACGGAGTTTGGGCAGGTGTTTCTCGGGTTTGCTCCCGTTTCTTGCTTCCACAATTCTTAATAAAATCATTATTTAAAAACACTATTATTGAACACACAATTATCAAATGTGTGGTTCCAAGGAATCTGTTCATTATTTGCTATATTCAACGTATTTGTTGGAGAGTCAGTCACTGCAAAATAATGCTCTGACCTCGTCAGAATATTAAAAAGGAGGAGCTTTCTTTATTTTGGTAAACAGTATTCGATAAATATCGAGATGAAACAAGACTGTCACTGGTTGAAAACATAATTCATTGAAATGTGATTGGTCATTGACTCGCATTTGGGGCATGAGTTAAATAGTAGAAATAAACTACTTGGTTTGATTGAGGGAAATTTATAGCATTGTGTAAAGTGATAATAAAATAAAAAAAAATGTAATTTGCTTTTGAATACAATCTTGATTGATCACCAAGAGCAATGACCTTCAATCTAGAAAAATATTTGTAGGCCTACATTCATTTTAAGTTGCAACTGCAGCTTCAGAGCAGTGGTCATTCTTATCCATTATCACAACACTACCATAGTATAAACTCACCGACAGGATTGAAGTCTTTCTGATGCGAACTGTTTGCAGCTCTTAGATATCCCCAGTAATGCATAGCCGGCGCACAAACTCTCTGAATGGCTCGCACTTCAGAGAATGTGAGATCTTGGCGCCAGTGAAACGGTGCTGATTTTGAATTACGATATGTACTCAACACGCCATCTACATGCACTTTAGTATGTGTATCTAAAAATAGTCTGATGTCGGGATGAAAAGACAAACCAAGAATGTGTAAAATATCTCTTACACTTTTATACGGTTCCACCGAGAGATCTTCATATCTCACAGCTCTGTAAAACAAACATATCATAAATATTTGCAATAACAAACACAAATTATTTGCACAAGTGTATCGTACTGCATATCAACACAAGAAACTTCCATATTTCATCTATTTAGAGCACTGTAGTCATAATTAGGGAAAGTATTTTGAGGTGAGGCTCCTTTCCAAAAATATAGTTCTTTTCAAACCAACAGTTCAAAATATGTATTTTGAGGGATGAAATGAAGCAAAATGGACAAAATTTGTTGCACCTTTTTTGCACATTTCGTGAGATTACTACATTATGCCCCTTTTTCTCTCTTTTTTGTGCTTAGCGCCTTTTCCTTCGCGTTTTTAAAAGATAGGAGAGAAAAATGTATATTTTTTCTCCTTGAACAACTTTTTAAAATCTCAATCAGAAGTCAACAATATTAAATAAATTAAAAATATAATCAATTTAATTTATACCCCACAAACAATGGGCAATCTGCACTGAAAAGTCAACAATAGTAAATAATAAATATTAAAATATAATTTATGTAACGCACCACTAATTAATATCCCAACAACAATGGACAATCTGCAGCTGTGAAGTCAAATTTAAATTTCAACAGTGTTGCTGTAACAGTTTAAAATAAGTTCAGTTAGAACTGGCAATAATTTAACAGTTTTATGTCTACCTACTTGTTGTTGGCTGTGTTTTTACTAGTCTGAACCAGAACGTATTTTTATTAGCATTACAAACTGGGTTTTCACAACAATAACACGGCGAATGTTAAGAAGGTAATTTGTGTGCATTTTCAGAATTCAAATCCAAATTTATCGAAATTGATTGCATCATTCTTCGATGTTCCATCTGCGAAGTAATAATGCAGTAAACTGAAGAACTATGAATTATCCCTTATGGACTCTATAAAGAAGATGATTTTGGTGCAAAACTGTATGCATGTCATACAAATTGAATTCATGTAACTGGTTTAAACCTTAATTCAATTGTTTGAGCAGCACTCATTGTATGTATTTTCAGAACATTTTTCCGCCTTTTACGACCAAAATTTGCACCTTAAAATCCCTCCCCCAGTCATAATATAGAAGTAGTTTGTGAAAAAATTAGTGATTGGTGAAATATATTTATTTCTTTTATTATTATATTACTTATTTATTTAGCCTGGTGGGGTTAAGGTCATGTGTCCTTCTCTTTCACTCATCAGGACATAATTACGAAATTTAAATATAAAAATTAGAATAATATTACGTACTAAACAATAAACTCAAAAATAATAAAATTATATCTAACAACACAATAAAATTAAATACAATTATAATTAAAACTAATGAGAGAAATATTCACAAAGGAATAACGGCTCGAATCTACTATACCAGAAAAATAAATACAAAGGAAGTAATAAACTGTAATGAATTAATCTATGTTTTCACACACACACACACACACACACACACATATATATATATATATGGTATGATAAGAAAAATAAATGCCTGGACGGGATTCGAACCCGGATCTCTGAGTCTGTACCTCAGCGTGATATCCATTACACTACCAGGCGAATCCAATTCAAACACTTATTTTTCTTATATATGTATTATACTCTCCATTATTACTAGATGTCGCGAGAACACTGTCTTCACTGCCATCTAGTAGCTGACTATATCAAGTAAGCAAATTAAAGAGAATATTTATTTTACTTTATAGCAGTGACGCTTTATCGATGTTATAATTAAATCTTTAACATTGAGCAATGCAAGCTTAATATGGTATGATAAGAAAAATAAATGCCTCGACGGGATTCGAACCCGCATCTCTGAGTCTGTACCTCAGCGTGATATCCATTACACTACCAGGCGAATCCAATTCAAACACTTATTTTTCTTATATATGTATTTTACTCTCCATTATATATATATATATATATATATATATATATATATATATATAGTGCTTGGATAGCGTAAGTAGCAGTGCACTGAAGTAACATTTAGAGGTCCGGTTCAAATCCCGTCCAATCATTAATTTTTTTTCTTCACACACACACACACACACACATATATATATATATATATATATATATGTACAGGGTATAAATGAGTTATACCGCACAAATTTAACTGCTTACAAAGGGGTATTATACAAGTAATTTGAAATAGGGAACCAATGGTCTACAAAGGAAAATTGTCTACTTGTAGGGAATCAAAGCAATCTACAATTAATACAGATAAATCAATATGAGAGCAAAGTAGGAGAGAAAATTATACTAGAATAACATCAGATCTTGGTGATAATTCCGAGATCCTGATTGTTAATAATTCATCCACAACGTTTATGAAATTTTGGGTTATTAAATTCCTTAAAATTTCGAACTTTGCAGATGATTGCACGCCACTGCACTGGTTAAAGTAGCATCGGGACAATGAGAGCCTTAGCTCAGAGTGAGACACGCAGAATCTGTGTAGTTAACGTGTGGCTTAATGGTCAAAGCGATGGGTTTGAGATTGGAATGCCGATGGTTCAAATTCCACGACTTTTTTCTTTCCCTTTTTTGTTTGCCCCTGCTTCTGCACTGTGCTATATTGACACAGATATTTGCTCAGTATGCGCATGCGCAAAATATCTATTCCCATATTGTTTATTACATTAACAACTGATTAGAAGTTACTTCGGTATCAGTGGCATTACTTGAAAGCATCATGGAACATCGTTACAGTTATGCTGAACTTTCAACACTTTTTAAATTCATATTAAAGCACCGTTGAGGTTATGCAATAAGATATTAAATATAAACTTGGTACATGGTAAGTTAATCTAACCAGTTAAAATGCAGAAGATGAAACATTGTTTTTGAAAGGACTCCATATTGGAACTATGTAATGAAGTTTAATAAATTAATTGAGGACGACTGACCGACCGGGTACCAATTTTATATTTTATATTTATGCTGAACGTGCCGAAATGCATCTGATTTCTGGTGCAGCGTAAGGTAAAGGTGCAAGAGCTGCTGCCGCGTATGCAGAGCGGTATCCGAATAGACGTCATCCTCACCGAACTTTCTTAGAGACTGTTGATAGACGTTTGCGGGAACGTGGGACGTTGAAGGTAAACAGAATAGACGCCGGTGAAAGAATTACGCGACGCACTACAGAGTTCGAAGAAAATGTTCTTCGTAGGGTGGAAGATGATCCTTGTAATAGTACCGGTGCTGTTCCACGTGTAATGGGCACGAACCATCAAAGTGTAAGGGAAACCCTGCACGAAGACCAGCTCTATGTCATACATCTGCAAAAAGTACAAGCCTTACAGCCAGTGGACTTCGCTCAACGAATACAATTTTGTAATTGGGGTTTGTTTCAGCCACAGCACTTCTTTTCCTCTGTGTTATTCATTGATGAGACAATATTTAATACGGATGGGGTAGTTCTGAACTGAAAGATCAGTAATGTGTGGGATTATGAAATTATGAAAATCCTCATGCCATCTTCTGGAGGGGTCACTAACAGAGATTTTCGGAGAACGTAAGGGTTGGCGTAATTTCTAACCACATCATTGGCCACTAGCTTCTTCCCCAGAGATTAAATTGTGTCATTTATAAGATATTTTTAGAGCACGTCCTACCTAGATTGCTAGAAGAAGTTCCTCTTCTCTTCAGGCTGTTCCCCATTTTTGCTGGAATGTGCGTAATTATTTGGATGAAGTGTATCCTGGCCGTTGGATATAGGAAGAGGTAGTCCATCTGTAGTGTGGCCACCTCGCTCTCCAGATCTCTGTCAACTCGATTATTTTTTCCCCATTTTTGTTGGAATGTGCGAAATTATTTGGATGAAGTGTATCCTGGCCGTTGGATATAGGAAGAGGTAGTCCATCTGTAGTGTGGCCACCTCGCTCTCCAGATCTCTGTCAACTCGATTATTTTTTTGGGGACACCTGACAACATTGGTGTCTTCGACTCTGGTTGACACAGATGAACTCTTAGTTGCACACATAATCGCAGCAAGAGATGTAATCTGCGAGACACCTGGTATCTTGAATGGGGTACGAGTTCGTTTAATAGCCGATGTCGTCTGCGTTGTGAGAATGGAGGTGGCCAATTTGAACATTTTCTTCTAATGAGTTTGCAGGTGCTTTACTCTTTTTCTGGTTTAGTCAAATGCATTGCTTTTTACTTTCCAATAACAACATGTATGTCGTGTGTACATACATTGTATCTCTTCATGTTATTACTCTTGGGCGCTGCATTATCTAAGTACATAAGTATTGCACAGTACAATTACACATTTTATTTGCGAAATCTATTGTACTCTTCAATATGTGTATTATTATTACAACCTTTCAAACAATTGTCTATACAATACGTAAGTAGATAGTTTTGTAACTCTGTACATTACAATACCGTAAATACCGTATTCTGTAAAATAATGAATAAACAATTAAACCAGATGTAAATCTAAGTAGGTTACTAATTTACAGTACACACATAATAAAGGAAGAAAGAAAAGAGTTTACACATACTGTAGGTAGTTTCGAACGTGATGCATCAATCATATATTTGCGTCGATAGTAAGATTGCTACAGTCACTAAGCTACAGGAGCATACTTGTAGTAAGTTACAGTCTCTATATCATATTATTTCCATTTTAATTTGAAGTAACCAATGGTGTGCCGACCGTTTTACAAATTGAATCATAACTTGGACATTTTTATTCGTAGATCATTAGTTCATTATCTCAAAATACTTATACAATACCCCTCTATACGTAGTTAAATTTGTGCGTTATAATTCATTTACACCCTGTTTATATACATATATATAATGACATTAGGCAAAATTGTTGATAAATCTTAATACTATTTTAATTGAATAAAGGAAAACACATTATTAATTGTCAAAAAATAATATTAGTGAGATGTTTCTGTTAATAGTTTTATCATCAGTTTGTGTTTGAAGGATGGTAAAGTTTGGAATTCTCTGACATAGGGTGGAAGAGAATTCCGTGTTCTAGCAAGGGGAAATATAAACAGTGTATTGTCTGACCAACAGATCTGGGCCCCTGTAAGATACACGAAAAGAACACTAAATAATTAAATTTGAAGAGAAAAATATGTGCCCAAATAAGGATATGAACCCAATATCTCTGATTCTGTACACCGGTGCCTTAACGATTTAAGCTCTTAGGCATTCCGATTTACACATATTTTTTTCTCTTATACTAAGACTATTCCCGCGCGCGTAAATTCATATAATAGAGGAATAATGTGCATTTGAATCGAAATGCCTGGCAGCTTAGTGAATACAACGCTAGAGTACAGAAACATTGGATTCTAATCCCGATTTAGGAGTAATATTTTTCTTGAACTTCCATAGGAAAAATCACTATGTGGTTTAATTTAAGAAATAAATTAAAATTATTTATAACTCACCTCATATCTAAACCTGTAATTATAGCGGTTTCAGAACTTAGATGGTTACATCTTCAGTAATATCTCGACCGATGTTTTGTCGTTCAGAAGAACTGCTTCTTACTCCCTCTGTTGGTCGACAGATAAACCTATGAATCAAATCAAATTCCCCGGGAATTTCAAAATTCATAAAAGAGAAAAGATAAACTTATGAATTCTTAAATTTCTGGGGAATTTGATTTAATTCGGAGGTTCTTCAGTCTACCAATAGATGGAGTAGGAAGCTAATTTCCTAAACGACGTATCTTCGGTCAAGATATTACTGAAGATGAAACCATCTAGGGTTTGAAAGCGGTGTAATTAGAAACTAGATATTTAGGTGAGGTAAAAAGAATTTAAATTTAAATTGTTTATATTTTTCTCCATAAATAAAACATTCTTAACATCACTTATGTTGAAATGAGTCACCACATGTTACATTTCAGTTTTAATTTAGCGAAAACTTTTTTTTTTTGCTCAATGACACAGGATATAATTTCGACATTTCTGGTTTTCTCTCCTAGCATTGGCATAATTGTAACCAACCCAGTTCTGAAGGTGGAGCAACGTTACCCCGATGATGTAATGGGTGATAATGATAATGAAACGCCAGGAGTGTTCTTAATCTAAATTCCAGACCATGGGCAACCACAGAAATAACTCCCTTCAAGGAAGAATTAATATGATTTGACCAGAAATCGAACTTGGGGCATCGTGAACAGTAGTGAGAAACGCTGACCACTAAGCCCATGAGGCCGGTCATGTCGGCGAAAGTTGGTGTTATGAATACATAGAGTATTTTATATAGATATGTAATTATTTTATAGATTATTTTAATTATTCAAGTGGAACGTTGTTGAAATAAAGCTTTAGATATTATATTTCAGAACAAGGCTAACTGTAAAATCTCTAATTTTAGAATTAGTATGTTAGTACAGTTAAGAAAGTGGAAAGGTAGGTCAAGTTTAGTATTTAACCCTGGCAAAGTGAGGGACTAGTGTCTCTCTGTGAAAGCAAGAGCAGCTGATGGGTGAGTCAAGCTACCATTTTTCTTAATAAAATTTGTAAGACTTTTGGAAAGGGAATCAAGTACATTAAACGATTTAAAACTATATTTCAAAAGGGATATTAGAATTTTAAAAATATAAATTAGGGTAGATTTATAAACCCACATCTCCCGTTCTCAAACTCTAAGAAAGTTCGAATGTAGGGCTTCTTAATATAAGCTTAGGTTAGTTATTTAGGGCTAGAAACTTAGGGTTATTTTTTAATCATTATTCTCTAAAAATAAAAATAGATAAATTAAGAATCCATTTATTTATGTTCAAAAACACGTATGCCATATATATAACTGTACATCCTCATACTAACGCGCGGCTAGAACGTCATGCTACCAAAATTTCCAAGTCCCGAAGGTCCTTCAAGCCTAAGAAAACCAGCAGTTCGTAACAGTTGGATGTGGTAAAGTGTTTGAGAACTGAAATAATTTATTTTCCACACTCATTTTAATAATGTAAACATGTCAAATCCAATGTAGTGTGATATGTAAGTAATAGAGCTTGTAGTGAAGTTTGTTATTGTATTTTGATAATACATACCGGAACCGGTGAGGATATTTGATAGAGAACCGTACAGCAGCACTGTAATCTGCTACAAGATCGGTACATAACCGGATGGCTTCATAGCAGTCTGGACTTCGCAGGCACCATTGGTGATGTTTCCTGGACTGTAAAGTTCCTCTTGGGTCTCGAACAAGCAGCAGCACTCGAACATCAAGACTAACACAAAAAACAGTCACTCATCAAATAAACACCTCTATAAGCCAGATATAGTAATAATAATAATAATAATAATAATAAATAATAATAATAATAATAATAATAATAATAATAATAATAATAATAATAATAATAATAATAATACTTTATTTAGCCCGGAATCTTCTAATACTATGACTACAGGACATGAAACCCTGCATTCGTACTTATTTTTTGTTGAGAAGAATGTCTAGAATTGATAAAAATCAATTTGAATTGTGTATATTCTTACCTCATATACCTATGATATTTAACACAGAACCAAGAGGAATTGCTCCATTTTCAGCTGATCTCATGACTGTCAGTTTGAAGAACTTTGTAATCTAATTTTGTTCATATGGAAACTGAAAATTCATGGATCTAACATGTTTTTTTTCTGAATGTGTATCTTTCCCAAACTGTTAATTCTAAAGGTTTAGACGGATGTTTCTTTTTCAATAGAATATAGATTGCAATAAAGCATATGTGGGGAAAAGAGAAAGGAAATTGGTCATTCGCACAAAAGAATCCTTTAGAAATATAAAAAATGGCGAAATTAAAAAACTGGTAATAGCACACAGTATTTTAGAGAAACATAGAATTGAAAAAGAAGCTAAACGTTTGAAACATCTATCTAAACCTTTAGAATTAACAATTTGGGAAAATATATTGAATTAGGCTTTCACGACCGGAATTAGTACGAATAACTTGAAGAAGATTTCCGGGCTGTAAAGGCCGTGGTCTTGAGGCTTGAAGTTCCCGGATGTTTCGCCAGAGACTACGCCCGGCATCCTCAAGTGTTGTCTTGAGACTGGTAATTTTGTAGACTACATGCCCTATTTATATAACATTCATCGCGACGAGAAGCCATTGAGATATTCAAACATCAAAACAGTTTTAATAGAAAACAAGAATCAAAAGTCAACTAAGTATGGATACCGGTTCTAAAAAACGCCAGATGCAAACCTCTACAAGAACAGTCTACTAGACCTTCAAACAGCAATCTCATTGGTACAATGGAAGTCTCTACTGCTACCCAATTAGAAGCATATACAACTTGCAACGTAACGGACCGCGCAGAAAACACATCGCGGTGAATTGTGTAAATAGGGCAGGCAGTCGACAAAATTGCCAGCAATCGATCGAATTTATCGGATCTGAATCGAGTTGAGCGACAACAGTGGAAGAGGAAGGGTCTCCAGAGTGTCGGTGAGCTCTCTAGTCTAGCGGCAAGCGAAGCCTCATCCGAAGGCGTCAGGGAGCGAATCTCCCGTGCTTAATCGTGCAAGCGGCAGCGTCCAGGGCAACGCAGTGAGCATAGCAAACTTGTCTCTGACATTCTCCTATAGCTGAGAATTATTTTACCTTCATTTTTAACCACGTTAGCTACTTTACCTCAAAAGGCAATAGGCCTTACCCCGTCTGCTCCAGGCCCGGCCCCTCATCCAGGGTCTTTGATAGGGCACCTCCATATCTGTTAACCTTAAATATCCCTAAACCTTCAAGAACCCTCCATCATGGGAAAGCCCAGGCGGAAATCGGGCCACAGCTCAGCTTTCGCTCATCGGACACGTAAGAAATCTCAATCGAAGAAAAAGACATCGACCTGCGGCAACGGCTGCCGGTAAAGCCGAGTCCCCTTTGACAGTCTCCCTGCCTCCGGAGACCTCAACATCCAGTAATGGAGGGGTTTCTCGGGACTCGAAGACCCAGGACTTGCGCCCTATTAGATCGAGAGCCCCTTAACTGCTGAAAAGTCGGGAATTCACAGCAGAATTAGCAGCTGCGAACAGGTTCTTCGCACAAAGCGAGCCAATCGCATTCACTTGTGAGGCAACGCCGCTCGGATCAAGGGTTAGACTGACTTCAATGTATGCCTGCTATAAATACCGACAGCTGATGTTGCAGCGTAATGTCCCCTACTGCGAGGGCGACAAGAAACCGCGAACCGTTACGTGTAAGTTCGTCATTAAAGGAACTGATTGCGGCGTGGATCTGACCGAGATCCGGGACGTCCTAAATGATCATGGGTTCGAGGTCTTGAAATTCGTCAACATGACGTCAGGAACTTCAAGCCTCAAGACCATGGCCAAATTCTTCAAGATATTCATAGTTTGGGAAAAGATATACATTCAGAGAAACATGTTAGATTCGTGAAATTTAAGTTTCCAGATGAACAAAATTTGATTACAAATGTTCTTCAAATCAACACTAGATGGCAGTTTAGAAGATGACCGGCATGATGAAGAATCGACAGTCGTGACAACAGCTGAGGATGGGAGTAAGTGTTCTTGATACCGCGGTTCTATGTTAAATAACATAGATATATTAGGTAAGAATATACACGATCCAAATTGATTTTAATAATAACAGAATGTTACTAACTAATAAAGTGAATGGTTTTGTAGTTGAAGAAATATTACACACTCTTAAAACATGCTTATATCAAAATTATTTTGAATTTAATAACAAATTGTACATGGCTAAAGATGGTTTGATTACGGGTGATCCGTTGAGCCCTCTTTTGGCAGAGAATTTTATGGATGACTTAGAACAAACCATACATAAGAATGTATTAGATAGAAATGTTCTATTTTGGTATCATTATGTAGATGATGTCATAGCAGGCTTCACAGGAACCAAAAGACAATTGAATTCCTTTTTAAATTTTATTAATAACATTCACAGAAGTATTAATTTCACAATGGAATTAGAAACAAATAATAGATAAATTTCTTGTATTTATCAATAAAACACATTGATAATTAGTTTGAGTTTGGTATCTTTTACAAACCATCTCATACTGATACCACTATCCATAGTTCTTCTCTTCACCCATATACTCATAAGATGGCAGCCTATAATAGTTACATTCATAGACTTTTAAATATCCCTTTTCACCCTTGGAATATAATAATGAATTGAATATTATTAAACAATTAGCTATTAATAATAACTACGACCATAAAATTATAGAATATTTAATTAAGAAAGTTCATTACAAAAAAGCAATTAACAAAGTTTTTCCTGTACCCAAAGAAAACATAAAGAAATATGTCGTAATGTCATGCATAGGCCCACTTTCAAATAAGATATCTAAACACTTTAAAAAGTTGAACATTAATGTGGCATTTAAAACTAATAAAACTCTACAAAATATAATAAAAAACAATAAAACCAAAATAAAAATAGTAAAAATTATCAGGTGTATATAAATCGAAGTGTGGCACATGTTACAATGTCTATATAGGACAAACTGGTAGACCTTTTATCTCTCGGATAAAGGAACACGTGAGAGCACATAACAGAAATTTAGAATTTTCAAAATATGCTAACCACCTATTCCAATTTAATCATTGTTCCGATCCAAATTTTGAAATTTTACATGTTTGTGATAAGGGTAAGAAGTTAGATCTTTTGGAGGCAGTAGAAATAAATAAATTTAAAAGTAGTAACAAACTGTTAAATTCTCAACTTGATTTGAATGAATACCCTTTGTTAAATTAAAACATTTAAATAAATATTGTTGTATTGTTGCTTAGATCAGTTGGAACACAATTCATAATTTGTTAACATGTCTGAAGAAGGTACAGTGTACCGAAACAGCTGTCACTGAATTATACAATAAATATGAAAATCAAATTAAACTACGTTTTATTTTTATTTAATTAATGAATTGATTTTTATTGATTGAAAACCTCATAATGTAAAATTCCCAACATTAATGTATGGATGTCGAATTATTGTTTATGGCAAGTTCATTACTTGTAAGTTAGAATGTCAACCCTCACAACAGTAACCAATGTGCAATACTCGAATGCTGTTAGCTAACACTTTCACAAAATACACATCTCTTCAAACGCACCAATCAGCGTCAAAGATAACAAGTAACGAAGTATCTACGTTATAAACCATCTACGTAATATGGTGAGACTTACTTTGGATCTTCTAGAAGTTCCTCGACCAAACTTAGTCTGAGTCTCACAACCTTTATACTTTGAAATGGGAACAGTCGGCAGAAGGGATTGAGGAACTCTGGAGCCCAGCAGAGTGCTGGATGTTGCTCACATTGTTTCCACAGTCTCGTGTTGAGTTGAAATGACTCGTCGTATTTCTTCGCGAAGCTGAGGTAGTGTTCTGCAACATACCAACATGACAAATTTAAAAACATGTAAATACATTAAAGCACTCTTCAAACAGAAATACCAAATTAAAATAAATACAGGAATTTCACATATCATCCAGGGCCACACAATAAATTCTATTAGTATATTAAGATGCGAGGTTGGGAATTGGTTTCTACAGAATTGAGGATGTATTTAATTTTCGAGATTCTGTAAAACACTTCACAAACGTGTGTTGTACACGTATATTACTGTTTGCACGACGGTGTTTTAAAGATAACAAGTAATAGTAAAATAATAACATCTTTGTTGCAAATATTTACGTTCATTATAAATAATTGTCTAACTTTAACAGGGTGGGCAATGTTTATTAGTTGAAACAACAGGAGGCCTTGAGCCCATTTAGCGATATAATGGCGGCAAGTACGTATTTATTGTTTTATATTGTTTTAAATAAAGGTCAGTTAATTTAAAATGCAGTGATTTGTTTCGTATAATGTACATTAACACTACCTTTTGGATATTTTTTGTATATACATTATATGTAGTTTACATGGAGGGCAGTGGTTTTACATCCCACACGCGAGTTTGTAATATTACAGTATAGTCATTTTTATTACAGTATAGTTATTTAGGTTGGCAACCCCGAAATGTAGGAAGCTGAACTTTCAGTCATGGTCGCCATTGCTGTAAGTACGACAAAACGCACTATCGCGCAAAAAATAGTTTTAAAAAACTAAAACAACACGCTTTATTAGAAAACCGAACTAAAAAAATGAAAAATAATTTTAATATCCAACACGCTTGGGATAAAATTAAAGTGGTCAACAAAAAAAAATCATCTCCAACACATCTAGAATAAAACTAGAGTTATCTACAAAAAGAAAATAATTTTACCATCAAAAGTGTGGTGTGCTCTATGTCAATTAATATATTTGATAATAAACAGATATTGGTAAAAGTAAAGGTAAAAGAACCAGCGACCTATGAATTACTGAAATTATATACCACTAGAGTTCACCTCTCTACCAACTGAGCTGTTACAACGACTGAATAAAAAGTCGACAAGTCCGCAACCTATTATACCAGTTTTCATTTTTTTGATTGTCTGAGATGATTCTGGCCAGGATTTTAGAAACAAAATATGAAATTATGGTATTGTCACGGGTCCTTTACAAGTATACAAAGTTTCAAGTTGATCCAATGTTTCTAAGTGAGTGAAAATCGTGTTCAAAGATTCCGTTACATAGATTCGAGGACACTTCTTTTATTTTCTGATGATTCTGGCCAGGATTTTAGAAACAAATATGAAATTACTGTATTGTCTCGGGTCCTTTATAAGTATACATGGTTTAAAGTCGATCTAATGTTTCTAAGTGGGTGAAAATCGTGTTCAAAGATTCCGTTACATAGATACAAAGACACGTTTTTATTTTCTGATGATTCTGGCCAGGATTTTAGAAACAAATATGAAATTACTGTATTGTCTCGGGTCCTTTATAAGTATACATGGTTTAAAGTCGATCTAATGTTTCTAAGTGGGTGAAAATCGCGTTGAAACATTCCGTTACATAGATAGATAGATAGATAGATAGATATATACAGGTCAAGCTAATATAAAGCATGTATTTAATATCAGATTAGCAGCAAAAAATTACAGCCTAAATAAACTAATAAAGCAATTATGTCAAATTTTATCACCTCACCTCATATTCCTTCTTCTTAGACCGGTTTCAGAACTTGATTCTTCTGTTCCTCCTCAGTATTTTTAACGACTGTTGTTTCGTCATCTTGAAGAGCCGGCTCTTGTGCCCTCTGTTAGTTATAACCGGAAAAATTGTCCTTATTTCAATAATAATTTGGGACTCTATTCATTTAATTTCTAATTTAAAAGAGATATAAATAAATGACAGCTAATAATAATTTATTAAATAATTATAAATTATAATGAATATTTTTGTAACATTGATGAGAAGAGTAACAATCATTACATCATACCTATTTTTGTGTTAAACAATAGATAATGAAATGTATTGACAAATGATTATGACAAGAGAATGTTTAAATAATGTGTGCTTAAATCGGCCGAACATAAAATGTATGATTGGAAAATTGAGAAGGGAGGCGAGTGAATCGTGTGTTTTCTTGATCAGGTAGTAGCCAATCAAAACCTGACGTCATGAAAATTCACAACAATAAAGAAGAAGAGATGGCTAGAAGAAGGAAATGAACATAGACGCCATTAAGTGCTCTCGACGTAAAAGTTAAGCATAATTATTTGATTTATATAATAATAAAAATACATAATCGTAAAAATACGTAATCGGAGTAAATATGATAATAATCATGATGTGTTTTTAATTGGCATAGTTTAATTATAAATGAAATAGGCTATGTCAAGTTGATATGGAAATATAAAATAATATAAAATTAATAAGTACATATTTTATAATTAAAGTGGAACACAAGTTTAATAACAATTTTAAAAATAATTGTTTATGAATTTTATATAAGAATATGTAGTATATCAACTTTAACGCTAACATACCAAATTGATAGTTATGTAGTATATCAACTTTAACGCTAACATACCAAATTGATAGTTATGTAGTATATCAACTTTAACGCTAACATACCAAATTGATAGTTATGTAGTATATCAACTTTAACGCTAACATACCAAATTGATAGTTATGTAGTATATCAACTTTAACGGGGCTAACGGGGGATACCAAATTGATAGTGTAGGGTGTTAGTATATCAACTTTAACGGCCTAACATACCAAATTGAGAGTTATGTAGTATATCACCTTTAACGCTAACATGACCAAATTGATGAGTTATGTAGTTTTTCAACTTTAACGCTAACATACCAAATTGATAGTTATGTAGTATATCAACTTTAACGCTAACATACCAAATTGATAGTTATGTAGTATATCAACTTTAACGCTAACATACCAAATTGATAGTTATGTAGTATATCAACTTTAACGCTAACATACCAAATTGATAGTTATGTAGTATATCAACTTTAACGCTACCATACCAATTGGATATTTATGTAGTATATCAACTTTAACGCAAACATACCAAATTGAATAGTTATGTAGTATATCAACTTTAAACGCTAACATCACCAAATTGATAGTTATGTAGTATATCAACTTTAACGCTAACATACCAAATTGATAGTTATGTAGTATATCAACTTTAACGCTAACATACCAAATTGATAGTTATGTAGTATATCAACTTTAACGCTAACATACCAAATTGATAGTTATGTAGTATATCAACTTTAACGCTAACATACCAAATTGATAGTTATGTAGTATATCAACTTTAACGCTAACATACCAAATTGATAGTTATCATATATCATCATCATCCTTCACCGGTGTGGA
Source organism: Diploptera punctata (assembly GCA_030220185.1). NCBI lineage: Eukaryota > Metazoa > Arthropoda > Insecta > Blattodea > Blaberidae > Diploptera > Diploptera punctata. The sequence continues at coordinate 1,374,192 of JASPKZ010006855.1, forward strand.
AAGCAACGGGAAGCTACCACTCCTACAATTCCCTAGTAAAGCTGCAAGCATAACATGAAAATGCTATGATTGCAGTGAAGGACCTGCCTTCGGGCAGAATTACTATGGATGGATGGATGGATGGATGGTATACAAGACTATAAAGTATTGGTATGAAATAAAGAACTATTGAGAAAATAAATTTGAATAAATAATTTAGATGGTATAAACACTTACAGGGCAGGAAAACCAGAGGGAAAACGCCCAGTAGGTAGTCCAAGAATGAGGTGGGAGAATAATATTAACTATGATTTGAGGGAAGTAGATTATACAGGGAATGATTGGAAAGCATTAGCTCACCAGGATAGGGATGTATGGAGAGCTTATGTCCAAGCGGCTATGAGCCAGTGAGTTAGTTGAACTGAAATTTCTACAAGAGATCAAATAAGAAACAGTGTAAAGTAAAGTGATCCCACAACAGGCCCGGAGGCCCTTGGGGTAGTAGGAGGTTAGGGCTCCCACTTTTTCTAGACAATCGGCACTTTATGTCAGCCGGGTTGTCAGCCCTGCGTGACGGCCGCCTTTACCCCCAGAACAAGCGTCTGGTACTCATTTCCGTTAGAGGCTGAGTCGACCCCAGGGCCATCAGTGTAATTAAACAAAATAGGATCGTAGAAACTTTTACGTAAGGCTGTAAAAATGTATGTTGCAATCGATTTTTAAGAGCCTATTTTGAATTTTATAGTGCCTATATTAATGATTTTAGTGCCTTTTTTCCTGTCTATTTTGAATTTTTTTAAGTGCCTAACATCCAGACTCTATTTATCACTCATCATATCATCGGGGTAACGTAACTCCACCTTCCAGGTGCCCCAACCTAAGAAATGAATTACAATTTTGCCATGTCAGGGAAAAAAGACAGAAATGTCATATAAGGCAACCTGGTGGCATTAGACAAAAAAAATAAATAAAGTCAAATTTTAACCACAAGTGGTCATTATATATATATATATAAATCTGTCCTGGTAGTTTTATGGTTGTGTGGCAGCTGTAATATATTGAATGTAAGATATAATTGGATTTTAACTTAGAACATTAATAATAAGTTGGTAAGAGGCACTCGAAAGAGCATTAAGTTATAAGTTTATGATTTGTCTTTTATGAGTTGGTTCAGTGATCCTGTCCATATTCTGCATTGTTCGTAATGGTATCGCTCACACTTTTGGTCGCATATCTTGCATTCACACGAATCACTCGGTTGGTGGAATTTTGTATTTTTGCACATTTTGTGATGATATCCGTGTGTTGCTAAACCTATGATTCTGTGCCTTTGTGGGTTGGTTACTTCCAGTCCACTCTCTGTTTACCATGGCATCTGAGGCGTAGAAATCTTCGTCGATCTCTTTTTCTCTCTGTTTCTTTTTTTCGATGACTTTCTTATATGGCTCCGTTGCTGGCAGTAGTATCCTTTGCCTCAGGTCCTCTAGGAAGAAGGTTTCTCTGGCTAGCATATAGGCCATTCTATTTGGTGTGTATTTGCTTGCACCTAATGCCTTTTTGATGAATCTTGGTTTTACTTTTTCTAACCTCTCCAAATCGCTGGTCGATAGTTTCTCCCATATCAGTTCTATCCCGTAGGTGACGATCGGGGTGATCACTGATGCGAATAATTTCATGGCTGTGACTAATTTTAACGATGTGATGTCTTTGATACTGCACATAGCTCTTATAGCTGCTGCTGCTCTCTCCTGCACATGTGCGCTGCAGTGTTATGCCTAAATATCTGAATTAGTTGACCATTCTTATCGGTTCTTCTCCTAGTTTTAGATTATCACTTGCCGCTGTTCTTCCTCCTTTCTTGAAAACCATTTGTACGGTCTTGTTGCTGTTTATCTTGAACTCATTTTCCATAGCCCATCGTTGTATCCCATCTATGCCTTTTTGCAATTCTCTCCGAAAGCACTTCATCTTACAGCCTTCAAAAAGTTGGGGACTACTGAGATCTCAGGTATCCATTTTATAATTTAAATGTTATAAAGTGATGACATATGCAGCAATTATTATGCAAAGAGAAAAATTATGTAGTATATCAACTTTAACGCTAACATACCAAATTGATAGTTATCATATTTAATAACACTGAAATTTGCAGGTGACAAAATTATATATTTCTAAAGTATTTTTATGCCCTTATTTCTAAACTGAAATCCATTTTCAGTTGTCACCTACGGTTTAGAAGTAATCGCCGATATATGATTATACTAGCGGCCTGACCGAGCGTGAAGTAGCGGGCTATTGTATACATAATCTATTGTATTGCCGTTACCTGTGGTTCATGAAGAAGGAGCATATGACACCACATTATTACTTTATTACTGGAAAAGAACATTTTTCAGTGTATTGGGTCGTCTGTTTCAGTTTATGAGTCCTATAAATGGCATGAACTATTGCACGGTGTAGCAGATTATATATTAACACAATTTATTTCACTTAACCACTTGTATTGCTGAAGCAGAGCGGAAAAGTAGTAATTTAAAAATATAATTTATCTTCTAAGGGATCTTAATATAACAAAAGTCAGTCGGAACTATTAGGTTGGTATTTGTTTGAGCCCAATGTCAAAATAACAACTTATAGGAAATGTGAATGGTATTTGTTTGAGCCCAATGTCAAAATAACAACTTATAAGAAATGTGAATGGTATTTGTTTGAGCCCAATGTCAAAATAACAACTTATAGGAAATGTGAATGGTATTTGTTTGAGCCCAATGTCAAAATAACAACTTATAGGAAATGTGAATGGTATTTGTTTGAGCCCAATGTCAAAATAACAACTTATAGGAAATGTGAATGGTATTTGTTTGAGCCTAATGTCAAAATAACAACTTATAGGAAATGTGAATGGTATTTGTTTGAGCCCAATGTCAAAATAACAACTTATAGGAAATGTGAATGGTATTTGTTTGAGCCCAATGTCAAAATAACAACTTATAGGAAATGTGAATGGTATTTGTTTGACCCAATGTCAAAATAACAACTTATAGGAAATGTGAATGGTATTTGTTTGAACCCAATGTCAAAATAACAACTTATAGGAAATGTGAATGGTATTTGTTTGAGCCCAATGTCAAAATAACAACTTATAGGAAATGTGAATGGTATTTGTTTGAGCCCAATGTCAAAATAACAACTTATAGGAAATGTGAATGGTATTTGTTTGAGCCCAATGTCAAAATAACAACTTATAGGAAATGTGAATGGTATTTGTTTGAACCCAATGTCAAAATAACAACTTATAGGAAATGTGAATGGTATTTGTTTGAACCCAATGTCAAAATAACAACTTATAGGAAATGTGAATGGTATTTGTTTGAGCCCAATGTCAAAATAACAACTTATAGGAAATGTGAATGGTATTTGTTTGAACCCAATGTCAAAATAACAACTTATAGGAACTGTGAGCACTCTTTGAATTAACTTGTCTATTGTGGTGATGTTGATGGACTAATGGAACAATTGAGCTGTAAAATTTGCAATCCACAAGAATGACGCCTTTTCATTGATTCATTCAAGTTAAGTTGAAAATCCGTGTTGTTACATAATGTTTACCATTCTGTGCCTATACTTCTTGCTCATACCATTCATATGAAAGAAACGTACGAGAATATGAATTTACTTTTAAAAATTGTTAACTACATAAAACATTAATGGAACATATGTGGAGTTCTTAAAGTCATAGGGTTACGCCCTGGAATGCAGAGTGGTTTCACCAAGTTTTGTTGCTTTTCATGCGAGTGGCACAGTCGAGCTAAACAAAAACACCATGAAGTAAGAGTGTGCCCTCTAAGGGATGCTTTGCTACCATGTGACAAGCGTATTAAACACCAACCATTAGTTAAAAAAGAAAACATATTGCTGCCACCCTTCACATTAAGCTGGGCTCTAAACAAAAATAGTAAAAGTTTTCTGTATTTGAAAGAAAAAAATCCAGGGTAAATCCAAGGAAGGTATTTTTATTGGCCCACAAATTCGTGAAATGATGCAAGACAAAAAAGTTTGATGACGTGCTAGAGCACAGTAAGAGAAAGTAGCATGGGTGGGATTCAAGACAGTGTGTGCCAATTTTCTGGGAAACGTAAGGGCCGAAAACTACCAAGAAATTATTGAGAACGCGCTAAAGGTATATAAAACCTAGGTCAAATATATAAATTACATAATCACCTATTTTCAATCGAGCGTAAACAAAAAGTTTAAAATTCGTTGCCCAATGTAATCGATACAATTATAACAAGTTTCATCCTCAATATGAAAACTTGTTTATGAACAATAAAATAATTTATAAAAGAAAATAATATTTTATTTAATAAACATATATATAATAGTCATCAATTTTGACTACAACCAACTACCCTGAAGAGAGTGAAATGCCGGTGAGAAGAGAGGTAATAGACACACATAATGCACCGTAAAACGGGGTTACTTTGACTCGAGGGGCTACTTTGACAGAATTGGGGCTTCTTTGGCATTTTAAATTTCTTGCGTGTTTTGGGCTATTTTGACAACAATTCAATGGTGTAGACATTTCCTCGAAGGCGCACGAATAATTAAGTTGTTTTAAAAGAGGATGTTAATTGTTGGAGACACATCTGTGTCACTTTCAACAACAATGAATTCCCAGCAAGGATAAAATTGTGATTTTTGGTTTTGCAGGGGTAAGGACTGGATTTGTTGTGTAAGATGCAAGCTCTGGGTCTGTGGTATGTGTAACAGAGGTTCGAACAATTCTCAATATGAATGTGAACTATGCGAAGATGAGATGTGGAAATCTGTTTATTTTCTCTATTGTTGTTTCAAAAATGCATGTTTTAAAATTAATTCCTGATTGTCTAACTACAATAATTATATAATTTTTGTGTTCTGTTGCGTGTCAGAATTGATAAAGAAGTTTCAGTTTATTTTGTCAAATTACAGTTATAAAAACATTTTTAGTAAGGTTGTTTACAATTAAAATATGTACAAAAAGATAAATTGGTGTCAATGCAGTACCTACAGAGGGTCTACTTTGAATTATAGTGAAAACAAATGTGATATCAAAGTAGCCCCAGCACATGGGCAAAACAGACTTAAACAAAACACATTGTTGTCCTACAATTTTTTTATTTGAGGAGACCAGCACCAAATGGGGTTTGTAGTCTAAGTTTCAATTGGTACAATAAATCATACATTCGGTTATTTCGGCATAAATCATACGAGTTACATATTAAAAACCTTCAAAAATATGTCAAAGTAGCCCCGTTTTACGGTATACTGAAGAACTTTGAAATCAAATAATTTTCCCAAGATGGAAAATGAGGATGAAAGTTCCAAAACTGGTCTAAGAAGAAGAAGAAGAAGAAGAAGAATACGGGGTGAAGTGATAAATATTTACTTTAATAAATTATATCTCATAGTGATAATTTAAAAAAGTAATAAAACTAACAAAAATGAAAAGTTTGGCGATGGTAAAAAAATCAGGAACATACCAAATAAAATATGCAGATTGTGTTAAGATAAACATAGGGAAAATAAAGATAAATTTAACCATTAAAATTAAGGAACACATAAGAAATGTAAAAAAAAGAAGGGAAGTAGAAAAATCTGCAGTGGCTCCTCACATTTGGTCAAAACATGAATAAAATTGATGTAAACACGAAATTATTAAACCAGTTGAAAAATACAAAAGAACCCACCGTTTGGGAGAAGATCTGCATCCTGAAGAACAAAAATAGGATTATGAATTTTGAAATTCCTGGAGGAAAATATGTGATTTGCATGTTCTTCGGTCAGTCAAAAGATGGAGTGGGAGTCGACATACAGGGCCGACAACAAAAAATTCAACAGAATGAAAAAGCTGACGAAGATATGCATGACATATCGAAACTTGTTCAAATAATTCGTAATAAATTAAAATTAAAATTATTTGTATCTCACCTCATAACCAGTCTTCTAATTAAATCTGTTTCAAAACCTAGGTGGTTTCATCTACCGATGTTATGTCGTTCAGAAGAACTGCTTCTTACTCCATCTGTTTGTGGACCGATGAACCTCCAAATCAAATAAAATTCCCCGGCAATTTTTAAAATTCATAAGTTTTTTATTTGGATATTTAAAGGAAATAACACCATGAAATTTATTTTAGATACTATGAGATAAATATGCACTACTCACCTCATATTTGTAGCTTTTTTGAAAATTCCTAGTTAAAAAGAATTGAAATGTTGCCTAAGGCATCAAAATTCAGAATCTTCAAAAACGCTACAAATATGAGGTGATGTAACTTATATTATAACATTTTCTTTATTTGTTTTAATTATTCATGAATCTTGAAATTCCTGGGGAATTTGATTTAATTCGGAGGTTCATCAGTCCACCAACAGAGGAATAAGAAGCAGTTCTCCTGAACGACATAACATTGGTTGAAATATTACTGAAGATGAAACCACTTAGGTTTTGAAACTGGTAAATTATAAGGTGAGGTATAAAGAAATTTCATGTAAATCTTAAATTAAACTTCATAGCGATTTTTCCTTCAAATCACACACTCTTAGTCCGGATACAAAACTAATAATCTACAAAACCATACTGAGACCAGTTGCTATTTATGGCTCTGAATAATGGAACTTAGCAGAGAGAACGGAGAAAGACTGAGAATCTTTGAAAGCAAAATCCTGGGACTATAAATGACCGTGGAGTATGGCAGATAAGATATAAGAATGAAATTACAATTTGTATTGAGACCCAGATATTGTAAATGTTATTAAAATTGGCAGACTGAGATGGGTGGGTCATGTAATGAGAATGGAGGAGGAGAATACCACTAGAAAGCTTACAATACTGAGATCAGATGGAGAAAGACCGAAGCTGAGATGGATGGATGGAATAGAGGAGGACTTCCGAAAGATCGGAGTCCGCGGATGGAGGAGGGCATTGGACAGGTATGCATGGAAGACAGTCCTAACAGCAGCCAGGGCTGTAGAGCTGGAAGAAGAAGGTGGCGAAGAGGTGATTTTTCCTATAAAAGTGCAAAACAGAAAAAAGTTAAGAGGTAAAATGATTCTGTCTCACCTCATTTATTAAGAAGAACTTCGTTACTTACCCATATCTGTGTAGTTGCAGCTAAACAGTTTTCTGAGGTGTCTGATGGCGCCTGAAGCGGCAGCTTCGCCACGAAACTGTACATTGCCGAAGTACCACAACGGCTCGTAGTGATAATAAATGCCAGGATGGCTGTTGATCACATCACCGAGGAATGTTGACCCAGATCGCCAAGAGGTGATTATTAAAATTCGCACTGGATTCCCACCCAACTCAGGAACGAAATCTTCTAGAGACCTGCAAACATTTCTAATTGAATTGCATAAATATTTTCGACGTTGATTATCCCTTTTAACAAAAACTTTTTTATCTAGTTAAGCGTTTTTTGGCGTCGTGGAACCTAGCACCATATTTAATTACGAACTTAAACACCACTTGAATGCAATAAATAATTATAAAATGATATATTAAAAATATTTAGTCACGGAATTTCAATATACTTAACTCATTTTACTCGTAAATATGGGGAAAAAAGTGGGACCATTTCCTGTCATAGCCAACAGTTATTCTCAACACTTTTAAAATTCACAGTTATTCACAGTTTAAAATAACGCAGTTATTCTATGAACCTGCGAAATACACAAAACTAACCAGCGATCTCCACATTAGTAACATAAGTGTCTGTAGATAACACATCTTCTCAGTGGCGGTTCCAGAGAGGGGGCTATGGCCCCCCGAGCATTTTTTAAGATAAATTATAAGACAAATTAATGAACTATTACCATGCAATTAAACAAATCAAATTTCGGTGCATTAATTAGCAAAGAATGTTGCTGACCGGCCATGAGTAAACTTGTGATCTATACGTTTTTTTCTCATCAGCGATAACATGTCATTGATTCTGAAAAAATTGCCTGTCAGCAATATGTTAATTTTGAAAGAAAAAAAATTGGCAACAGTCTAACTTGGTATCGTGCACGGCAGCGACTGTTTTTATCAGTCCTGATCGTTTGTTTATGCGATCAGCATAAAAAAAGACGCTGGCAATGATCGTTTTGTGATACATGATATGGAATTTTTGTCTTGTTTAGTGTTTGTATTTCCACTCCGGTAGAAGAAAGAAAAATAAGGGCAAGTACGTATTCATTAAGCAGTGTAAATAAGGTTAATGTGCAGGCAAGATTCTCTCACATTTCAAACCGAAAAGTTATTGTTTTTATTTCCTAAGTACCTACAAATTTATAATTCAGTCAAATTTTGCTCTCGCTCATTCTCTGTTTTAGAAAAAAAAATGAAAAATGGAACTACACTACTGCTCAAAATAAAAAGGATCAGCTTCGTAGCCTCAAAAACTGACCAATTTTTAAATGACTGTATCTTCCAAAAAATGTTTTAAAAAGCGTCTTGAAGACTGTAGTGTCTAAATCAGTAATGATATTTTTTTTTCGCCCAATTTGATAATTTTGTTTCAGTATAAAGTGGAACAAGCAGAGATCCAAAAATTGTCAAGTTTCACGTGTTATATATTTTTATGGTATTCGTACATCGTTTCCCAGTTGGTAGTTAAATGTAATTAAATTATGATGATTTCATTGATTTTTTATCTGTTTTATCTAATTTTGATGGGGTTTGTCACATCCTATTCCTGCTTTCTTAGATGTTTAAATGAAACAACTCTGATGTACCTTTTTAGAGACTATTGGATTTTACTACACCATAGGAGCGTATAAGATTATTTTGTGCATTATTAGTATTATTCACAAGTTTTCCAGATTAAAGATATCTGATGGCATAGAATTTTGTTTGATATACAACAAATATTGAGAAAGAAACATAGATTATTAAAACAATAAAAACAAATATCTGAACTCTCTTTTTTATTCAAATGGCAACCCCACTTAATTGGTTTATGTAAAGTAAAGCTTTGTTAATAGACAGTGTCGTAACTTTTCGGCCAGACCTTACACAAAAAAGTGCTCGTGCCCCATTTTATTGATATAAGAATATTTCCTTCCTTTTAATAAAAATATTAACTACCATGAACTGTTTTTTATGGACAGATAATGTAAACAGTTTACTAAAGAGGCCTCTGCAATCATAGTGCAAATTTATCCACATTAATAAAATGTAAATAATTATTCTGATGATATTTTAGCGGTGTATCTCCTATTTAACTAAATATTTCGTTATACGTTTCTTTCTTCAGCTCATACATTCAGAATTGCTTACAACTCTCAGTAGACTATATTAAATTATTAATAATCCGTTTATTGTTTTAGGAATTTTGAAATGACCGAAAATACTCGAATCCAAACCTAATAATTTCATACTTCAAACAAGAAGAAAAGAAAGAGTTAACAGCAGTGAAGCACGGGAAACACCTATAAAAATATCTAATACATCAATCATTACTTTGTGATGATGGAAATTTTAATAGTAATAGTTTGTCAGTTTCTTTCAATGAAGTTGGACTTAACGATAATCTGAACATCAATCAACTAACAATGAAACAATAAGACATCTTCATTGGAATCTACAAGCAGTAACAGTAACAGTAACAGATAAAGGAAAAGTTAATACAACATCAAATAGTTTTCAACAAATAATAGACCACAATGAAGAAAATGTAGTGAATCTGTCAGAAGTGGTTTTAGAAAAAGAAGAAATTAAATTACTTAATAAAGGCTTAAAAACCTGCATCAGTTTTTCAGATAAAGTTGAAGAAACTGCAGACAAGGAGAAATGGATAAATCAGCTGTAGCAGAACATGCCATTACGAATGGACACCAGATTCTATTCGACGATACCAGATTCTATTCGACGATACACAGTTTTTAGCCACACACTTCCTACTATTTCCCTAGATTATATACCGAGAGGCTATAGAAAATATCCAAGCATCAGGGAAATATTAACAGAAAAGAGGAAGGTATCAAACTGTCTAAGGCCTGGTTTCATACACTAGAAAATAAATGCATTAACACCAGTGACAACAAGGAGACGGACCATTAGCCAATCAGCAAGAACCACGCCCACTCAACCCTGCACCCTCCACTAATACAACGTCCTCTACGTCCACAGCGCTCACTCTCAGTAGATCTTCCGACCAGGAAACACGCCTAGAAGCACTCGCCACTGAAGATGCCCTCCTCAGTTGAGGGCGAAACGTCTGGTATTCAACACCAACTATGGACCACGGCCACATACCCCGGAATCACTCAACATTATGATTACCGGCCGTGAAAGCCTGTCATTCAACTAAAGTTGAAGATTACATTGCTGATATTGAAATTGGAATAAATGATATGACAATTGAAGATAAGGTAATTATTAGGAAAGAAATTGGAAAAGTTTTAGAAGAAATTAAAGACTCTCAAAAAAATTAAAAGCAAAGAAAAATTTGGCCATTTTGAATAAAATTAACAACAAAAATTTAATACTTTCGAAAGCAGACAAAGGAATAAAATAGTAATTCTTTGACAAATTGGATTATACTGCAAGGATGGACAATCTCCTAGAATCAAAAGAATATTTGGAACTGAAAAAGGATCCTTTACCTAAAGCTATAAAATCATTTGACAATACTTTGAAACAAATAAAATATACTTTCACAAAACAAGAAAAATTTAAATTAAAAGTGTCCAATCCATCGAATCCTAGAATGTACGGTCTACCAAAGATTCATAAAATTGGTAACAAGATGAGACCTATAGTCACACAACATTGGTTCAACCATGCTATTATTTATCTAAATGGCTGGTACAAACAATTAAAATTTAACGAGCTTCCCAAATTTGACACTAAAAGTATTCAGAACTCTTTGGAATTGGTTGACAAATTTGAAAATATGAATCTAGGACATGATGACATATTGGTTTCATTTGATGTAATTTCATTGTTTCCAAGTATTGCAGTTGAAAAAATGCTAAATGTTTTGAGGAAATGGTTAAGTTCTCTAAATATTAAAAATGAAATAATAGAGGAATATATAATTCTTACTAAGCTATGTGTCAGTAATTCTTATTTTACCTATAATGGAAAATTTTACCAACAGGTTTCGGGTTTGTCAATGGGCAATCCGCTCTCACCATTTTTAGCTGATTTGTTCATGAGTTACTTGGAGTGTCAAATCACTAAAGCATACCCATGGATGTTTAAGACTTGGTTCAGATATGTGGATGATATTTTTGCAATAATAAATTCTAAAGATATTGAAGATGCTCTTAAATTATTGAACCTTCAGGATGAATCAGTAAAGTTTGCCGTTGAATTAGAAGAAGAAAACAAAATTCCATTTTTGGAGTTATGTATAATTAGGAATGATCAAACACTGAAAATTGAATTTGATATATTTAGGAAAGGAACTCATACCGATAATTACATTAAATCATCAGGCTTCAATCACATTGCTCATAAGCATGCAATATTCAATAGCTTAATTTACAGATTGACAAATGTACCATTAAACGAAGAAAATTTCAACGAAGAGTTTAAACATATCTTAAACACTGCTAGATTAAATGGTTTTGATAAAGAATTAATTATAAATAAGTTGAAGAAATTCAAACACAAAAAAAGACTTAATGAATATACTACTCTACAAAATTGCAAAGAAAAGAAAAAATACAAGAAAATTACTTACCATCCTGAAATGCATAGAAAATTTCAAAAAAATTTTGACAAATACAACATTTCTTTGGCACCAATAAATAAATTTAGTCTGGGTAATCTTCTAAGTACCAATAAAAAAGTCAATGTTCCAGACAGTAAGAAATCTGGGATTTATCAAATAAATTGTGAAGATTGCAATAAAGTTTATATAGGAAAAACAAAAAGGAATTTGGAAATTCGGAAAAAAGAACATTTCAGAAATATTAAAAATTGTGAAATTGAAAAATCTGCAATTGCTGAACATAGTTTATTAGAACATCATAAAATTGGAAGAGAAGTTAAACTTTTAAAACAAGTAGAGAAACCTTTGGAATTGACAGTTTGGGAAAAAATATACATTCAGAAAAACAAAAATAGATCAATGAATTTTGATATCTCTAACGAAATGACATTGATTTCGAAGTTCATAAATTCGACCATAGATGGCAACACTGAAGATGGCGACAATAGAATAGTTTACGGCTGAAGAATTTCGTCAGTCGGAGTTATGGCTGAAGATGAACATGACTATGTTTTAAATCGCGAAATCATGGAAGCATGAATCCTATGAGGTGAGTTGTTTAAACAATATGTTCTCCGATGAATTTTAATGATTATACCTCATAATGTTTACTTCCCAACATTAATTTAATATACGAGTATACATATTTAACCGCGTAAAAAAAAGACGTTCCATGGGATTCACCCTAGTTTAGGGTATTGAATTAGGGGTGCGCCGAGTTTGGTTAATTAGCCTTTAGATTCGTTACATTTTAAATGTGTTTAAATACGTGAAAAAATTACCTCTTCTATATAAATTCAAAATGGCCATCAGTTACAATGTAAAAACATATTTCCACTCATAAACTTCGCATTACATTCATATACTTTCACGATGGTAATTGTCCTTGGATAAAAGTTAAGAATATAACTTAGTAATGGGATAAATTATATTAAAATGTCTTAAGTTGCGTAAGTAAATATCTTGTTATGTTCAAGCCCACATTTTTTAACGTTTCCATTTTTAAATTTGTCACTTACATTGAAGGACAAACTAATATTTAAAGAAATTCAATGGATTCCGGCCCATTGTGGAGTGGCAGCTGATTTCTTAGCCAATAAGGATAGTAAAATTGTCTCCAACCCAATTTCATTGTCAAGTGCTCTACATTAGATAAAACAAACCAATCGACCATATTTTAAAAGAAAAAATTGAGAGATACCTTAACTCGGGAGAGATGGCGCCTTAGCGACGTGCATAAGAAGTAGCGCGGGGGATTTTCCGACCCCAAAAGAATAAAACAAAAACTGTGCTCACTGCAAACAAAACTTTGATGTTATTTATTTATGTACAAGTTGTTCTTGCGTTTATTAAACTGAAATGAAAGTAATGTTAAAGCTACTTGATACAAACGTAGTAAAAATTAACACAAACGGGAGGCCGCCAAAATGGTTGTGTGTTTTCAAACAAAATATTTAACACATTTACGATAAGTAAAATAAAATATTTATTAAAGATACTGGAAAAACTGCACTTACACTATTTCAAAAGTGCAAAGAACTGCGAATACACGGTAGCAGTTAGAAGTAGCAGCGATAACGTTATGATTGAATGATAACCCACAAACATCATAGTGAGTTACCAAACGTTTATTAAAAATGGGTGTACACTTACTTATCACTCCCTAACTCTGATCCAACCAGCGATAACCCAAAACAGCGATAGAAAAATCATAGACTAAGTAATATACTCTGTGGAGAAAATAGCAGTTCGCGTCAGCAGTCGAACAGTCTCAATATATTGCCATTTGCGTATTTAAATAAATACTTTTAAATTGTCTAATAATGTTATAAAAATGGTTTTAAAACGTTTTAAATTATTAGAAAATGATAGTAAGTACAGAACAAAAGCTATAGTTTACAACAATAGAACATTTTTGAGATAGAGTTGAGCCAAGATACTGATTTAAAAAGTTTATCAAATTTAATTTTGGACGTAAATTGATACTATAATTATTTTATTAAAATTTTCACTTGACGTACGATGATAATAGTTGTCTCAAAACTTTGTTATCCCTGTAAATGTTTATCTAATGAATATTGTTGAGTTACGTATAATTTAATTTTATGATGATATATTAACAATTCTTCTTCTTCTTCTTCTTCCTCTACGCATGAAAGCTGGCAGCTTGCCTTGCGTGTTCATTCACTACAGGTCCGGGGTATGGTGACATCCTTCCATCGTAGTTGTCGTCTTCCTAACGGCCTTTTCTGCTGAGGCGTCCAGTCACGTACTTTCTTCACTAATCTACTGTTCTCCATTCTATCTATATGATCGTTCCAATTTAGTCTTTTATCATTTATCCAAAGGTTTATAGGTTCAATTTCACATTCTTCTCTAATAACAGAGCTGCGAATTTTCTCTCTCAGCTATTTTCCTACGATTTTCCTTAAAACTTTTATTTCGGTTGTTTCATTGATTTGTTTTGGTTTCTAAGTTTCTGTTCGGCATTCACAACCATATGTTAGAACTGGTCTGATGACAGATTTGTATTTTCTTACTTTTGTATCTATTCGTAAATTTTTAAATATTAACAATAATAATTATTATTGTTATTATGAAAACAAATTTTGTCAACACGGTATTTCTATTTTGTTCTGGTGCACTTTATTATTATTATTATTATTATTATTATTATTATTATTATTATTATTATTATTATTATTATTATTATTATTATTGTACGAAAAGAACATTTTCGGTATGCAATATCTACGTCATTTTATCCTTTGTATACAGTTAAATTCAAGAACAGTGCCAATTCCTGTCCTCTTTCTCCTTTCTCCTACTTACCCCCTCCCCTGCGCTGTGTGTATTTGCGTAACTTTCCCACTTCCACGGAACTCTTAATACACGAAGCAAGTTAAATAACTGGATCGTCATCTTTTGCAGCTCGGCAGAGCGGTTCTACTGAAGTTCGTTTATCCTGTAAGACAGGGTAGGACATCTCGGGTGTGGACCCTAACCCTTGGTTGGACTATTGCATGTATGTATGTTTGTATGGGTGATTATTATTATTATTATTATTATTATTATTATTATTATTATTATTATTATTATTATTTACTGTACTTTGTAATTCCAGATGTGTTGGATTTATTGATGGCCGAGTATGTTAATTTCTATTGTTAGTATTGTTTATATATATTTTTCGTAAACTTACATATTGGTATAAATGTTAATTATGTTCAATTCATTTGTAATTATTTTCTTCATTAGAGATTTGACTCATAATTTATATATGAAAGATATTTTAGTTAAAAGATGTTTGATTACTGTTTAACTAGCTATGATATTGCTGCTTAATACTAATTCCTACGTTATAACTTTTCTCAAGTCAGATTAGCTCCATTTTTCCTTCTTGCTCTCATGATTAATATATCGTTAGGAATCAGATATAACTTTATAAATTACTGCAAATTATTTAATATTTCATGGTAATTAATATATGTTAAGTAAACAGCATACGAAAGATATATCAATCTTTGCCTCTCATGGGCCCAGGCAAACGGTTTTAAATAGCATTTCTCTTTGTGAATCACTTAAGTATCATAATAATAAAAGATCCACGAGCACCTAGTAGTGTATTATGTTGGACTTGAGATATATAAACTAACTATTTTAATTAAAGGATGAACTTATTCCTCACTAATACAAAATAAATAAATAAACATACAAATATATGAAGCTACAATTTCTTTTATTGCACAAATTCATAGCAGTAGTATTAAAACGTGGTACTGCACACACAATTAAATTTATACCAATAGCTAAACATTGTTATAGAGTTTACGAAGGCAGAAATATTACTTAATATAGCTTAAAGTAGATGTAGATTACGTGGCAGAAATTAAATGTTATAGAATGTATTTTGCTAAAATACAAATTAATGTAAAAATTATCGAGGGATTCGAACCCTGGCTCTCACATATATTTTACCATTTTTTTAATTGGTTTAACGATCTACGCCTACTCAGACGTCAGATACTAGTTGCCTAATCCTGTTTGTCTGGTTTACTTTTGCACTATGAATGAGAGTTGAACCTTATTTGAAATGTTGCAATTTGAGTAATATTGCAGTTGTCGAACACTCGTAAATATTTAGAAACATGTCTTCTTCACTGTTCTTAACTATTTAAGACGATAAAAACCAAATACATTTATTTAAACATTTAACAATGCGTTATGTCGTGAACCACAGCTTTTGCTTTTCGAGCATGCGCAGTGGGCCATAACAGGGACGACTGCTTTTTGAAGCGGCTCATTCTTTTTGTTTCTGAGTATACGTAAACATTTTGTTCATTGCCATTTTCGGTGCTTACTAGATAGGATCAGTGAACTTCTGTAGAACTTAATTTTTTTTCTCATGAAAACAACCTGAAGAGCTTGATTCTTTCGGAATTCACTAAAAATGGAATTACGTAACACTAAAATATATTACGTGCAAGCAAACAAAATATTAATAACCAACCTTGAAAATGTATTGTTCATTCCACTAGGATATGGGAATTACGTAACACTACAATATATTACGTGCAAGCAAACAAAGTAGTAATAACCAACCTTGAAAATGTATTGTTCATTCCACTAGGATATGGGTACCCCATCAGCTCTTCTGCTATGAGCCGCCGTTGTTTCCTGAAAATCTCTTCCATTTGAGACGTGTAGTTGTTCCTTTGTTCATCTTCATTTGTTGCCCAACTCTGCTGTTCAATAGAGTGGCATTAGAACATGCACATATATTTAAAAAATGGGCGATGGGCGAAATTCCTATATTCCACAATCTTACAGATAGAAACTCCATTTTTAGTACGTATATCGAAGTTGATATAAATAAATAAATGTCTAAGTTTAATTTCTGTAACATCGATTAGCTTTTAAACTATTCAGATTTTAGTTTTAACACAATACACTTTCTCAAAATCTATCTCCATTATCCTGCTGAGGTAAAATGTTTTTAAAAAATATTTAGGGTCATTAAGATGTGTATAATAACATAATTTTTTTTCATTATTTTCCTTGGTGAGATGAAAAAAATGTACTCGATATTCATATTTTTTTATATTTTTGTATACGTCATCATATATTTAATATTTATTCTGACAAATTCTTAATATATAAAACTATGACCATCACGATTTCATTAACTAGAGTGTCCAGAACATCCTGTAAAAATATCAGACCCATGTTATAAAAATTATAGGAGAAGATAGATTTTGAACATAACAAAACACTTCTTATATAGAAATATGAACAAAATATTTTTTTTTGCACGATAATGCGTTTTGTTGTATTTACAGCAATGACGAACATGATTGAAAGTTCAACTTCCTACATTTCAGGGTGACCAACCTAAATAACTATACTGTAATATTACATATTACAAACCACGCGCGGGAAGTAAAACTACTGCCATTAAGTATCTTCTTCTTCTTCCTTCCAAGTATTAGGCCAAGGCCTGTTACGATCCTATAGAAAATTTTCCCTCCAGCGTTTCATAGGACGGCCCAGTGATCTTCGTCCTCTTGGTATATAATTATAAACAGCTTTGGGGATCCGATTTGAACTCATTCTTTCAAGATGGTGTTTCCAATTTAGTTGGTACTGTTTAATATATTCCAAAATTGGCGTAGTCTTCAATTCTTTTAAGATATCGGTGTTCCTTTTCCGATCCCATCTGGTGTAACCCGCTGTTCTGCGTATGAATCTCATTTCACAAGCCGTTATTCTGCTTTCATGTTGTCTTTTTAGTGTCCATGCTTCACTACCATAGGTCAACACTGGTCTAGCCAAAGTGTTATATAAACCTAATCTGGTGATTTTTTGTACAAGGGATGGTTTCATAACTTGATTAATAATTCCTAAACTTTTATTATAACTAGTAACTTTTTCAGGGATATCCTTTTCATCCCAGATAGAGAGATAATATCCAAGATATTTAAATTGATTAGATCTCTCTAAAATTTTATTCTGGAGACAGATTTTACTTTGTATGGGGTCCTTCCCATGAAATGCCATAATTTTAGTTTTGTTAATTGATATTCCCATATTAAATTTGGCACCTATTTTTTGTAAATTATAAATTGATCGTTGCAAATCATTTTCAGAAAGTGCCAGAAGATCTAAATCGTCTGCAAAAAGAATAGCATCGAGTTTGAGGTTCCTATTGATGGGTATATATCCTCGTTGTGTTTTCCTCCATTCATTTATTAATTTATTCATGTATATCATGAAAAGCACCGGTGAAAGTCCACATCCCTGGCCATTAAGTATACTATATACAATATATATAAAAAAATATATCCAAAAGTTAGTGTTAATATACATTATACGAAATAAATCACTGCATTTTAAATTAACTGAATTTTATTTGAAACAATATAAAACAATAAATACGTACTTGCCGCTATTTTGTTACTGAATCGTGCCACGGCCTACTGTTGTTTCAACTATATTATTTTCGTCATTTAGCATATATAGTCTATATTGGCCAGACTACTAACGTCAATCAGTTGTTTATAATGAACGCAAATATTTTCAACAAAGATGTTATTATTTTGAAAACACCATCTTGAAAATTGCAGTTTCCGTGCTTGAAAAAGACGAAGAAATATGAGGTGGGATACGACTAATTTAATTAATTTTTATTTATCGAAAACCTCATAATGTTATTTCCCATAATTAATTTATGGATACGTTTTAGCATAATTTACCCGAAATTAAGGACACTGACTGATGCTCCTGTATTGCTGTGCGTGTTCGGTGTTGTGACGCTAACCTTACCCTGCTTCCCTCATCCCGCACTTGCATTCTTCTGATTTGCAGACTGTATGAATTGTTTCCATTGTCTATTTAACTCACGCCCCAAATGATAGTGAATGACCAATCGCGATTCAATGAATTTTGTTTTACAAGCAACGACAGTCCTGTTTCACCTCGCTCTTGATCGATTTCTCTTTATCAGCTCCTGTTTTTGTGATAAAGAAACCTCCTCTTTTTTAATATTCTGAACAGGTCAGAGCAATGACCCAACAAAGTCACCAGGTTTGAATGTATAAAATGGCAGAGGCAAGATTTGGCTGCGCTTCAAATAAAGATATAGACGAAAAAATCCAGCAATCTTAACCTCAAAACACTAAAAATAATAATAGAAAATCTGTATGGAGCCAGTTCGAAAGATTTTTTAACAATTGTGTTTTTAAATAATGGTTTTACTGAGAAGTTTACTAAAAATAATTAATCGCCTATAATTTTGGTTATAATATACAGTTTGATATATTTAATTTTGTCTCCACTATGGTGCATACTTACAATATTGCGATCCTATTTGAGGTTCCCACGCCACATGGCAATAAAAATATTATATGATCAAGTTGCACTGGATAACCCAATTAAACATAACTACACAAATCTGATTTGTTTTCAAAATATCGCTGTTTACATTAAATATATAAATATTTTAAAATAACTATATTTAAATAGTGATTTGTGAGTGAACAGTTCAATTTTATTCGTTAAATAGTCCTAACAAATGCCACTCTTTATTTACAATTCCTGTAGATAAATTCACTGGCGACTTCGTGAATTTATCGATGATTTGGAAATCACTCGTCACAATATTTCACATTTACCCCCGCTTCCCTCATCCCGCACTTGCACGCAGTCGATATGAATAGTTTCCACTGATGATGCACTTACTTGGAAATATCTGTTGTTGATGGAGGACGCTCGGTCCAGTGATGTAAAATTGACCAGTCTGTGGCTGATTATCAGCGTTAACAGACACACATAGCATAGAACCGCCACACTGTATGCACTGAAACTACGCCTGCAAAATCAACACAAAACAACATTTTATAATTTATATTAAATAAACGGTAAAAACAAAGATTCTCAACCAATATTCAGATCCGAATTCAAGAAAAAAAAACAACGGAAAAACATTATCCACACAACACCAGATGCACCTCGAAAGGAAACTGTAGCATATTTTCGACTAAACACAGGGCATGATTGTCTTGCAGCTCATCTACATCGGATTGGAATTTACAGAAATCCTCATTGCCCACTGTGCTCCACGAACACTAACATAGACAGAAACCACCTGCTACAGTGTCAGGCACTTCACTCTGCTACGCTGAAGGAAGCAAGAACCAAACTTTCTGATTTAATAATAATTTTATTGCAGCCAAATAACCAGGATTAAAGAAAGCATACATTTAAAATTACATTTTTGTATATTCACAGTCCCGCGCCGTAGCCGAACGGTTAAGGTAGGAAGCCTTGGCGCAGAGCTACGGGACTTGCGCTGGTTCGAGTCTCCATGGGGGAAGAAATTTTCTCATGGTATTTCGGCCAGTATGGGACCGGTGCCCACCCAGCATCGTGAGACAATTGGGTAGCTACAATAAGTAGCGGCACCAGGTTGAGAAACCAGCTATAACGGCTGGGGGACTCGACATGCTAACCACATGTCACCCCTACACTGGCTGTTGATCATCTACCTCTGTGATTGACACATGTGGATGTGAAGGGCCAGGCAGCCGGCTGGTAAAAGGGCAACCGCTGAAAAGTGGAAAGACCCTCAATCGGATCGGACATATTATCTTTGTTCTTTTTTTGTGCATAGCTCAATGTGATATCGGTCACACGTCCTCTCACATAGCATACATTTACAATCTATATTTGGTTCATGGAATTTTGTGTTCTTGCATATCAGGCGATGGAATCTGTGGACTGCCAACCTAGTGAGGACATGTCTCATTTCGAAATTTTCCTTTGTCCACACACGGTCCACCATGACCCTGGAGAATTCTGGGTGTATTTCTTGTATTTTCCTATTCAGTGTTGCTAGGAGCTTCTGATTTGATATAATGTTTTATTGCTTTAATTTACTGGTATCAGTTATCTGTTTACTCATAATTGTGGGCAGTGACTTCTGTCGATATCCCTGCGTTTGTATGATATATGTTAGTACTTTATAATTGTTCGTTCATTGCTAGAATACGGTATATATAATTGATTTCAAAACACCTCCGAAGGCGTTGGAATTTTCAAAACGCCTGTGCGGGGATTAAGAATATTAATTACAGGAATCAAATATTACCATTTTACAAAATTAACTTTTACTAGTATATTACGATGCGGGCTTTCCTGGTTCTGAGTCAGTTGTAATGTAAACAAAACAGCTGTATGACTGCCTTTTTCACTAGTCGAATATGTTTTACTTTTGGGCGTGCAAGAAAATGTAGTTCCCCTTCTTATTTTTCTTCGTCACTGTTTGGGCCTTTTGCTAGCCTGTTCCGGCTCCAAATTGCTGCTATTTCCATCTTCTCTTTTGTCTTCCCCATCTTCTTCTTCCTCTTGGCGAATAGTTATATGCTGATTTTTTTATTCTGTTCTAAGTCATCCGTGTTAACTGTTCCTTCCAGTTTGTCCTGTATTTCACTCTTGTGTTTAATTCATCTACTTTTAGTTTCTGTCTTATTTCTGTGTTGTGTTTTTTGTCTGTTCTTTGATAACCTGCTGTTGGTCTGAGGAATTTCATTTCAGCAGCTTGTATTCTGGCAGATTGTTGTGTTGTCACTGTCCATTTTTCCGATCCGTAAGTAATAATAGGAACTGTTATTGCCTTGTATAATGTAGTTCGCAGTTTAATACTCCAAATAAAGGAAATAAAAATAATAAAACAGTATATTACATTGCAAGATTGGGAAATGGTTTTTACTGAAGCGAGATTCTGTAAAACACTTCACAAACGTGCAATGTGCATAATTTTTTGAACGATGGTGTTTTCAAAATAATAAATAATAGTAAAATAATAGCATCTTGTTGGAAATATTTGCGTTCATTATAAACAACTGACTAACGTTAACAATGTGGACAATGTTTATTAGTTGAGACAAAAATGGCGGCAACGACGTATTTATTGTTTTATATTGTTTCAAATAAAGTTCAGTTCATTTAAAATGCAGTGATTTGTTTCGTATAATGTATATTAACACTAACTTTTGGATTCATTTTGTATATAATAATAATAATAATAATAATAATAATAATAATAATAATAATAATAATAATAATAATAGCTTTATTTTACCTGGCAGAGTTAAGGCCTTAAGGCCTTGTCTACCACTCAACCAGGTTTAAAAAAATACAAAACAAAAGTCTTAAATCTAAATTACAATATATATATATATATATATATATATAAACGATTACAAGTTATGAATACAATACAATTAATATTTATAATGTATTTTGATTTACTCTAAATTTAACGAATTAAATATATAATATGTACAAGATATATAAAAAAACGAGGAAAAGATTAATGACATAGTATAAAATTAAATAAATAGAGAAAAATTAATTATTAGACAACAGGTAACTGTATAACCGTGACTTAAAGGTGCCAAGTGTGCGGCAACCCCTGATATCTTGAGGAAGGAGATTCCAGGAGCGGGCGGAGGCTACTGTGAAGGAAGTAGAATAGGAGGAAGTGCTATGAAGAGGAATTGTTAGCAGACTGCTATCTTGTGACCTAGTGTCAATATTGTGGTAGGAGGATAACTTCTCAAATCTGGACGCCAGGTGTACACTGTACATAGTAAGCATAATATGTAATATTACTGTATAGTTATTTAAGTTGGCAACCCCAAAAATGTAGGAAGTTGAACTTTGAATCATGGTCGCCATTGATGTACAGTAAGTGCGACCAAACGCACTATCGCGCAAAGACATACTTTAGTCTGCGTAGGAACTGAAATAGAAATTACATTTGTTAAAATTCCCCGCGAGATTCTAACATTCATAACTATTGTCAGTTTCTTTAGAAGAATCTAAAATACAGTTGTTAAATTTTCCTGTAAAATCATATTACGTTGAGAAAACTAGCTATACCGGTTGGTGGGTCAGATATGTTGACCACTCATCACCTCTACACTGGCAGGATGATTGTCTATCTCTGTGATTAACATATGTACACATATTACGTGCGCATAGATTAAACGGGAGCTTTGGGGCTGGATTTTAGTGCATTGCAGTTAAAAATGGCAGATTTTTTTTGGCATGGCCTTTGTACATCACATGCTTCTTTGGAAGTAATTTAACTCTTGCACCATGGAGATCTTCCATAAACAGTACCGTGCGGTTAAAAATGACAGAACAATCTGTTTCCATTTTTTATTGATAACACTAAAGTTCGTCAATAGCTACTCAAAAAAATCGATTGACAAACAGAGGAGAAAATGGTACTTAATTGTTTTGTCTTTGCCTATTTATATATATATATATATATATATATATATATATAGACCAATAGACCCGGCAGGCGTCCTGGCCGAACGTTCATTTCTCGTGTTATGGCCGGACGATAAAAATATGTTACTTTTATACAATAAAATTCATTAATTAATAAGTTCACAAGAAAACTCCTCACTGCCATCTGTTGTGGCTCAAGAAGCGTGCATGATGACGTCACATTGTTCTCTGTAATGCAGATGACTACACCCAGTCGCAGCGCCACCTACCGGGTTCAATTGTGAATCTAAACAATCCAGGTACCCACTCAAAATTTGATCAAAATCGATCCAGTCGTTTAGGCATTTTTCAATTTTATATTTCAAGTAAACCTTTATTTCTAATTGTCGGATTTCGCTCATTTTTTGATATTACCAACCTTGATTTAGTTTAATAAGATATACTGAGTTTCGATGTAAAACATTGAAAAATGTGATCACTAGAGTGATTTTTAAATTTTCACTTCAGGTGAACTTCTACGCCTAATGGTTTTAGAGGGTCCACTTATGAATCTAAACATCGAGGGACCCAATTAGACACATACAAAAAATCATCAAAATCGGTTTAGTTGTTTAGGAGAAGTTCAGTGACAAACACACGTACAATAATTCTGCCAGAGGGCAGGTCTTTCACTGTAATCATAGTATTATCATGCTATGCTTTGCAGTTTTACTAGGGAATTTAATTTTATATATATATATATATATATATATACAGGGTGGACCGCTCGAATGGACCTAATTTCAATTGCTTGTTACTGGCAAACGGTTGAAGATAGAAACTTAAAACAACGTTCATAGTACAGAAAAACTCACCAAGTTTCGAATCCTGTCGGTAGATGGCACAAAGATACGTTTCTCGTTCTTAGATTTAATTGTTTGTGAAAATGGCGACTCCGCAGATGAAAGCGCAAGCTGTTTTGTGGTATGCGGAGTTTAAATCAATCATTAGAGTTCAAAGGGAGTTCCGGCGTGTGTTTAACCGTGATGCTCCAACTGCTAGAAGCATAAAGAAGTGGCGTGATACATTATTAGCTACAGGATCTGTGTTGAAGAAGCATGGTGGTGGTCGCAGAGCATCCGATGAAATGGTAGCAAATGTTCAAGCCGCATTTGAGCGAAGCCCCCGGAAGTCATTAAGAAGAGCTTCGCGGGAACTTCAAATACCAAAATCGACATTACAACGGATTGTCCACAAACGCCTCAAACTGCACGCATATAAAGTGCAGTTAGTGCAACGTCTGGAGCCGAATGACATGCCGAAACGAGTGGAATTCGCCAATACGATGCTGGACCGTCTCGGCGCTGATCCTGACTTCATGACCAAGATTTTCTTCTCGGACGAAGCCACTTTCCATTTGTCAGGCAAGGTAAACCGGCATAATGTGCGGATCTGGGGATCGGAGAATCCTCACGCTATTCAAGAGCATGTTCGTGATAGTCCGAAGATGAATGTTTGGTGCAGTTTGTCACATAATAAGGTCATTGGACCGTTTTTCTTCGCCGAGAAAACTGTTCGTGGTACCACATATCTTGACATGCTGGAGCAGTTCTTCTTTCCACAAATTGAACAACTGCAGCCTAACATCGTTTTCCAGCAAGATGGTGCTCCTCCCCACTGGTCCAATGAAGTTCGTACGACTTTGGACAACATTTTCCCTGGCCGTTGGATTGGTAGGGAGGACCAATCGCGTGGCCCCCGAGATCTCCCGATTTAACACCACTGGATTCTTTCTCTGGGGCTATGTCAAAAATAAAGTTTACACCACCCCAGTCAAAGACCTTCGTGATCTTCGTGAGCGCATCATAGAGGCTATTGAGAACATTCCAGAAGACATACTCCAACGTACTTGGCAAGAAATTGTTCATCGCTTTGATATCGTCACAGTGACTGCTGGGGCTCATATAGAGATGTGGTGATCTGGATATCAAAACTTGGTGAGTTTTTCTGTAATATGAACGTTGTTTTAAGTTTCTATCTTCAACCGTTTGCCAGTAACAAGCAATTGAAATTAGGTCCATTCGAGCGGTCCACCCTGTATATATATATATATATACAGATAATGTATTTCTATGTGTGAAAGTTCATTTAGTTTCACTTATGTTTACTTCCAGCTCCAATTTCTTAGTGTTACTCAACAGTCTAGTATACACATTACAATATTATTTAATAGCAGAGAGTATAGGATTGCATTACAACACACACATGCTTGTGCATTTACTAAATATATTCTCCTCCGTGAATAATAAAATTGTTTCTGGCCATAAAAGAAATAAATAATAGAAAACCGTGCGTACCAGACACGAGTCGTAGTTATTTAAGCGACCAAAATGTATTAAAATCAATATTTGTGTTACCTGAGTCTTCCGCTGGAAATTGGGAGAGGACCACCGGCCCGCGGGTTACTGGAACAAAGTGTACAATGTATTACATTAGCATGAAATATATGTTCACACATATAGAAATGCATTATACAGTGAGATCAGTATAGCATTGGACAGCAGACGCGGGGTTTGTGCTGTGCGATGAGAAAGGCTTACACGTGCAGACACGGGACTTGAAATGTGCGCTGACTCAGCAGTATACGAGTACATCCCACACTTTCACGGTCACATTCAGATAGTGTGCTTCGAGTAGATAAGGTGCTCGGTTGCTTTTCCTTGTAAACTGAATGACGTATGTATACGTTATTTCAATTTTAATAGTTGTATCTTATAAAACAGGCGCGTATAAGTGTAAATTGAATCACGTGCGTATAAATGTAAAATATAAACTGTATAATGGCTAATAACTTTTCTACTGAACAATGTGTATATCTTTATGATCAGTATTTGTTAACCCAGTCTGGCAGCCAAGTACGAAGACTTTTTGAAAAACGATTCCCGGGTGTAAACAGTCGATAATCTGTATAACAAATTTTATAAAGGGGTGTCAAAAATGTATGGACAACGAAGATGAACAGTTCCAGTACCTGCTTCAATAGAGTTTGTAAATACAACAATTTACGAAAATGTGTATGGTTGTATCACCGCGATCCTATGCTGTTCGATCCCCACCGCGGGTGTGTCAGCAGTGTACAGTAAAATCCCAACGCTTGTTGTCCAATGCTATACTGATCACACTGTACATGTAGATACATATAAAAGTGTTGCACTTGACGCCGCAGACTGAGTGAGATAGACGAAAATATAATTATCTCCAAGTTTCGCTGAAAGAGGATGGTTCAATACATCTCTGCTAGCTGCTGTTCCGGTAATTGAGTTTACCCCCTGAAGTTATTAAATATTTGGGTAGTAATTATACGTTCCATAAAGGTATTTTTCTTTTTCCATAAATCGGACGCTTACCATCTTGGAAAAGTTGTAGGTTAAACTATTTAACTTAATTATTTATTTCAAATGAATTATCTAATAAATCAACCTCACATAAAAGGGCACGTTTACTAACAAGAATTGCTCCATAACAAAAATGCTACTTTCTAGACGTGAATAGCCGTATAGTGTGAAGGGTGCGTTTCGTCTTAATGTTGAGTTGTTTTGGAGGAGACCTCGACATTGAGCTGATCACTCATTCATGAGGCCCTACATGTCCTTGTGTGGTCAAAAAAGTATGTGTGAGATCCATGTTAAAAGATTTAGAAGCTTCCATATGCCTCTTTCATTTCTGCATCAGTGCCACATACCCTGCCCTTCACAGTCTACGAGACTTAACATTATTTATTATATATGACGTCCTATAAACATCATGTAGCTCATTGTTATGTAGTCATCTCCAGTCACCTGTCTGTTCATCTGTCTTTGGTCCAAAAGTTTTCCTAAATACTTTATTCTCAAATGCACGTAATCTTCTTTCCTCCTTTACAGTGAGAGCCCATGTTTCGCAACCATATAATATAACTGTAGAATAACAGTTTTACATATTTTCTGTTTAATGTTTTTTGAAAGGAGTTGGGACGACAAGAGTCCCTGTAATGCATAATAGTATTACATTATAAAATCAAAATGGACAGTTAATGACAAATGAGGTAAATTTTGAAGAAGTGGCTGAATTCAAATACCTAGGAACAATAATTACAAACAGGAATGAGATGCACAAAGAAATTAAACATAGGCTCAATTCTGAAAATGCATCATATTATGCATTACAGGGCCTATTTTCGTCTCAACTTCTCTAAAAAAAATTAAAAATATGTGAGGGTTCGTAGCAAAGGTGGTCGAAGTACAAAAACTGGATATCCAAATTTTATGTGAATTAGGGTTCAAAACTTCAATTATTCTTCAGAACTATGGTGAACAAAGTATTTATATTTGTTCTTATTTTATTTTACTGTAAAAATATTAAATTCTTCATCTGCAATTAAATGTAGGCTGTTACTTTAACATGATATCAGAAACTTCTTCAAAATTTGCCTAATTTACACTTAATTGCCCATTTGCATTACTTACTCTATTTCATTCATATAGGCAAAAAATGTCCCTAAGTATTTGAATTCAACTACTTCTTCAAAATTTCCCTAATTTACACTTAATTGCCCATTTGCAGTACTTACTCTATTTCACTCACATAGGTAATTAATGTTCCTAAGTATTTGAATTCAGCTACTTCTTCAAAATTTCCATAATTTACACTTAATTGCCCATTTGCAGTACTTACTGTATTTCATTCATATAGGTAATTAATGTTCCTAAGTATTTGAATTCAACTACTTCTTCAGAATTTCCCTAATTTACACTTAATTGCCCATTTGCAGTACTTACTGTATTTCATTCATATAGGCAAAAATGTCCCTAAGTATTTGAATTCAGGTACTTCTTCAAAATTTCCCTAATTTACACTTAATTGCCCATTTGCAGTACTTACTGTATTTCATTCATATAGGTAATTAATGTCCCTAAGTATTTGAATTCAACTACTTCTTCAAAATTTCCCTAATTTACACTTAATTGCCCATTTGCAGTACTTACTGTATTTCACTCACATAGGAAATTAATGTTCCTAAGTATTTGAATTCAGGTACTTCTTCAAAATTTCCCTAATTTACACTTAATTGCCCATTTGCAGTACTTACTGTATTTCATTCATATAGGTAATTAGTGTTCCTAAGTATTTGAATTCAGCTACTTCTTCAAAATTTCCCTAATTTACACTTAATTGCCCATTTGCAGAACTTACTGTATTTCACTCACATAGGTAATTAATGTTCCTAAGTATTTGAATTCAGGTACTTCTTCAAAATTTCCCCAATTTACACTTAATTGCCCATTTGCAGTACTTACTGTATTTCACTCACATAGGTAATTAATGTCCCTAAGTATTTGAATTCAACTACTTCTTCAAATTTTGCCTAATTTACACTTAATTGCACATTTGCATTACTTACTCTATTTCATTCATATAGGCAAAAAATGTCCCTAAGTATTTGAATTCAACTACTTCTTCAAAATTTCCCTAATTTACATTTAATTGCCCATTTGCAGTACTTACTGTATTTCATTCATATAGGTAATTAATGTTCCTAAGTATTTGAATACAGCTACTTCTTCAAAATTTCCCTAATTTACACTTAATTGCCCATTTGCAGTACTTACTGTATTTCACTCACATAGGTAATTAATGTTCCTAAGTATTTTAATTCAGGTACTTCTTCAAAATTTCCCTAATTTACACTTAATTGCCCATTTGCAGTACTTACTGTATTTCACTCACATAGGTAATTAATGTTCCTAAATATTTGAATTCAACTACTTCTTCAAAATTTCCCTAATTTACACTTAATTGCCCATTTGCAGTACTTACTGTATTTCACTCACATAGGTAATTAATATTCCTAAGTATTTTAATTCAGCTACTTCTTCAAAATTTCCCTAATTTACACTTAATTGCCCATTTGCAGTACTTACTGTATTTCACTCACATAGGTAATTAATGTTCCTAAATATTTGAATTCAACTACTTCTTCAAAATTTCCCTAATTTACACTTAATTGCCCATTTGCAGTACTTACTGTATTTGATTCATATAGGTAATTAATGTTCCTAAGTATTTGAATTCAACTACTTCAAAATTTCCCTAATTTACACTTAATTGCCCATTTGCCGTACGTACTGTATCTGTTCATTCATATAGGTAATTAATGTTCCTAAGTATTTGAATTCAGCTACGTCTTGAAAATTTGCCTAATTTACACTTAATTGCCCATTTGCAGTACTTACTGTATTTCATTCATATAGGTAATTAATGTTCCTAAGTATTTGAATTCAGGTACTTCTTCAAAATTTCCCTAATTTACACTTAATTGCCCATTTGCAGTACTTACTGTATTTCATTCATATAGGTAATTAATGTCCCTAAGTATTTGAATTCAACTACTTCTTCAAAATTTCCCTAATTTACACTTAATTGCCCATTTGCAGTACTTACTGTATTTCATTCATATAGGTAATTAATGTTCCTAAGTATTTGAATTCAACTACTTCTTCAGAATTTCCCTAATTTACACTTAATTGCCCATTTGCAGTACTTACTCTATTTCATTCATATAGGTAATTAATGTTCCTAAGTATTTGAATACAACTACTTCTTCAAAATTTCCCTAATTTACACTTAATTGCCCATTTGCAGTACTTACTGTATTTCATTCATATAGGTAATTAATGTTCCTAAGTGTTTGAATTCAACTACTTCTTCAAAATTTCCCTAATTTACACCTAATTGCCCATTTGCAGTACTTACTGTATTTCATTCATATAGCTAATTAATGATCCTAAGTATTTGAATTCAACTACTTCTTCAAAATTTCCCCAATTTACACTTAATTGCCCATTTGCAGTACTTAGTGTATTTCATTCATATAGGTAATTAATGTTCCTAAGTATTTGAATTCAACTACGTCTTCAAAATTTCCCTAATTTACACTTAATTTCCCATTTGCAGTACTTACTGTATTTCATTCATATAGGTAATTAATGTTCCTAAGTATTTGAATTCAACTACTTCTTCAAAATTTGCCTAATTTACACTTAATTGCCCATTTGCAGTACTTACTGTATTTCATTCATATAGGTAATTAATGTTCCTAAGTATTTGAATTCAACTACCTTCTTCAAAATTTCCCTAATTTACACTTAATTGCCCATTTGCAGTACTACTGTATTTCATTCATATAGGTAATTAATGTTCCTAAGTATTTGAATTCAGCTACTTCTTGAAAATTTGCCTATTTACACTTAATTGCCCATTTGCAGTACTTACTGTATTTCATTCATATAGGTAATTAATGTTCCTAAGTATTTGAATTCAACTACTTCTTCAAAATTTACCTAATTTACACTTAATTTCCCATTTGCAGTACTTACTGTATTCATTCATATAGGTAATTAATGTTTCTAAGTATTTGAATTCAACTACTTCTTCAGAATTTCCCTAATTTACACTTATTGCCCATTTGCATACTTACTCTATTTCATTCATATAGGTAATTAATGTTCTAAGTATTTGAATTCAACTACTTCTTCAAAATTTCCCCTAATTTACACTTAATTGCCCATTTGCAGTACTTACTGTTATTCATTCATATAGGTAAATTAATGTTCCTAAGTATTTGAATCAACTACTTCTTCAAAATTTCCCTAATTTACACTTAATTGCCCATTTGCAGTACTTACTGTATTTCATTCATATAGCTAATTAATGTTCCTAAGTATTTGAATTCAACTACTTCTTCATAAAATTTCCCCAATTTACACTTAATTGCCCATTTGCAGTACTTACTGTATTTCATTCATATAGGTAATTAATGCTCCTAAGTATTTGAATTCAGGTACTTCTACAAAATTTCCCTAATTTACACTTAATTGCCCATTTGCAGTACTTACTGTATTTCATTCATATAGGTAATTAATGTTCCTAAGTATTTGAATTCAGATACTTCTTCAAAATTTCCCTAATTTAACACTTAATTGCCCATTTGCAGTGGCTTACTGTATTTCATTCATATAGGTAATTAATGTTCCTAAGTATTTGAATTCAACTACTTCTTCAAAATTTCCCTAATTTACACTTAATTGCCCATTTGCCAGTACTTTACTGTATTTCATTCATATAGCTAATTAATGTTCCTAAGTATTTGAATTCAACTACTTCTTCAGAATTTCCCTATTTACAACTTAATTGCCCATTTGCCAGTACTTACTGTATTTCATTCATATAGGTAATTAATGTTCCTAAGTATTTGAATTCAACTACTTCTTCAAAATTTCCCTAATTACACTTAATTGCCCATTTGCAGTACTTACTGTATTTCCTTCATATAGGTAATTAATGTTCCTAAGTATTGAATTCAACTACTTCTTCAAAATTCCCCAATTTACACTTAATTACCCATTTGCATAGTACTTACTGTATTTCATTCATATAGCTAATTAATGTTCCTAAGTATTTGAATTCAACTACTTCTTCAGAATTCCCTATATTACACTTAATTTGCCCATTTGCCAGTACTTACTGTATTTCATTCGTATAGGTAATTAATGTTCTAAGTATTTGAATTCAACTACTTCTTCAAAATTTCCCCAATTTACACTTAATTGCCCATTTGCAGTACTTACTGTATTTCATTCATTATAGCTAATTAATGTTCCTAAGTATTTGAATTCAACTACTTCTTCAGAATTTCCCTAATTTACATTTAATTGCCCATTTGCAGTACTTACTGTTTCATTCATATAGGTAAATTAATGTTCCTACTAAGTATTTGAATTCACCTTCTTCTTCAAAATTTCCCTAATTTACACTTAATTGCCCATTTGCAGTACTACTGTATTTCAATTCATATAGGTAATTATGTTCCTAAGTATTTGAATTCAATACTTCTTCAAAATTTCCCTAATTTACACTTATTGGCCCATTTGCAGTACTTACTGTATTTCATTCAACATAGGTAATTAATGTTCCTAAGTATTTGAATTCAACTACTTCTTAAAAATTTGCCTAATTTACACTTAATAGCCCATTTGCGTACTTACTGTATTTCATTCATATAGCTAATTTATGTTCCTAAGTATTTGAATTCAACTACTTCTTCAAAATTTCCCTAATTTACACTTAATTACCCATTTGCCGTACTTATGTATTTCATTCATATAGGTAATTAATGTTCCTAAATATTTGAATTCAAACTACTTCTTCAAAATTTCCCTTAATTTACACTTAATTGCCCATTTGCCAGTACTTACTGTATTTCATTCATATAGGTAATTAATGTTCCTAAGTAGTTTGAATTCAGGGTACTTCTTCTAAATTTCCCTAATTTACACTTAATTGCCCTTTGCAGTACTTTACTGTATTTCATTCACATAGGTAATTAATGTTCCTAAATATTTGAATTCAACTACTTCTTCAGAATTTCCCTAATTTACACTTAATTGCCCATTTGAGCAGTACTTACTGTATTTCATTCATATAGGTAATTAATGTTCTAAATATTTGAATTCAACTACTTCTCAGAATTTCCCTAATTACACTTAATTGCCCATTTGCAGTAATTACTGTATTTCATTCATATAGGTAATTAATGTTCTTAAGTATTTTGAATTCAGGTTACTTCTTCAAAATATCCCTAATTTACACTTAATTGCCCATTTGCAGTACTTACTGTATTTCATTCACATAGGTAATTAATGTTCCTAAGTAATTTGAATTCAACTACTTCTTAAAATTTGCCTAATTTACACTTATTGCCCATTGCAGAGTACTTACTGTATTTCATTCATATAGCTAATTAATGTTCCTAAGTATTTGGATTCAACTATTCTTCAAAAATTCCCTAATTTACACTTAATTACCCATTTGCAGTACTTACTGTATTTCATTCATATAGGTAATTAATGTTCTAAGTATTTGAATTCAACTACTTCTTCAAAATTTCCATAATTTACACTTAATTGCCCATTTGCCAGTACTTACTGTATTTCATTCATATAGGTAATTAATGTTCCTAAGTATTTGAATTCAAACTACTTCTTCAAATTTCCCTATTTTACACTTAATTGCCCCATTTGCAGTACTTACTGTATTTTCATTCATATAGGTTAATTAATGTTCCTAAGTATTTGAATTAAGGTACTTCGTCAAAATTTCCCTTAATTTACCACTTCAATTGCCCATGTTGCAGTACTACTGTATTGCATTCAATAGGTACGAATTAATGTTCCTAAAGTTATTTGAATTCAAACTACTTCTTCCAAATTTCCCTAATTTACACTTAATTGCCCATTTGCAGTACTTACTGTATTTCATTCATATAGGTAATTAATGTTCCTAAGTATTTGAATTCAACTACTTCTCTCAAAATTCCCTAATTTACACTTAATTGCCCATTTGCAGTACTTACTGTATTTCATTCATATAGGAATTAATGTTCCTAAGTATTTGAATTAAGCTACTTCTTCAAAATTTCCCTAATTTACACTTAATTGCCCATTTGCAGTACTTACTGTATTTCATTCATATAGGTAATTAATGTTCCTAAGTATTTGAATTAAGCTACTTCTTCAAAATTTCCTAATTTACACTTATTGCCCATTTGCAGTACTTACTGTATTTATCATATAGGTAATTAATGTTCCTAAGTATTTGAATTAAGCTACTTCTTCAAAATTTCCCTAATTTACACTTAATTGCCCATTTGCAGTACTTACTGTATTTCATTCATATAGGTATTAATTGTTCCTAAGTATTTGAATTCAGCTACTTCTTGAAAATTTGCCTAATTTACACTTAATTGCCCATTTGCAGTACTTACTGTATTTCATTCATATAGGTAATTAATGTTCCTAAGTATTTGAATTCAGGTACTCTTCAGACATTTACCTAAATTACTCTTAATTTCCCCATTTGCAGTACTTACTGTATTCATTCATAGAGGTAATTAATGTTCCTAAGTATTTGAATTCAACTACTTCTTCAGAATTTCCCTAATTTACACTTAAGTTGCCCATTTGCAGTACTTACTCTATTTCATTCATATAGGTAATTAATGTTCCAAGTATTTGAATTCAACTACTTCTTCAAAATTTCCCTCTAATTTACACTTAATTGCCCATTTGCAGTACTTACTGTATTTCATTCATATAGGAATTAATGTTCCTAAGTATTTGAATTCAACTACTTCTTCAAAATTTCCCTTAATTTACACTTAATTGCCCATTTGCAGTACTTACTGTATTTCATTCATATAGCTAATTAATGTTCCTAAGTATTTGAATTCAACTACTTCTTCAAAATTTCCCGAATTTACACTTAATTGCCCATTTGCAGTACTTACTGTATTTCATTCATATAGGTAATTAATGTTCCTAAGTATTTGAATTCAGGTACTTCTACAAAATTTTCCGTAATTTACACTTAATTGCCCATTTGCAGTACTTACTGTATTTCATTCATATAGGTAAATATGTTCCTAAGTATTTGAATTCAGCTACTTCTTCAAAATTTCCCTAATTTACACTTAATTGCCCATTTGCAGTACTTACTGTATTTCATTCATATAGGTAATTAATGTTCCTAAGTATTTGAATTCAACTACTTCTTCAAAATTTCCCTAATTTACACTTAATTGCCCATTTGCAGTACTTACTGTATTTCATTCATATAGGTAATTAATGTTCCTAAGTATTTGAATTCAACTACTTCTTCAGAATTTCCCTAATTTACACTTAATTGCCCATTTGCAGTACTTACTGTATTTCATTCATATAGGTAATTAATGTTCCTAAGTATTTGAATTCAACTACTTCTTCAAAATTTCCCTAATTTACACTTAATTGCCCATTTGCAGTACTTACTGTATTTCATTCATATAGGTAATTAATGTTCCTAAGTATTTGAATTCAACTACTTCTTCAAAATTTCCCCAATTTACACTTAATTGCCCATTTGCAGTACTTACTGTATTTCATTCATATAGCTAATTAATGTTCCTAAGTATTTGAATTCAACTACTTCTTCAGAATTTCCCTAATTTACACTTAATTGCCCATTTGCAGTACTTACTGTATTTCATTCATATAGGTAATTAATGTTCCTAAGTATTTGAATTCAACTACTTCTTCAAAATTTCCCCAATTTACACTTAATTGCCCATTTGCAGTACTTACTGTATTTCATTCATATAGCTAATTAATGTTCCTAAGTATTTGAATTCAACTACTTCTTCAGAATTTCCCTAATTTACACTTAATTGCCCATTTGCAGTACTTACTGTATTTCATTCATATAGGTAATTAATGTTCCTAAGTATTTGAATTCACCTTCTTCTTCAAAATTTCCCTAATTTACACTTAATTGCCCATTTGCAGTACTTACTGTATTTCATTCATATAGGTAATTAATGTTCCTAAGTATTTGAATTCAACTACTTCAAAATTTCCCTAATTTACACTTAATTGCCCATTTGCAGTACTTACTGTATTTCATTCACATAGGTAATTAATGTTCCTAAGTATTTGAATTCAACTACTTCTTAAAAATTTGCCTAATTTACACTTAATAGCCCATTTGCAGTACTTACTGTATTTCATTCATATAGCTAATTAATGTTCCTAAGTATTTGAATTCAACTACTTCTTCAAAATTTCCCTAATTTACACTTAATTACCCATTTGCAGTACTTACTGTATTTCATTCATATAGGTAATTAATGTTCCTAAATATTTGAATTCAACTACTTCTTCAAAATTTCCCTAATTTACACTTAATTGCCCATTTGCAGTACTTACTGTATTTCATTCATATAGGTAATTAATGTTCCTAAGTATTTGAATTCAGGTACTTCTTCAAAATTTCCCTAATTTACACTTAATTGCCCATTTGCAGTACTTACTGTATTTCATTCACATAGGTAATTAATGTTCCTAAATATTTGAATTCAACTACTTCTTCAGAATTTCCCTAATTTACACTTAATTGCCCATTTGCAGTACTTACTGTATTTCATTCATATAGGTAATTAATGTTCCTAAATATTTGAATTCAACTACTTCTTCAGAATTTCCCTAATTTACACTTAATTGCCCATTTGCAGTACTTACTGTATTTCATTCATATAGGTAATTAATGTTCCTAAGTATTTGAATTCAGGTACTTCTTCAAAATTTCCCTAATTTACACTTAATTGCCCATTTGCAGTACTTACTGTATTTCATTCATATAGGTAATTAATGTTCCTAAGTATTTGAATTCAACTACTTCTTAAAAATTTGCCTAATTTACACTTAATAGCCCATTTGCAGTACTTACTGTATTTCATTCATATAGCTAATTAATGTTCCTAAGTATTTGAATTCAACTACTTCTTCAAAATTTCTCTAATTTACACTTAATTACCCATTTGCAGTACTTACTGTATTTCATTCATATAGGTAATTAATGTTCCTAAGTATTTGAATTCAACTACTTCTTCAAAATTTCCCTAATTTACACTTAATTGCCCATTTGCAGTACTTACTGTATTTCATTCATATAGGTAATTAATGTTCCTAAGTATTTGAATTCAACTACTTCTTCAAAATTTCCCTAATTTACACTTAATTGCCCATTTGCAGTACTTACTGTATTTCATTCATATAGCTAATTAATGTTCCTAAGTATTTGAATTCAACTACTTCTTCAAAATTTCCCTAATTTACACTTAATTGCCCATTTGCAGTACTTACTGTATTTCATTCATATAGGTAATTAATGTTCCTAAGTATTTGAATTCAACTACTTCTTCAAAATTTCCCTAATTTACACTTAATTGCCCATTTGCAGTACTTACTGTATTTCATTCATATAGGTAATTAATGTTCCTAAGTATTTGAATTCAACTACTTCTTCAAAATTTCCCTAATTTACACTTATTGCCCATTTGCAGTACTTACTGTATTCATTCATATAGGTAATTAATGTTCCTAAGTATTTGAATTAAGCTACTTCTTCAAAATTTCCTAATTTACACTTAATTGCCCATTTGCAGTACTTACTGTATTTCATTCATATAGGTAATTAATGTTCCTAAGTATTTGAATTAAGCTACTTCTTCAAAATTTCCCTAATTTACACTTAATTGCCCATTTGCAGTACTTACTGTATTTCATTCATATAGGTAATTAATGTTCCTAAGTATTTGAATTAAGCTACTTCTTCAAAATTTCCCTAATTTACACTTAATTGCCCATTTGCAGTACTTACTGTATTTCATTCATATAGGTAATTAATGTTCCTAAGTATTTGAATTCAACTACTTCTTCAGAATTTCCCTAATTTACACTTAATTGCCCATTTGCAGTACTTACTGTCAGTTCATTCCTATAGCTAATTAATGTTCCTAAGTATGTTGAATTCACTACTTCTTCTTCAAAATTTCCCCAATTTTACACTTAATTGCCCATTTGCAGTACTTACTGTATTTCATTCATATAGGTAATTAATGTTCCTAAGTATTTGAATTAAGCTACTTCTTCAAAATTTCCCTAATTTACACTTAATTGCCCATTTGCAGTACTTACTGTATTTCATTCATATAGGTAATTAATGTTCCTAAGTATTTGAATTCAACTACTTCTTCAAAATTTCCCTAATTTACACTTAATTGCCCATTTGCAGTACTTACTGTATTTCATTCATATAGGTAATTAATGTTCCTAAGTATTTGAATTCAACTACTTATTCAAAATTTCCCTTCTTTGCTGTTGTCGACTTGCAGAACTTATTGTGTTTCTATAATAGCCTATAAGTCATGTAATGGTAACGCTGTCTACAATGTTATCACCCGTTTCCAACATAAACTAAAACGTCACTCTCAATGATAATATCCAAATCTCCTTTTATCTAGTAATGACAGTAATTACAATTTATCTTAAAGTATGGCAAAATAACTGGATCGAAAAGTGTTGTGAAGTCTTACTTTAAACTATTGCTCAGAGAGCGCTGAGACAACGTATATTTACATTTTATGATGTGTAGAATCAAGGAAGGCGAAAAAATATTTCATAATATATTTTTGTTAAAATCAATTTTGTAGACAACCAGGTGTTAATAGCACAAGACCACGATGGCACAGAATATATGGCAAAAAAAAACTAAAATAAGAATATGAAAAATGGGAACTTAATATAAATATAGAGAAAACTAAATATGTGTGTACACGAGAAGAAATGGAAAATATAAATTTCAAAAGTTGAGAAGAACTAAAACCTAGTATTGAAGCACTTATTTAGGTAGAAAATTAGACCATTCAGGCGGTAACACAGTGGAAATTAAAAATAGAACCGCACAAACAAAACAAGCAATAGATGCTTTAAGGGAGGTGAGGGGTGAAATTTTTATTTTCTACATTTTTTAAGCTACGTACTTGATTTTTTGTACGCCCTTTCATGCCATCATACGTAATGTTATACTGAAGTTTCATCGTTCTAGGCTTGAAAGTTTTTTGAGTTATTGAAGATAATCTATTAAAAAAATTGCTAATTAAAATTTTTAATAAGTCACATAATGTTTAATAAACTTTTTGATTTTTTTTTCTACTACACCACTGACTTATTTAGAACAACACTATGCATGAACTTTTCTATATCATTTTAATAAAGGGAAAAAAATAAGTGCAGTCTCTGCATATGATAATTTATTTTTTTAATTTCTACACATATTTTTATTTTTTATTTAAAAAATATTATTGTTGTTTCAAAATTCATGCATAGAATTGTTAGCCATAATGTGTGGAACATGCAGTGAACATTTCGTGCTTCTATCATTAAATTTGTCAATGCTTTTATGATTTAAATGTATTGAAATGCAATGAACATAGTAAGGGTGTGGGGACGATAGATGGCAGCTTTTCTAAATACGACGTCATTATGGAGACTTACAAGGGCCATAGGACACTGAAACATCACCAACTTATATTTTAAGGTACGTAGTATTTTTTAATACAAAAAAATTGTAAATTTGACTCTGGTGGCGCAAGAATATTACAAGAAATAGAAAATTACAAATATATCAAACCATAATTCATAGCATTTTAACGGATGGTGATGAAGTTTGGCAAATTCCTCCCAGGGAAATGAAAATAATTTTAAGTACAGAAATGGATGTTTTAAGAAGATCAGCTCAAGAATCTTGAATGGATAGAATACGAAATATATAATATTCTTTCTTTCTATTTTGTGCGCAACCTTGAGAAAGTACTTAATTGTAAAAAACAAAGAATAACTCCTCCTCGAACCTTCAAATTCAGGAAACAGTTTTATACATCAAAGCACTGCATCCCATTTTATTACAGGTTTTGCCTCTACAGCAAACAGCTTGTCTGAATTTAGCTATGAACATTTTAAAAATAAATCCTTAATTCTTTTGGAAGAACCCTTTGTAACGGAAGCCACTTCGATGAAATGAAAAACATGTAGGCAGGACCGGCGATACAGGTTGGTAAAAAA
Organism: Diploptera punctata; assembly: GCA_030220185.1. NCBI lineage: Eukaryota > Metazoa > Arthropoda > Insecta > Blattodea > Blaberidae > Diploptera > Diploptera punctata. The sequence continues at coordinate 1,413,729 of JASPKZ010006855.1, forward strand.
TATATGAACAAACAAGATTTGTGTCGTACTCCAATCATTATGACAGGAAATCATGACAAGGTGGGTAAAGGTTATTTAAGCCCAAAAGATGAGGATGATTTGCGCAATAGATTGGTAATATGTGAATTTCGTAAATCCTTTAATCCACCCATGCACATATCCCCCGAACAATTTGCTGACTGGGTGTTATTTGTTTATAGGACATTTTAATGTTGTGTACGGGTGGGACAATGTCCCGCAAAAGAAGTCGTACTTTAAGCAACCCGTACGAGACACCACCCTCTATCTGGCAAGATCAAGATGAACTAGATGGCGAAAACACTGTACGTGTTGCACGTGCGGCAGCTGGTAGCAGCGGAGGAACAGGAAATGCTGGACAACACGGAAGTGCTGGCTGGAGAGAGTGTATCACCCGTACCGCGTCCTTTACCTGACAAACATGTTACATTTACCTTCGTGCAGCGGTCGTGGTAGGAAATAGACACATCAGTTATCACTTTGCCCATAACGTTGGCTTTGCTACCCATGCTGGACGATGAAATGATAACAATAATTAAATCCGTGCTCCCGTGCAGTTTAGGGTATCAATACACAAGCCCCATGTTAAAATTAGTCACTTCATAATTTTGACAGATGAACTGCAAATAAGAGGTAATACACTCACCGAATTAGCTTCTTTGTGCAGCAGAGTAAAATAATACATTACATGTCAAAGAATTGTGTAACCACAGGTTATAGATTATCCAATAAAAGTCCTGTTGCAGGCATAAAATTTAATGATTAATACAAAACAACAACAATACCCAAATGGCAAAGTTACCAAGTACGGATGATTTTGAAAGCGTATTTACGGTACTTCATCAAATATACACGGTAACCTGATGAATAGAAATAAAATGTATCAAGGGTACGTTCTCAACGTTCTTCTCTCACACGTATACGAATTATTTGCTCAGGCAAATACGGCGGAAGATAGGAAATGGGGGCATTAAATTACGCCTATGAAGTGTTAGATAAAGAAGGGGACAACACTACAATTAACAGCAAATGGACCGTGGAAGTAAGGAGCACAATCAAATGCAAAATTTGGATAAAATTGAAGTTATAGCGCGTCTGACGTTATAGAATATGACGTTGAAACCAACGTCGAGGGTGACGTATTGTACCCTGATGCAATAGACAACTTTGCTCCTTCTGCCTTTACCTATTTTACAATAAAAGAAACAGGAAACAAAAACAATTAACAATGTGGAAGGTAGAATTTACACCGTGGCCAAGCACGTTTATTTCTAAAATGTACAGCCGCAATGCAGCGCTTGGGGATCAATGGTTGCAGGCCCAGTATAACCCATTGCAGCACCATTTCTTTTTACCACGGTTCCGATACATAAATCGAACAGAACATTAATGAAACAACGAGCGTCCTGCATGGTGGAGCAAAGTTTTCAAATATCATTTATATTTAGGGACGAGGAAATCTCTGCTATGGCTCCTTTATGCATGTGTCATCTGCGAGATAGAGGAGGATTACGGTTAGGAGTGCAGAAACAAAGCTGCCATTTCTTACATAAATGTACATTTTATTTTGTAAATAAACACGTAATACAATTTTATGTTGTGTTAATTTTTTTACGTTTATATCCATGAGGTAATACTGTGATCCTGTCCTGCTAAACCTGTCTTTTTCTATCTTCGGACATCAATTTTTTTGTCGCAAGGTATAAAGTGCGTGGTTTTTTGAACGGATGGCGTACTATTCCACATACAAGGTATGGTTTTCTAACAAGCAATGTTTGTAATCCTCAAAGCAAATTAGTTTTTGTTGGCCTTTAACGGTTGTAACCGTCGGTAATGCCTTTGTTTTTTAACAAACAATCACTGTCCTCGAACCTCAATGCATAAGTTTTTGCTCTGAGTCCCACAAACTCCAATATAGTTTTGTGTCCTAACCTCGTCCGCCCACAAACCAGGCACTTTATCAGTGTTTCATTGTTCAAATTATTTCCCACCATTTACAATGATTTTTACATTTTTTGTAACGATTATTTCAATATATCTTTCTATATTTAACAACATACGCGAAGACGTGGTAGCCATAATTTTCTCTTTCTCATTTTTTTAATGTAGATTTTTTTTTCAAATCATGAGCCTTTTAGGTTTTCCTATTTGTTTAATTAATTAAGCCTTTCTTTCTATTTGGGAGAAAAAATCTACATTGAAAAAAATGAGAAAGAGGAAATTATGGACTTTGAAATTCCCGGGAAAGTGTTTTGATTTGGAGATTCTTCAGCCTACCAACAGGTGGTTCTTTAAGATGACATAACGGTCGTGAAAGTACTCAGGATGGAGTCTAATAAGGTCCCAAAATCGGTCTAATAAGAAGATGGATATGAGGCGAGGTGATACAATTTATCATAAGTTATGCCACGGGTAATTTCCAATTCATCTAGAGAATTTGGAAATCAAGAGTGGCATTTGTTGGACTATTTAATGAATAAAATTAAGCTGTTTACTCACAAATCATTATATATATATATATATATATATATATATATATATATAATGTAAACGGCGATGTTTGACAACAATGAGAAACGTTTGTTATGTTAATTTGTTCATCCACTGCAACCAGATTAGATTATTTATTGCCAAATAGAATCGCAATATTGTAGTGGAGAAAAAATGAAACACATCAAACTGTATGTTTATAACCAACATTATATGTTATTAATTAATTCTATGATGTAAATATGTCAATTATATTTTTCTGGAACGTAATTACCTGAGAAATAATACGTTTAAGAAAGTGCAAACAGTGGTTTCTTGTTATTGTTTTATAAATCAATTGCTACAATATTTTTTCTATTATATTCCGAAGCAGTAGCTGGTAACATTCATGCACTATATAAACAATTTGGGAGCCATGTGCATTCTAGGATTCTTACACCTTAATATACAAATTGCTATATTCAACGTATTTCTTAGAGAGTCAGTCACTGCAAAATAATGCTCTGGCTTGTGTTGCCACACTTCGATTATTATGACGTTATATATAATTATATAAACTATTACTTGCCGCAGAGACTGCAACATATTCATAATGCTTGCGTTCGATTCATTCTCAATATCCACCGTTATGAAGTTATAATATTTCCGAACACTTCAATAACCTCTCTTGGCTCCGTCTTACTGACAGACTTTGCACTCTCTTTCACTTCTTTTCAAACTTCTGAATTCCTACACTCCTAGTTACCTGGCGTCCAGATTTGAGAAGTTATCATCTTACTACAATATTGACACTAGGTCACAAGATAACAGTCTGCTAACAATCCATCTTCATAGCACTTCCACTTATTCTAGTATTTTCATAGTAGCCCTTGCCCGCGCCTGGAATTTCCTTCCTCGATATATCAGGAGTTGTCGCACATTTGGCACTTTTAAGTCACGCTTATACAAATACATGTTAAATCATTATTTTTTCTCGACAACTAAATGTATTCTGTAGTTAATAGTTTTTTATCTGACCTTTATATCTTGTATATTCTATATTTCAATTGTCAACTCTAGATTGAAACAAAATATTTTGTAAATAATAATTATATGGTAGACGTACCATGTATATTTATGTTTATTGTAATTTAGATGTAAGAATAATTTTTGTATTATTTTTTTAACCTGGTTGAGTGGCAGACAAGGCCTTAAGGTCTTAACTTTGCCACGTAAAATAAAGCTATTATTTTTAACATACTAGCTAATATCCGGCGTGCGCTGCTACGCTTAAATAAACGAAAATTGCCTAGCTGAATAAATAAAAGGAAAAAAATTATAAATTTATATCGTAATTATTTTTAGAAACCCCATGCAGATCACCCAGCCTTGCCCGGGAATCTTCTTATCCCGATCATCGTTGCATAAATGAGCTGAAAGAAGAATGTTAATGTATTTTTATGTTTAGTTGAATAAGTAGAGCGGAAAATAGTTACACATTTGTATCCTAATTATTTTTAGATACCCCGTGCTGATTACCCGGGAATCTACTTATCCCGATATCCTTGGCATAAATGATCAGAAAAACGAAAATTAATGTGTTTTTGGGTTTAAGTAAAAGTTTATATCGCAACTATTTTTAGATACCCTTGCTATAGTTATAGATAGCATGCTATTAGATATCCTTCTCATAGAGTAAGCCCTTCCTCCAAACGGACTCAGCCGCAGAGATAACCCGCTCATCCGCTTGTAGGCTGGTTTACTTATTGTCTCCAACGTTCATGGTCTTAGTACTTTGAAATCCCTATTATATATCGATTTTAAGGAATCAAACCTAAATCGAATCCAAAAATTGTATGTTAATTGAGAACATCGTTCTAGAAAAACGCGCAAAATATATGAAAGTATGGCATAGAATATAGCAAATGTAGATAGCAATAGCTTTAGCACTTATAAATGTACATATGATAAATTTCATTATAAGAAATTCAATTCCTCTACTCACTCCATTAAAACAGGAAATTAAGAATAACAAACATCCGATAAATTAATGTATAATATGTATATTTTGTTTATATAACCAACCAACAATTATATTGACCATTTGATAATGATCCCTCTGCCATCTATGTATCAGAACTGTTACAATGTTAGGACCTATGGTTAGGACCGGCTCCCTTCCGGCGGTTTTGATGCTTGTCCTAGTTGTTTCCGCCAACGCTTGGAACGCTGCTACGCAATTTCGTCAGTGTCAGTGCATCTAACCGACCTGTTAAATTAAATTAAATATTTGAAATATGCTGTCTTCCTGTTAATTTTAATAGAACAAAATAATTATATGAACGTCTGTTTCAATTATTGCATGTATATTAATTTTTAATAATTTGTCGAATATTACTATTTCTATCTATCTTCGATTTTTTTACAGCTGCTGCCGTCTTCCCGTGCCAAACCTACAAAGCCTACGATCTTGGACATCTTCAATGCTTGGCCCTCTTGCTTGCATTTCTATCTTCATGTTTTCCTTCCATGTTAACTTTGGTCTCCCTCTTTTCTCCTTTCTGGTCGGTTGCCATTGATATAGTTGCTTCGGCATATTATAATCGTAAAAAACTGTGGGCTCAACTGCACTTCTACTTACGCTTGATTTTTCAGTTTATTATTGTAAATTATAGGCCTTCTACTGTATTTACTAACACTATTAAACTGTTTCAAACAATTTTTATAACATTTTTAGACAAATTTGAAGTACTTATTTAAATACGCAAATCACAATATTATGACACTGTTAAACAATATTGTGATGCTAACTGTTTTTTTCTCCACAGAGTATGTTACTTAGTCCCATAGTGGGTTATCTCTGGACCGGATCGTAGTGGGGTAGCGGTGTGTGTTATACATAGATGGCAGAGAGATCAACAAATATCGAGAATTGTGTTATTGGTAGATTGTATTAAACAAAATATACGTATATACTAATTTATCGAAGATTTGTTATTTTTCATATTTTTTTTGATAGAGAGAGGGAAGGTATTGAATTTCAAGCAGCCAAATTAATTACACGCACATTTACAGAGACTAATAGCTCATGTGTACCATTGTTGCTATCTTGTATGTCATAGTTACATTTGTGCGGGTGATTTATTTGCATCCATATAAATATACCTACATTTTTTTTATTCGATTTTAGGACCATACTTTAAAATTGATGTTTTCAAAATTGTTTGCAAACGATATATCGATGTTTTTTTTTAGATATTTTGGGAAAACAAAGAAATGTAGAAAATGTTTATTAATTATTTATTTCTCAAAACTATTTAAAAACAACAATTTTGACAAACTTGTCCCCAGTAAGCTGTTTCTTTCTTGGGTAATCGTAGCCCCAGCCTCAGAAAACAGCCGCTCGTTGGGAACCGAATGTTGCTATGATAGGCAAATATATTATCGCCAGTTTACAAATGATAGCGAGGAGGTACTGAAGGCACCCACACACCATTCAGTAACACTAAGAAATCGGGACTGGAAGTGAATATCAATAAAACTAAATATATGGTCACACATGGAATTACATTATATAATGGAAATGGACAGCTAATGACAAAGGAGGGAAATTTTGAGGAAGTGGCTGAATTCAAATCTCCCAGGAACAATAATCAGAAATGGGAATGACATGCATAAAGAAATTAAACATAGGCTCAATTCTGGAAATGCGTGCTATCATGCATTGCAGAGACTCTTGACATCACAACTCCTTTAAAAAAAACGTTAAATTGAAAATATATAAAACTATTATTCTACCAGTTATATTATATGGGTGCGAAACATCGACTCTTACTTTAAGGGAGGAAAGGAGATTATGAGTATTTGAGAATAAAGTTTTTAGGAAAAATTTTGGACCAAAGGGAGATGAACAGACAGGTGAATGGAGAAGACTACATAACGGTGAACTACATGATATTTGTAGGAAACCAGATATAAGAAGAAGTTAAGTTTCGTAGATTGTTATGGGCAGGACATGTGGCACGAATGGGGAATGAAAGACGTACATGGAAGCTTCTTGTAGGAATACCAGAAGGAAAATGCCGAGTTGATATACCAAGAATGAGGTGAGAGAATAACATTATCTATGATTTGAGGGAAGTAGATTATACAGGGGATAATTGCAAAACATTAGCTCAGGATAGGGATGTATGGAGAGCTTATGTCCGCGCAGCCATGAACCTATGGGTTCTAGTGCCAGTGAGTTAGTTATAATAACAATAATAATAATAATAATAATAATAATAATAATAACGCTAACTAATGTGCATAGAGTTTATATCACATTTATTTGCTATTTTCATTTAGTGATTTGGTACGATTTATGCATTTTTGGAAATGGTATCTTTCACAGTTGGGATAATTTTTTTATTCATAACATGATTCAAGGAAAATAAATAAATTTATGTCATGATCATTATCACCAATAGTCAAGTATTCACGCACTTTTAAAATATTTACTCATTTTTTAAATTCTATTCGCATGTGCTAATAGTTCAAATGAACTCTGTTAGATGGCGTGCAACTGCGAATCGCAAAGAGAAACAACTTCAGAATTCTTTTCTGCTATAGCATCTATAGATCTACATTATAGTGGGTTCCTGGGTTGTCTCTGATTTATACTGTAGGATACTGTATAACTATACTACATACGGCGACACTACTGACCTCTGTTTTCAAGATTAAGAATTAAAAAATAATTCAATGTTAATAGGAGTAGGTTTTTAAACATTTTTATTTTTTTTATCAATTGGACATTTTAGATCTGCTTTATCTTATTATCAGTATAAAGTTAATTATTCATATATTTATTATTTCAGTATTGTTTCTGTTATTTACACAGGTATCCTCAACCAAAAAGTTTTTTCTTCCACACTTCCCGGCCTTGCGTGTCCGCTTGTGTCATATATTCCAAAGAAGAATGCGATCTCATAGTTTTTTATGGATACCTGTTGTTGAACTTTATACATTTTATTTTGTGCTATTCATAAACTATGAAACAGACCATAGAGATCCGACGTGGATGAAACTTTTTTAACAAATGGCTATGGATTGTGTTTCTCTTAGCGCCGAAATAGGTCAACAAATAGCCTAAATTCGTGAATGTACTTTGATGATGAAAAAATGGCCATTGATTAGTATATAGATACTATTTTACCGACATCTGTTGAAAGTGAATTACATTATTTGAAAAGGGTTATAGTGTCTTTATAGTTGTATATTGTATCTATGTATGATCAAAGCAATGCGCCAGTAAGTTCAACATGGTGGAAGAAGTGAAGGTAGTTTTACGGCGAAGTGAATCTTGTGGGCTAGGATTTTCACTGCTTGGAACAGCTGGATTACCACCAATTATATATGACATCGTAGAGAATTCTCCGGCGGCCGAAAGTGGCGAGGTAATTTTCATAAATATATATTATTACTTCAGAAAATGCTAAGCATAAGTTACCCTCTTACTGTCTTTCTGTATGAATGACGTTTATCCACCTTAGAAGCCGATCAGATTTTAATGTCTGTTTTATTTAACAAATGATTTTATCATTATAGTATTAAAATATTAATGTTTTATAGTATATGTATAAATATATAGATTACTAGCTTTGTTATAACTCTAGATTTTGTTTTATTGTTACTGTTGAATTTATTACCGCCTTCCGAATCTAACGAATAGGTTAGGTTTTCATGACAGAAGAGGCGTAACTTTATTTTAATACTAACGGTTGAAAATAATGTTCCTCTAACATATGTATTGTTAATCATTTCATCGCTTGAATTTGCCATGCCCAACAAATGTTTTTCAATATTTCGAATATTCAAAACCATTTGTATTATTTGACACAAGCGATTTCTGACATTACGCGTTGTTTACTTGTTTTGAAAGAACGCAATGTTAATTCCGATGTTAACAACTGTATTTAAAGAGTTCAGTTTGTTTTTAATAATTTGTTTGGTTGGTATCTAATTCCTATGTTAAATTTGAAAATCACAGGAGCTACTCCAGAATTGGAATGCACAATATATATCTGGTGGGTGTGTAAAAAGTGTGAATATGTGTCCAAAATTGTAAATAGTAAGTTGTCTAGCTAGAAAGACTGATAAATCTTTTTCTGCACCACTAAAAGGAAATTACGGAAATCTTGTGTTGTCTGTCAGTTAAAATAATTGGCTCAACTGCACTTCTACTAGCTCTTGATTTTTCAGTTATATTGTTGCTCTTCTTCTGTATTTACTAACATTATTTAAATTTTTTTAAAACAATTTCTATAACATTATTAGACAATTTTGAAGTATTTATTCAAATATGCAAATCGCAATATTGTGACACTGTTAGACAATATTGTGATGCTAACTGCTGTTTTCTCCACAGAGTATATTATTTAGTCTATGGTTTTTCTATCGCTGTTTTGGGTTATTGCTGGTTGGATCAGGGTTAGGGAGTGATAAGTAAGTGTACACCCATTTTTAATGAACGTTTGGTAATTTTAATATTATTAAAAATTTTTTAACATAGATTTGGGGATTTATTGCAAATATTGGTCATTTAAATTTCATAGCGACGGGTAGTAAACGAGGATGATAATCGATAAGTGGTTCGATTGTGGGTTATCGCTGACTCTATAAACTCTGGCGCATGTGCACTGTTCTTCTATAGGACTTTGAAAATATTTCACGCTAGTTTAAGTGCAGTTTTTCCATATATTTTTCTATGATATTTAACTACATATGTAACATAAAGATATGGCAGTCATATTGATTTTAACAAGTATTCTATACAACACATGTCCCAGTGCAGCCAACATATGTGCACTGCATTTCTGTGGAAATTGGAAGAGCAAATTCTAAAGTTTTTTCGAGATCCCTTTTTACATACCCACACAAGATATGTACCACGATAATAGAGCAGTAGTGTGCATTTATATTACACTTTTGCACAATTATTCGTAAACTTAAACGCAAACTAAATAGCTCACAATATCCTTTTTTTCTGCAATAGTGTGTTTTATCGTACTTACAGCAGTGGCAACCCTGATTAAAAGTTCCTACATATAGGGCTGCCAATCTAAATAACTATACTGTAATAAAATAACTATACTGTAATATTACATATCAAGGTAGCACCAGCAACCACATACGGTATTCAGATAATTTGGATTCACCTAACCGAAAAACCTAAAGAAATCGGAGAATGTCAAAGCCAGATATCTCAAGAGGGCCTTGTCACTCTCAAAGAACACAAGAAACAGCTACGCCTACAGAATAGCACATGATTCCTACTTCATTGAGGACATCAAGCTTCGCTTCAGTCTACCAGAAACCCAGGCATATAAAGACGCCATCGAAGAGAGACCAAACGAAGCCAATGCAATACCGATGGAAATAATGGACACAGAACCGATGAAAACTGGTGTGTGGAAAGAGCCGAACATCCAACTTTGCCACCTATACACATGCTTTGCCACGCTTGGTTTCCATGAGAAAATATGTCAGAATCCGTCATACCACGACCCCAAGGAGCACTGCAGATGTAGGAGCCATGCTCCAAGTACCACCTAATGAAATGCAAAAGCCGAATTCATCACAATTACAAAGGACTGGTGAAAACTCAAAATGTACACATTGTGTTTAATAAAATCTATTAATATTACATATTACAAACACGCGTGTGGGAAGTAAAACCACTGCCCTCTATGTGTACTACATACCATGTATGTACAAAAAATATCCAAATGATAGTGTTAATATACATTATATGAAACAAATCACTGCATTTTAAATGAAGTGAAATTTATTTGAAACAATATAAAACAATAAATATGTACATGCTGCCATTTTATCACTAAATGGTTTCAAGGCCTCCTGTTGTTTCAACTAATAAACATTGCCCACACTATGATGATCTTAAAGAAGATTTTCGGGCTGTAGGCCGTGGTCGTGAGGCTTGTAGTTCCCCGACGTTTTGCCAGACTGCGTCTGGCATCCTCAAGGGTTGTCTTGAGACTGGCAATTCTGCCCGCTGTCTGTCAACAAAGTATGGATACCGATTCTAAAAAACGCAAAATGTAAACCTCTACAAGCACAGTCGACTAGACTATCAAACAGCAATCTCAGTGGAACAATGGAAGTCCCTACCGCTGACCAATCAGAAGACAGATACAACATACAGTCGACTAGACCATCAAACAGCAATCTCATTGGAGCAATGGAAGTCCCTAACGCTGACCAATCAGAAGGCAGATACAACTTACGAACATATCGCGGTGAATGTATAAATAAGACAGACAGCAGACAGAATTGCCAGTCTCAAGACAACCCTTGAGGATGCCAGACGCAGTCTCTGGCGAAACGTCGGGGAACTACAAGCTTCCTGACCACGGCCTACAGCCCGAAAATCTTCTTCAAGATCATCATAGCAACTCCGGCCGTGAAAGTCTACGTGAATACATTGCCCACACTGTTAACGTCAGTCAGTTGTATATAATGTACACAAATATTTCCAACAAAGATGTTACTATTTTGCTATTATTTATTATTTTGAAAACACCATTGCGCAAAAAATAATGTACAACGCACGTTTGTGAAGTGTTTTACAGAATCTCGGAAATTAAAATCCAAGCGGTTTTCCTCGATTCTGTAAAAGCCACTTCCCAACCTCGTATCGTAATATACTAATGTTTGACCCTTTTTAATCTATTAGATTACATTTTATCCCTTGATTCTGGAATTCAGCCAAATCATGATATTTTTGTGTTAAAAAATCCCAGTAAATCAGTTAATCATCATCATCATAGCACATTCACGAATTTAGGCCATTTGTTGACCTGTTTTGGCCTCAAGAGAAACACCATCCAGAAGTCTTTTGAGTGGACGTCCTGGTCTTCTTCTTCCTGCAGGTTGATATCTTAACATTTGTTTGGGTATTCTGTGATCTTCCATTCGATGAACATGTTGTATCCATCTTGACTTATAATCAGAAATTTTGTTTTCTAAAGATTCCATGTGTAATTCTTCTAAGATGTCTTCATTTTTTTGTGATCTAGTAGTGTGTATCCTGCAGTCCTCCGAAGATATCTCATTTCAGCAGATCTAAGTCTCTGTATATCCTTCTGTTTCAACGTCCATACTTCGCTACCATACAAAAGAGTTGGAAGAGCCAGTGTTTTATACACTTTCAGTCTTGAATGCTTTTGGACTAACTGTGGCTTCAAGATAGAATTTATTAACCCTAAAATTCTTAAAAATTTAGATATTTTTGCATTTACATCCTTTTCTTCTTCATATGAGATATTGCATCCTAGATATGTAAAATTATTCACCTGCTCCAAAATTTTATTGTCCAGTACAATTTTACTTCTGACAGGATCTACACCTTGAAATGCCATAATTTTTTGTCTTTTCTATAGATATCTTTAATCCATATTCTTCTGTCATTTTGTTAAGTTCATACAGACCTTTCTGTAGATTATCTTCGGAATTTGCTATTATTATTTGGTCATCTGCAAACAATAGGGTGTTTAATTTTCTATTTTCTGATATTCTTATTCCAAATTTATATTTTTTGTTCCAGCAACATATTACTTCATTGATATAAATTGCAAAGAGTGTTGGGGATAGGGGGCAGCCTTGTCTCACACCACGATTTATAATTCCTTCTTCAGAAAATCTGTTATTTAATTTAATCTTTATGGTGTTCTCTTTGTAAATATTTTGTATGTTCTGCCGAAGTAAATTTGGTATATTTCTGTCTTCCAATATATTTAAGAGTTTTGATCTCTTGACTGTGTCGAATGCTTTTTCAAAATCTATGAAAGCAAAATGTGTTTCTAAGTTGAATTCTCTTCTTTTAAATCAGTTAATCATTCCAAAATTACTCTTGTTATATAATTCCATAGCACAACAGGCCTACTATCTGTCTGCTGGCTTCACATCCACATATGTTAATCACATCCAACCAGAGTAGGACTGACTTGTGGTCAGCAAGCCGTGTCCACCAGCTGTTATATGTGGTTCTCTCAATCTGGAGCTGCTACTCATTGTAGCTACCCAAATTCCTCACGATGCTGGGTGGGCACCGGTTCCATACTGGCCGAAATTCCATGAGAAAAATTTTTCCCCCATGGAGACCCGAACGGCGCAAGTACTAGAACTCTGCACCAAGTCATCTTGCCTTAACCACTAAGCTACGGCACAGGACACTCTTCATATATATAGAGGAACTTCGAGTAATGTGCAGCCCTATTTTGAATTTGTTGATTTTCTTCTTTTAATTAAGTTATTTGAATTTTGTTTAATTACAGTGATTATCATTAGTGTTGTAACTATGAAATAGCATTGTTATTTTATTCAAATATGGAAACATCTTCATAATTTATAAACTTTTTTTTACACTACAAGAAATGTCCACTTTAACCTCCATATTCGGGTAAAGTGGACCCCAGAGTCCACCCTAGCTTTTAATCTATTTTTAAGTTTTCATAGTTAAATATGGGAAATAACGTTATGAGGTTCTTAATTCGTAAATTAATGAGTCATTTTTAATGAAGAAGATTTTAAGAAAGAATACAATCACATTTTGAACATAGCCAATTTAAATGGTTTTGGAAAAGAAATAATTATAAATAAATTAAAGAAATTCAGACAACAAAAAATATTAAAAGAATAAAAATAAAACATAGTTTTATTTGATTTTCATATTTATATATAATTCTGTGACAGCTGTTAAATTAATGTTGGGAAGTAAACATTATGAGGTATAATCATTAAAATTCATCGGAGAACATATTGTTTAAACAACTCACCTCAAATTTTGAAATTTTACATATTTGTGATAAAGGTAAGAAGTTAGATCTTTTGGAGGCTGTAGAAATTAATAAATTTAAAAGTTGGAAATTTTATATATTTGTGATAAGGGTAAGAAGTTAGATCTTTTGGAGGCTGTAGAAATTAATAAATTTAAAAGTAGTAAAAAACTGTTAAATTCTCAACTTGATTTGAATGAATCCCCTTTGATAAATTAAAAAATTTAAATAAATATTGTTGTATTGTTGCTTAGATCAGTTGAAACACAATTCATAATTTGTTAACATGTCTGAAGAAGGTACAGTGTACCGAAACAGCTGTCACTGAATTATATAATAAATATGAAAATCAAATAAAACTAAGTTTTATTTTTATTTAATTAATAAATATGGATTTTCATCAAGTAAACACCAACTCAATTGATTATTAAAAGAATACACTACCCAGCAATCTGATTCAAAGAAAGAAAAACAATTTAAGAAAATTATGTATCATCCTGAAATACATAACACATTTCAAGAAATTCAATATTACTTTGGCACCGATAAATAAATTTAGCCTTGGTAATCTATTAATAAGTAATAAGAAATTGAACACCCCAGATAGCAAAAAATCTGGAATTTATCAAATTAATTGTAAGGACTGCAATAAAGTATACATAGGAAAAACAAAAAGAAATTTGGACACTCGCACTAAGGAACACTTCAGAAATATTAAAAAAGGTGAAATTGAGAAATCAGCTATTGCAGCACATAGTTTATTGGAGAATCATAAAATTGAAAAAGTAGCCCTACTTTTAAAACATTTGGAAAAACCTTTAGAATTGACAATTTGGGAGAAGATATATATTCAGAAGAACAAATTTAGATCCATGAATTTCGAGATTCCTGATGAACGTGACCTCATCTCAAAGCTCATCAAATAAACACAAGATGGCAATGTTATTGATGGAGATTCCAACGAAAATCCAGTAGTCATAATGTCGGTTGAAAATGAGAGAGATCCTTCTCTCGAAAACTAGTTCCCATGTTTGAAGAAACATAAAATGTGAGGTAAGATGTTAAAAAATTACTCATTAATTTACGTATTTTTTAAGTTTATTTACTCTATTAATTTATACAGACAGGCACAAATTAATCTGAAAGTATTTATGGCTGATCATAATTAAAAAGCGTTGATATTTATTTAACATTTTGAAAAATTATTGTTATAACGTTCACGTCTCGTTCATCTGACGGTTTTTGGGTTTAGTAAAATTACAAGGATATTAAATAAAATTAATTAAGTCCATGGTTTTTACAGATAGCATCCTCATTGATAAAATATATATATTCATAAACCGCCCTGTGGAGGGTCCACATTAACCGAATTCCTTTGTTATGTTTCATTATTTTATACAGCTGCCATGAAACTATTCATACCAACCCGTCAGTATATTAAAACAGCATCTACATAATATAATATAATTAGGAGATTTTTTAATATCAATAATAATCAAGTTATAAAACCATCCCTTGTACAAAAAAACACCAGATTATGTTTATATAACACTTTGGCTAGACCAGTGTTGATCTATAGTAGTGAAGCATGGACACTAAAAAAGTCAACATGAAAACAGAATAACGGCTTGTGAAATGAGATTCATACGCAGAACAGCGGGTTACACCAGACGGGATCGGAAAAGGAACACCGATATCTTAAAAGAATTGAAGACTACGCCAATTTTGGAATATATTAAACAGTACCAACTAAATTGGAAACACCATCTTGAAAGAATGAGTTCAAATCGGATCCCCAAAGCTGTTTATAATTATATACCAAGAGGACGAAGATCTCTGGGCCGTCCTATGAAATGCTGCAGGGAAAATTTTCTATAGGATTGTAACAGGCCTTGGCCTAATACTTGGAAGAAGAAGAAGAAGAAGATAATAGCAGAAATTAAGATTTAATTCTTAGCTTGAAAAACTTTAAAAATAATATTTTTCATAAATATCTCAAATAAACCCTTCTTTGCACAAAGAATAAAATGAACTGGTCTTGAACATGTCAAAGTTAATAAGGGGAAAAAGTTAAAATATTTTCTGTTCGAGGGCAGCACCAAGAAGAAGATATTAACAGGGTCTACTCAAACCGAAGGGTCCACTTTACCCAAACTTCCTATATATTTTTTTTCTTCTACAATCCCCATTAATCCAACTATGGGATGGCTAGCGGAAATTTCTTAACCAAGCATAATTAAGTTATGTTACTTAGCTAGAGATGTCAACAAGTGGTTAGCACATCACCTGAATGAGACTTCTTATAGGCAACTAAGGTATTATTTGGATGGATGAAGGTCGGTTAAATTTTGCACACAGGTATTTTATTCAGGGCTTATGGTTGAATATACATAGTGTATTGACAACTCTGCTTTTTGCAGACGATCAAGTAATAATGACAGCATCAGAAAATGCTTTACAACAATTCCTTTATACTTTAAATAATATCTCTCTAAAATACAATTTAAGAATATCTACATCTGAAACAAAAATATTAGCTCTGAAAGGAACATGTGCAATAAGAACAAAAATAATGATAAACAATGTAATTATAGACCAAGTTCAGAATTTTAATTATTTGGGATGTCATTTAGGCAATGACAGAAATTTAGATAAACACACTAAAATACAACGATTCAATTATCTATGTGGCACAATTAAATGCACTTTATTGAATAAGACTAGAAAAGAAACTATTTTGAAGCTTTACAAAGTATTGGCAGTTCCATCTCTTATCTATGAATGTGAAACCTGGACATTAACAAAGGCAGATAGTAAACAAATGGAGGCTGCTGAAATGAAGATGTTGAGAGCAATAGCAGGATACCAAAGGACCGTTAAAAAAAACGAAGATATAAGAACAGAACTTAATATATTTAATCTCTGTGAAAGAATAAAATATTATCAAAATGCTTATCTTCAGCACGTATTACGAATGAATGAACAGCGCATACCAAGAAGAATGTATAATTATAAACCAAAAGGGAGAAGGATGTTGGGAAGACCATTGAAGAGATGGAAGGACCAATTCGACCTATAATGAGATCGGAACAGGCCATTGGGCTTAATCCTTGTTGTTGATGATGATGATGCTTATGGTTCTTTACACTTGGGACCAAGGCTTAAATGAATGATGATGTCACTACATTGCGTTGGTAGGAGGTTGAGGTTTCTACTTTTCTAGAAGACAATCTGAACAAGATAAAAGTTAAAAATTAAAATATACCTGTTGGCAGGTGCCGTCGTCCTCAACTTCGTTAAAAGATTTATAAAAAATATTAACTGGAGGCCTTTCGGAAGTTAACTTCCATCATCAGCAGGATGAGCTGCTACTCGTTGTTGTTTATGACGATGTGGACTCCATGTGTTTGTAGAGTTGCTGCTACAGACACATGGAGTCTACATCGTTGTAAACAAGAACGAGTAGCAGAAGCTCATCCTGCTGATGATGGAAGTTAACTTCCGAAAGGCCTCCAGTTAATATTTTATATACATAATTTTAACAGAATTGAGGACGACGGCACCTGCCAACAGGTATATTTTAATTTTTAACTTTTGTCTTATGACAATTCACCTCGACGGAATTTGATATGATTTTTTTTAGTATTGATCTGAAAATATATAAAACTATTATTCTACCAGTTATATTATGTGGGTGCGAAACATGGACTCTTACTTTAAGGGAGGAAAGGAGCTTACGAGTATTTGAGAATAAAGTTCTTAGGAAAATGTTTGGACCAAAGAGAGATGAACAGACAGGTGAATGGAGAAGACTACATAACAATGAACTACATGATCTTTATAGGAAGCCAGATATAATAAGAACGGTTAAGTCTCATAGACTGTGATGAGCAGGATATGTTGCACGTATGGGGAGTGAAAGACTTGCATGGAAGCTTCTTGTAGGAAACCCAGAGGGTAAACGCCCAGTTGGTAGACCAAGAATGAGGTGGGAGAATATCATTAACTATGATTTGAGGGAAGTAGATTATACAGGGGATGATTGGAAAACATTGGCTCAGGATAGGGATGTATGGAGAGCTTATGTCGCGTGGCCATGAACCTACGGGTTCGATAGTGCCAGTTAGTTATTGTTGGGTTTATTTTGCTGAGATTATATCAGTTGCTGGGTTGGATTCTCCAGCTGGTGTGTTATTTCCAGCGTCTGGCATCATGTACTGTGTATTTCTAAATTTATCTCTCACTTGGTGTGTAACCCTGGTCAGCTGAGATCTAAAATTCCTTATGAGTACAGGTTGGCCTGCTATGTTTGCGGTCCACTGTTTGAATTCACAATTTCTCTTGCTAGAACATGGAATTCCCTTCCACCCTATGCCAGAGACTGCCAAACTTTACCATCTTTGAGAAACAAATTGAAAATAAAATTTGTAACAGAAACAATTCACTAATATTACTTTTTAAAAATGAATAATGTTTTTTTTTCATTATTTAATAAAAATAGACTTAAGATTTGTTAATATATTTACCTAATACCTTGTATAATAAGCATAGATTAATTCATTGTAGTTTATTACTTTCTTCGTATTTTTTTCTTACTTTTCTTTTTATGTATAGTAGATTGGAGCTGTTATTCCTTTCTGTATTCATTCTATCATTAATTTAAATTTAATTGTATTTAATTGTATTGTATTATTGTCCCGCGCCGTAGCCGAGTGGTTAAGGCAGGAAGCCTTGGCGCAGACGGGACTTGCGCTGGTTCGAGTCTCCATGGGGGAAGACATTTTCTCATGGTATTTCGGCCAGTATGGGACCGGTGCCCACCCAGCATCGTGAGGCATTTGGGTAGCTACAATAAGTAGCGGCTCCAGGTTGAAAAAACCAGCTGTATCGGCTGGGGGACTCGACATGCTGACCACATGTCACCCCTACACTGGCTGTTGATCATCTACCTCTGTGATTGACACATGTGGATATTAGGCCAGCAGCCGGCTGGTAGGTTAAGGGCCATCTAGGCCTGTCGCGCCAGGAGTTTTTTTTATTGTATTATTAGACATTATTTTCATTATTATTCAATTTGACAGATAATTAATTGTTTAGTATGACTATTATTGTAATTTTTTGTATTTATATGTAACATATGTTTGTCCTGGTGAGTGGAAGAGAAGGCCACATGGCCTTAACTCCACCAGGCTAAATAAATCGATTCTATTCTATTCTAAAGTTCTCTTTAGTATTTCCGAGGTTCGAATATTTGTGTAGAGTTCTCCAGGAGCAGATCGCCACACAATTACAGATCTATATGAGTAGAAATCGGAAGTTGAGGACCTATAAAATTCCTATAAAAGACCTTTAAAAATGCCTAAACACCGAAGAAAAAAATAGGGCATCTTGTAAGCCCCTTGTTTTCCTTAACGAGATTTAGGCGCTCTCCCCCTACAGGGAAGAAATTGAACCATAAAATAAAATAAGTTAAAATGTACCTTCTTAGGTCAGAGCCGTCGTCCTCAACTTATAAAATATGTATTCTTTTTGTCTGAAGGCCTTTCAGAATATCCATTCCATCTTCAGCAAGTATTTTTTCGCTACATTACTTATGTGGTGGTTGATGATGCTGGTCCTAATTTAGTGTCACGACAGCATTCACAGACCTTATCATTCATAGACCTCTATATATATATATATAATGTGCTCGTTTCATCTCATCCCTCGACCCGACCCTGAGTTGGACACGAGTTGAGGAATTTATTTATTATTATTATTATTATTATTATTATTATTATTATTATTATTATTTTTTTTTTTTTTTTTTTTTTGATTGCGGATGAGCCCATGTAGGACTACGCAAAGTACTTAGAGGCGTTTCCTTTGAGCCCAAATTTCTTTCATTCTTTTGCTATGAGCTTGTTTTCTCTCATCTGTCCAAGTTGTTCCAGTTTTTTTCTTCGGTTTATTATTATTACTATTATTATTATTATTATTATTATTATTATTATTATTATTATTATTATGAATTACTTATGGAGCAGAACTTTGGCCATTAACAACAAAACAAATAACTTTTGGCAACGGAAATGGATTTTATACGAAGGGCAGCAAGAATTTCAAGAAGAGAAAAAATTAGAAACTCAGGTATAAGGAAGAAAATGAAGATTGAAGACACTATTTTAGATTATGTTAAAACTCAGCAATTAAGATGGTACGGACATGTCCAGCGAATGTGTTTTGGAATGGAAACCTGAGGGAAGACGAGGCAGAGGAAGACCTAAAACCTCCTGGAGTCAGGGAATATGTTTATACATGAAGGAGAAACATCTACAACCAGGAGATTGGATGGACCGACAAAATTGGCTATTAGGAATTGGACGATATCAAAGACATTAATCAACCGATGATCTATCTATCTATTATTATTATTATTATTATTATTATTATTATTTTAAAATTAAATTAACCCTATAATGCCACTTGTTACATATGTGTAACATCGGGAATTTATCACATTATTTCCACAATAAATTAATATTTACCGCGAATGCCTGATTTACAGTTATGTAACAACGTTAGGAATGCATTTGATTTCGCTACAACTAGGTCTACACGTTGTGTAACTTTTAAGCCGTAACTAGAATAACTTTAGGTTTTAACCGTTAAGGGTTAAGTTAATTTAAGGTTATTAAACCTTTTGCTTGTCCCGCGCCGTAGCCGAGTGGTTAAGGCAGGAAGGCTTGGCGCAGAGCTACGGGACTTGCGCTGGTTCGAGTCTCCAGGGGGAAGAAATTTTCTCATGGTATTTCGGCCAGTATGGGACCGGTGCCCATCCAGCATCGTGAGGCATTTGTGTAGCTACAATAAGTAGCGGCTCCAGGTTGAGAAAATCAGCTATAACTGCAGGGGACTTGACATGCTGACCACATGTCACCCCTACACTGGCTGATAACATCTACCTCTGTGATTGACACATGTGGATGTGAGGCCAGCAGCCGGATGGTAGGCTAAGGGCCTTCTAGGCCTGTCGCCTCAGGAGTAAAAAAAAACCCTTTTGCTTGGAATTAAATTTTATTCATGTCTACTGTATGTATATTTAAAAGTTCACCCAACTCAGATCATTGGGGTACGCGAGTCGAAAAAGGTTGGGAACAGCTGGTGTGTTGCAAAAGAGTCGTCTAGAATAGCCAGTGTTCAGTCTATTATATGTCCAAAACACCTTTATTAAATAATTATTTTCTCCTGTTGATGATGCATGTGGTATGATTCACAAAATTATCTGATTTCTCATTGTCTTTGTGCTACAACATGATTCATTGTATTGACTTCCCACATCTTACACAGGGTGTTTAGAAAATTATAACTAGAGTCCGGATGCTAGGCATTTAAAATATTCAAAATAAGCAGGCAAAAAGGCACTAAAATCATTAATACAGGCACTATAAAATTCAAAACAGGCTCTTAAAAATAGATTTTAGATTTAGATGTATTTAGATTAGATTTATTTAGCCTGGTGGAGTTAAGGCCATGTGGCCTTCTCTTCCACTCACCAGGACAAACATATATTACATCAGAATATAACAATCTTAATTAACTCTAATATTAAACACTAAGTAAAAATTTGATCAAAAGATAATATCTAATATACGTATTACGATCTATAATACAACCAGTTAATATTAGTTAAAATTAAGACTAAAACTAATAATAAAATGTATACAAGCAAGACATATTAAATTGTCCCTGTCTAGTGTATATAAAAAACAGGAAAATAATGAGATGTAGAAAACTAATTTTACGATTATAAAATATTTAAAATAAAACAAATAAACATATTTGTTATTCTTAATATTATTTTCATAAATAATTAAATATATTAATATTGCTAAAGAATACTATCAGTGAGGTGTTTTAAGTTAGTTTGTTATTAAATAATTCTTTAGTTTGTTTTTGAAGGATGTTATAGTTTGACAGTCTCTGACATAGGGCGGAAGGGAATTCCATGTTTTGGTAAGTGACACCGTAAAAGATAATGAATAATATACAGTGTGATGAGGCGGGATATAAAGGACAATGTGCTGATGGGATCGAGTGTCAAGATTATGTGTGTCGGATAGTCTGATGAAGCGGCGTCATAAATAATTAGGCGATGATGTGTGAAGTATTTTATAGAGAAGGGATAAGGAATGGACAGTTCTACGATCTCTTAGACGAAGCCACGATAATTGTTCCAGGGACGGTGTAACATGGTCAAATTTGCGAATACCACAAATAAAACGTGCGCAAGACTACAACATACATTTTGAAGTCTTGAGGGAATAATATTTAAGTCTGTAAAAGAGTGTCACATAATAAAATAGGCTATCAATCAATAGCATACGAAGATATCAGAGATGATTTTGGAATTTGTTTTGCCTTTTTTACAAAGGGCATATGTATGTTTTGCAGTGTGTACGTGCTAAAAAACATGACACTTCTTCGCGCAATTCACTGAAATTTTACACACTTTGCAAAACAATGTTGAACCGTCACTTGAGAATATTTCCGCACCAAATTCTTTCACGAAATTGGTCAGTTTGTCTTACTGTTTACTGTTGTCCGTTCTTATGACATAGTAAAACAACTGTTCTAAAGGTTAAAAAAGCCATATATATTTGTCGCACCACTTTGTCTTTGAAACTCCCGTCTGTGAACGAAGACTACAGACTGAATTCAGTGTTACCAACATCAAACATAATATTGCCAGTCACTTAAAGGTTTCTATGCAATGATATGTGCCATGAAGTTTGTCCATTTCAATTAATTTAATTGAAATACTAAGTTAATTTCGAGAAAAAAATGGCAAATAGGCATTGTAAGCTGAAAGAGGCATTTATAGGCAAAATTAACTTAATGGAAAACAGCTCTACGGTCGTCGGTATGAACTTATATGAAGTCACTTTTACAATATCTATAATAAATAACTTATTTTATTTTATGACTCTCCACCTCAACGGTTTTAGCAATGAATTTTATTAGTATTGGCTTCATTAGAAAACCGAACTAAAAAATGAAAAATAATTTTAATTTCCAACGCGCTTGGGATAAAATTAAAGTGGTCAACAAAAAAAATCATCTCCAACACATCTAGAATAAAACTAGAGTTATCTACAAAAAAAATAATTTTACCATCAAAAGCGTGGGATGCTTTTTATGGTTTTTACGTTTTCTTCTTAGAGACTTTACTTTTACCATTATCTGTTTATTATAAAATATATTAATTGATATAGAGCACCCCACGCTTTTGACCTATAATTTTTTTTGTAGATAAGTCTAGTTTTATTTTAGATGTGTTGGAGATGTTTTTTTGTTGACCACTTTAATTTTATCCCAAGCGCGTTGGAAATTAAAACCGCCATGGCCGGTCCCAAGCCCGGATGAGAAAGGGGAGGGGGAGGAGTAACAACCTCGTTAAGAAACCAGGGTTCAGTTGGCTCCGACTGATAGTACTCTGTAAGGGCCCCTAGCCAGGGTTACGGTGAAGACCTCAACGGCAGAGTCGGCGCAGAAGGAGTCCTTCATCACGGCGGATCTGGCGGAAGAGGCAACCCTATCTCTAAGGGAAATAGAGAAACGCTGCCTTGCGGTGAAGAGGGATCTTCAAAGGCTATGGGAGGAAAACCCAGACAGAAATTTTCCTGGTCCTCCAGGTTGGGGGTTTATGCTGTGGGCCAGCTCCCCACACATTAGAAAAAAAAATGCTAAAAGACCAAATCAATCAAAGCCGGACAGAAAACCGTAGGCTTTGGAGGTTTGGCACGGGAAGACGGCAGCAGCTGTAAAAACCCGAAGATAGATAGATAGAATAATTTTTTTGTCCGGTTTTCTAATGAAGCGTGTTGTTTTAGTTTTTTAAAACTATTAATCATTTCTTCACGTGTTAATATATAGATACACTCGTAGATTCATTGCTCAAAGTTTTGTAATTTTGTTTGTGGTTAAGTTAGAAGACAGAAGATACAATTATTTATCTTGTCTACATAGTGATTACGTCACGTGGAATTAAGTTCTGTAATAAACAGCACGCACTACGTAACGAGCAAACGAACAAACAATTGTGAGTCAACCTCATAAAGCTTGTTTCATTTTAGCTCATAAATTCAGTCCTTGTTACATCCAACCTTTATATTGCAACAACTTTGACAGAAAAGCTCAGATACGTCATTGTACCTCCTGGAAGATAGGCAACATTTGAGGAATATCAAGTCTGTAAAAATTGTCAAACTCTGCCTCTTTATTTTGTTTTACTGTCCGATAGCGAGGAGATACCAAAGGCCAACACGCACACACTACTGAGTAACATTAAGAAATTGGGACTGGAAGTAAATATCAATATAACTAAATATATGGTTACACATGAAAATACATTATATATTGGAGATGGACAGCTAATGACAAATGAGGGAAATTTTGAGGAAGTGGCTGAATTCAAATACCTAGGAACAATAATCACAAATAGGAATGAGATGCACAAAGAAATTAAACATAGGCTCAATTCTGAAAATGCGTGCTATTATGCATTGCAGAGACTTTTAACTTCCCAACTCCTTTCAAAAAACGTTAAACTGAAAATATATAAAACTATTATTCTATCTGTTATATTATATGGATGCGAAACATGGACTCTTATTTTAAGGGAGGAAAGGAGATTACGAGTATTTGAAAATAAAGTTCTTAGGAATAGTTTTTGACCAAAAAGAGATGAACGGACAGGTGAATGGAGAAGACTGCGTAACAGTGAATTACATGGTCTTCATAGGAAGCCAGATATAATGAGAAGAGTTAGGTCTCGTAGACTGCGATGGGCAGGACATGTGGCACGAATTGGGAATGAAAGACGTGCATGGAAGCTTCTTGTAGGAAAACCAGAGGGAAAACGCCCAGTTGGTAGACCAAGAATGAGGTGGAGAATAACATTAACTATGATTTGAGGGAAGTAGATTATACAGGGGATGATTGGAAAACATTGGCTCAGGATAGGGATATATGGAGAGCTCATGTCCGCGCGGCCATGAACCTACGGGTTCGATAGTGCCAGTGAGTTAGTTGTTATTTCGAATGTTAGAAAGCGAACTAGGGTTTACTTACACGGCTTATAGGTAAACAGGTTGTTTGACCAATGAAAACGCAGTCCATACACATGGCTTGTATACATTACAACTGGAACTTAGCTCCGAAGAAGTATAGAGACAGAAATAAACAAGATAGAACAGAATATGAACAATTTGGAAAAGTTGTAATGAAATCATGAATTTGGCGAGAAAAAAGTGTCCGATGGCGTGCTTCCACAAAGGCCCTATGCTTGCAAGAGGAGTGTATGATATGTAGAGGAACTTCGGGTAATTTGGACCCCTGTTTTGAATTTGCTTTTCTTCTTTTAATTAAGGGATTTGAATTGTCTTAATTACAGTGGTTAAACAGCGGTGCTTTGACAAGAACATTATTTTTCCCAACTGTTTTTGACCGAATAAAGTGCGAATACGTAGAACCAAATTTTGTGTTAACACAATTTATGAATGGACCCGGTAAATTTGGACATTATTTGGAACGATTTAAAATTGGTACAGATACCTGTATTTGCAAAAACTCCAGCCAGACTATCTCACATCTTAGGCCCTGCCACCACCCCTTGGGATACCTCGGTCATCATGACCACACTCCCAAGTCCTAAACTTGTCCTCCCTATCTATGTTCACGTCCACGTTAAAGAGTTGTGGGCTTGAAACCAACACCTCTAGGGAGAAGGTGTTGGAGTTGCAACTGCTGGGAATTGCTGAGCTACATAGTACGTCAGGTCGCTCATTCCTTACGACCCCACAGTTGGTCCACGGGCTCCTCGAGCTAGCCGAGGCTATCTCACACCTATTATTTGAGTGTCCCGCATTTGATTCCAAAAGACATGAATTTATTAAAAAATTAGGTTATCGCCATAATAGATTTCAACTGTCTTTGTCAAATATTTTATGTAAGAAGTGTTGCTATAGAAAGCTGTGTGACTTTATCCCATCATATTTTTAGGAGACTTTGAGTTAGTTTTTTCTTGGGTTTATAATTAATTAATTAATTAATTAATTAATTTTTCATATTACGTTATTATGTAACGCTAGTCCCTCAGGGGTCCTCATCTAGGGGATATGTGGATGGCGACCACAAGGTGCCCAAGCTGAGCAAAACATTTCTTCCGCTTACTTGTGTTTTGCACTCTTTTTAACTTTGCTATCTAACTTCTCTTGGTTAACTCTTTTGTTTTTTCGACCCCGACGCTATTAGGGGCATCCGAGGGCTAGGGAGTGTTTCCTTTCTTCCATTTATTCTTTCCTTTATTTTCTTTTCTTCTCCAGAAAAGCATGACCAGAGGCTTATAAGATGGCAGCCCCATCACTGGCCTTGCCTTCCTTTGGCCAGCAACCAATCGAAGGGACTATTATTATGCTTTCAAGTCTTATACGAGAATTTCGCGGAAGGATCGTACTATTTAGGCTGGAGGGAAAATTTTCTATAGGATCGTAACGGGCCTTGGCCTAATACTTGGAAGCAAAGAAGAAGAAGAAGAGAATTTAACCACACTCTAAATTATTGTACCTAATATATTGTATTGTAACTAAAACCTTAACATACCGGATGGTGAAATAGGGTTCATATTATTGGAGATTCAATAAATACAGTGAATATCATTAGTGTTGTAACTATGAAATAAGTAAAGTGATCCCACAACAGACCCGGAGGCCCCTGGGGTAGTAGGAGGTTAAGGCTCCCACTTTTTCTAGACAATCGGCACTTTATGTCAGCCGGGTTGTCAGCCCTGCGTGACGGGCCGCCTTTACCCCCAGAACAAGCGTCTGGTACTCATTTCCGTTAGAGGCTGAGTCGACCCCAGGGCCATGGTGCCGCCAGAGGGTTTGGGTCAGTTTTAGAAATCCTGACCCCAACGGGACTTGAACCCTCGACCCCTCCGGCTTGTAGCGTAATGCCTTAACCACTACGCTACGGCGTGCCCCGTAACTATGAAATAGCATTGTTTTTTTGTTCACTGCCACCTGTTTGTCATTCGACATTTCAGGTATTCTCTCCTGGCATTGGCGTATTGTAACCCACTTCTACGGTTGGGGCGCCTGGATGGCGGGGTTACGCTGCCCCAATGATATGATGGGCGATGATGCACCAGTAGAGGCCTTAAACCTAAACTTAATGTAATGAGATGAATATGATATTGATGATAATGATTTTCAGATGTTGTTCGGGGACCGTTTGGGCCTTAAAGTTATCCCGACATTTGTCTTACAGGTGAGGAAAAACCCCGAAAAACAACCTCACCCAGGAAATTTGTCCCGAGCGGGGATCGAACCTGGGCCCCGCTGCGTGACAAGGCAGCACGCTACCCCTCGAGACCACAGCGGTGGGACATGAAATAGCATTGTTATTTTATTCAAATATGGAAACATCTTCATAATTTATAAACTTTTTACATTACAAGAAAGGCTGGCTTTAACTTACATATTCGGAAAATGTGGACCCCAGAGTCCACCTTAGTTTTTAGTCTATTTTTAAGTATATTTACTCTATTAATTTATTCAGACAGACACAGATTAATCTGAAAATATTTATGGCTGATCATAATTAAAAAGCGTTGATATTTATTTCCATCTAAAGTAATACTGTCTTTCACTGCAATCATAGCATTTCCATGCTATGCTTTGCAGCTTTACTAGGGAATTATAGGTGTGGTAGCTTCCCGTTGCTTTCCACACCGGTGAAGGATGATGATGGTGGCTGGATCATTTTCGGGGACCGTTGGGTCCTAACCTTCCTGATATTTGTCTTACAGGTGAGGGAAAACACTGAAAAAAAAACCTCACTCAGGAACCTGTCCCGACCGGGAATCGAACCCGGGTCCACTGCGTGACAAGGAAGTACGGTACCTTGAGACCACAGCGGTGGATTGATATTTATTTAATGTTTTGAAAAATTATTGTTGATTATAACATTCACACGTCATTCAACTGCAGAAAGCGACGGTCTTTGGGTTAATAAAATTACAAGGATATTAAATAAAATTAATTAAGGGAATGGTTTTTACAGATAGCATCCTCATTAATAAAATATACGTATTCATGTAAAGTGGACCCATTGTTATGTTTCATTATTTTATACAGCCACCATGTCACATAATATCATATCACTCTTTCGACCAAGGTACTTTTTTCGTCAGTTTTTTTTGGACCAAAGAGAGATGAACAAACAGGTGAATGGAGAAGACTACATAATAATGAACTACATGTTCTTTATAGGAAGCCAGATATAATAAGAACAGTTAAGTCTCGTAGACTACGATGGGCAGGACATGTTGCACGTATGGGGAATGAAAGACTTTGCATGGAAGCTTCTTGTAGGAAAGCCAGAGGGAAAACGCCTAGTTGGTAGACCAAGAATGAGGTTGGAGAATAACATTAACTATGATTTGAGGGAAGTAGATTATACAGGGAATGATTGGAAAGCATTAGCTCAGGATAGAGATGTATGGAGAGCTTCTGTCCTCGCGGCCATGAACCTACGGGTTCGATAGTGCCAGTGAGTAAGTAAGTAAATAATATCAAATCAAATGCATCAGTATATTAAAACATCATCTACATAATATAAATATATTTAGGAGTTTTTTCAACATTTGTAATATTCAATAGCAGAAATTAAAAATTGATTCTTAGCATCATCATCAACAAGGATTAAGCCCTTTCATTATAGGTCGAATTGGTCCTTCCATCTCTGCAAGAGTCTTCCCAACATTCTTCTCCCTTTTGGTTTATAATTATACATTCTTCTTGGTATGCGCTGTTCATTCATTCGTAATACGTGCTGAAGATAAGCATTTTGATAATATTTTCTTCTTTCACAGAGATTAAATATATTAAGTTCTGTTCTTGTATCTTCGTTTTTCTTTTTATCGGTCTTTTAGTATCCGTTGGTATTCTTAGCTTGAAAAACTTTTAAAGTGGACATTTTCATAAATATCACAAATAAACCCTTCGCACAAAGAATAAAAAGAAACTGGCCTTGAACCCGTCTAAAGTTGATGAGGGAAAGAAGTTAAAATATTTTCTGTTCGAGGGCAGCACCAATTAAATAAGATATTAACAGGGTCCACTCAAACAGAAGGGTCCACATTACCGGAACTCCCCTATACAGTAAAGGCTCCTTATTCGCGGGGGATATGTTCCGCAAATATGCCTCGAACACAGAAACCGCGAATATGGAATGGTAATTTGTATGGGTATATAGGGGATACGTTCCAAGATTATAGAATAAAATTTAAAAAAATTGTATTAGTTGAGGGCGACGTTTTATATAAGGTACAAAAATTTCTATAGTAAAGTAAAGTGATCCCACAACAGGCCCGAAGGCCCCTGGGGTAGTAGGAGGTTAAGGCTCCCACTTTTTCTGGACAATCGGCACTTGATGTAAGCCGGGTGTTAAGCCCTGCGTGACGGCCGCCTTTACCCCCAGAACAATCGTCTGGTACTCATTTCCGTTAGAGGCTGAGTCGACCCCAGGGCCATAGTGCCGCCAGAGGGTTTGGGTCAGTTTAAAAATCCTGACCCCAACGGGACTTGAACCCTCGACCCTCCGGCTTGTAGCTCAGTGCCTTAACCACTAAAAATTATCAAATAAAGTTCTTAGGATAATTTTTGGACCAAAGAGAGATGAACAGACAGGTGAATGGAGAAGACTACATAACAATGAACTACATGGTCTTTATAGGAAGCCAGATATAACAGTTAAGTCTCGTAGACTGCGATGGGCAGGACATGTTGCGCGTATGGGGAATGAAATACTTGCATGGAAGCTTCTTGTAGGAAAGCCAGAGGGAAAACGCCCAGTTGGTAGACCAAGAATGAGGGTGGGAGATAACATTAACTATGATTTGAGGGAAGTAGATTATACAGGGAATGATTGGAAAGAATTAGCTCAGGATAGGGATGTATGGAGAGCGTATGTCCGCGCGGCCATGAACCTACGGGTTCGATAGTGCCAGTGAGTAAGTAAGTTGTAACTATGAAATAACATTGCTATTTTATTCAAATATGGAAACATCTTTATAATTTATAAACTTTTTTACATTGCAAGAAAGGCCCATCTCCACCTAGGGAGTACAGAACCTTGAAGCTGTGGTGGAGCTTCTGAGTCCCAATGATCCTGAGAGCTACTGGTAGGGTCTCCCTTGTCGGACAGGTCAAAGGTGAGGGACCAGACAAAGAAGTAGTCCAGAAGAGAGATTCAACGACAGCTTCGGCGGGGAAGGAGTTCTTCCGAATGGCGCAACTGGCGGATGAAGTTCCTCATGGGTAGATCAGACTCAAGAGCTGTAGTAAAAGCAACTGATCGAGGGGACGGAAACCCCGAATTCAAATGACTCCAGGTTGGAGGTTGGACGTTACGCCAGCTCCCTAACTCCGTAAAAACAATTACTGGCTAAAGAACCTCAACATAAACAATTGTTGAGGCCAAAACTTCAATGAGGTTGTAGTCTCCTACTAAAGAAGAGAAGAAGAAAGGTCCATTTTAACCTCCATATTTGGGTAAATTGGACTTTAGAGTCCACCTTAGCTTTTAGGGTCGTATCTATGAACGCATTAGACCGTAAAAGTCGTTCTCTGCTGAGAAAGTTGCATCCAAAGACGTTTTTGCGTACTCAAAAATCTGTGAGCAACCCGATGGTAACCGATGTAGTTTGAAACCTTGCCGCGTACCTTGCTGCTTTATCCAAGATGTCGGACCTTGAAGACTTCGATCATGTTTTCGGTATACGCGGAGAAGAGGAATTTGATAGAGTCTACCAAAGAATTCAACTGGAAGAACAGGAAAATCGGCGTAATATTGCGCGACGCAGACGTCGTTGTATACGGTATTATTTGCGGGACGCAAGCGTAAATGCATTCCACTATCAGACGAAAATAACGGAAGTGGTTTTATCGCTGAGAATTCTGGGTAATTTCTTACCAATATTACGAAATCGACGACTTTCATGCATGACCAGTTTGTGGGTCGCTAATTCGATCTTTGCACTTGCTCACGGTGAGTCAGCTCACCGGTGATTGGAAGTAATTTGAGTAGAGACTAACGTATTTGCATGCGGCCCTTAGTCTATTTTTAAGTTTATTTACTCTATTAATTTGTACAGACAGGGACAGATTAATCTGAAAATATTTATGGCTGATCGTAATTCAAAGGGTTGTATTTATTTAATATTTTGAAACTTGCAAAGTAGAATACAAAGCGCAGAAATGAACTTTCTTAGAAGAACAAAAGTCTGCACAAGATTGGATCGGATAAGGAATGAAGATATAAGAACAGAGTTAAATATATATCCATTGAATGAGAAAATCAGAGAATATATAGAGAAATGGTTTACACATGTGGAAAGAATGAATGTAAGAAGATTACCAAGAGCAGCATTCAACTGCAAGCCAAGAGGTTCAAGGAATGTAGGAAGACCAGATGGACAGAACAAGAGTGAAGCGGAACAGGCAATTTAAGCCTGGCCCGTGAAGTGAAGAAGAAGAAGAAACATTATTGTTGATTATAATATTCATATGTCATTTAACTGCAGAAAGCGACGGTCTTTGGGTTTAGTAAAATTAAAAGGTTATTAAATAAAATTAATCAAGTGCGTGGTTTTACATATAGCATTCTCATTGATAAAATATACCTACTCGAGTAAAGTGGACCCAGCTGCACTTTAACCGCCTCGTGGAGGGTCCACATTAACCGAACTTCCTCTAATATTTTAACTTTGCAAATCATAATTAACCCTGAAAGAGCTCTAATGGGCTTAGATCTTTAGGCGCACGAAAAGCCCCACAATCAATCAGTCTATTTAGACCTCTAGTGGTTAAAGAGCTTCATTCATTAACATACTACTAATACTACTACTACTACTACTACTATTAATATTAATACTACCAATTATACCGATCTCCTTCATTGTTCCTAATCAATCTAAATGTTTCTTATAATAATAATAATAATAATAATAATAATAATAAATAATAATAATAATAATAATAATAATAATAATAATAATAAATGAAGAGCGCATAATGTTAAGTTCACCATGGTCCACCGTTCAGTCCCCTCCATAGTAAGCCCTCAGGGACACGTCATATGGCTACTATTATTTTTAGAATGTGAGTGTACTTTTAGACAGCAGTACTGCCACGACAACTAAGTAAGACAGTTGTTTGGAAGTTGCAAGGTTGCGTGGTTGTCACACTTAAATATTCTGCGTGATTTAAATGTTTTTATATAAATTACACTACTTTCTATCTTTTAATTTCAGTATCACGTTAACCAAGTACTAAGTACTTAGAAATAATGGATGACACAAAAAGGTGTACCAAACTGGTATATTGACTATTACAAAGTGTCTAAAACTAACTATAATTCGTTTAGCTTAACTTTGCGAGAACGTTGTAGATCAGAGTACTTAAATTGCGTTAGGTTAGCTTTTAGGTTGATCTCTCACAGGTTAAAGTACTTATATTGTGTTAAGTTAGCTTTTTGGTTGGTCTTTCACACGTTAGAGTACTTACATTCCGTTAGGTTAGCGTTTAGGTTGGTCTTTCATAGGTTAAAGTACTTAAATTTCGTTACGTTAGTTTTTCGGTTGGTCTTTCACAGGTTAGAGTACTTAAATTGCGTTAGGTTAGCTTTTAGGTTGATCTCTCACATGTTAGAGTACTTAAATTGTGTTAGGTTATATTTTAGATTGTTTTTTCACAGATTAGAGTACTTAAATTCCGTTAGGTTAGCTTTTAGGTTGGTCTTTCATAGGTTAGAGAACTTAAATTGTGTTAGGTTAGCTTTTAGGTTGGTTTTTCACAGGTTAGAGTACTTAAATTGTGTTAGGTTATATTTTAGGTTAGGTTTTCACAGATTAGAATACTTAAATTCCGTTAGGTTAGCTTTTAGGTTGGTCTTTCAGAGGTTAGAGAACTTAAATTGTGTTAGGTTAGCTTTTAGGTTGGTTTTTCACAGGTTAGAGTACTTAAATTGCGTTAGGTTAGCTTTTAGGTTGATCTCTCACAGGTTAGAATACTTAAATTGTGTTAGGTTATATTTTAGGTTGGTCTTTCAGAGGTTAGAGAACTTAAATTGTGTTAGGTTAGCTTTTAGGTTGGTTTTTCACAGGTTAGAGTAATTAAATTGTGTTAGGTTATATTTTAGGTTGGGTTTTCACAGATTAGAGTACTTAAATTGCGTTAGCTTTTAGGTTGATCTCTCACAGATTAGAGTACTTAAATTTCGTTACGTTAGCTTATAGGTGGGCCTTTCACAGGTTAGCGTACTTAAATTGTGTTAGGTTAGCTTTTAGGTTGGTCTTTCACAGGTTAGAGTACTTAAATTTCATTAGGCTATCTTTTACGGTTGTCTTTCAAAGGTTAGAGTATTTAAATCGCGTTAGATTATCTTTTAGATTGGTCTTTCACAGGTTAGAGTACTTAAATTGTGTTAGGGGTTAGCTTTTAGATGGGTCTTTCACAGGCTAGAGTACTTACATTGCGTTACGTCAGCTTTTAGGTTCGTTGGCAACGCGAGTTTAAATATCCTGTATACGTTGGCTATATCTCGTGATTCCATAGTGTAAACCTCTCGCGTCTGTGGCGCATGCGCATGGTGTATGATTGGAACTACAAAAAATGTGTCTTGCCACATGTAAAGTATTTCTGGGGTTTCTTTCTTAAAGCAAAAAAAGAAAGAAAAAATCCTGTGCTTCAGACTAAGGGTTATTTGGCGAAGAACAAAAGAATATATATTGCGCATAATTCTGGTTACACAATCAGTGTTAGTGCGCTTAATTAGATTTTTAAGGAGATGATGGCACTGAAATAAGTAATGCGCTTAAAAACACAATGAAACTGAGAGCGGTTCCATTTCTTATAGTAGGCTAATTATAAATTCCATTATTTTTTCTTTCCTTTTTTTTAAAAATCCTTAAATATTGACTCCAATTATAAAATACAGACTCATTCCAAGAAAACACTACAATTTTATTTTTATTTTCTTAGCATGCTCTGTGCACAGAAGAACGGGTGTGCCATTTTTTGTGCACGGGTACGCGGATTGTCATGTAAAGACGTCAGAGCTGAATTTGCCCATACATTTCGTTAACCAGCCCCAACAGAGGCACACATTCGTCTGCAAGTAAACAAATTTAAGCGTATCTGCAGCGTGTGTGATGAAGCACGTCATAGACAGTGCGTATCAACAGAAACAGTGCAGCATGTTTCAATTAACAGTAATAGTCCGAACGCATCAACTCGACGCCTCGTAGAGAGTTGAATGCCTCTCGTAACATAGTATGCAAAATACTACGTTTTACTCTATGACCATATAATATATAACCGTGTTCCATGTATACTTTTATTATTACTTTATAATTTTAAACTTTCTTTACCAAGCCATTTACTTAATGTAATTATATGTTATTATTTTTGTTATTATTATTATTATTATTATTATTATTATTATTATTATTATTATTATTTTCTTTCTCTTGTCAACTTTATATTGTATAGTCTGTATCTATTATGCATCATTAATCATAATTCTTATTGTATGTATAATTTAATCCTGGTGACGTGGAAGAGAAGACCTTACGGTCTTAACTCCATCAGGAAAAAATATATTTTTTATTAGGAATATTCCACAATAGAGCGTTTCTCCTTCAACCCAAAGTGATTTGTCGCCAGAGGTTCCTGTCTAAAGCACCTTCCCTCAAATCTCTAGCTTCCATACTTCTCTTCACTCCATCCATCCATCGTTCTCTAGACCTGCCTCTTCCAGTTCCATTAGCTTTCCAATTAAGGATCTTCTTTGGTATTCTCTCAGAACGAAGAAAACTATATTTCATGTTCTGTTACAAAGCATTTTATTATATGGGTCCGAAACCTGGGCAGTAAGTAGAAAACAAGCCAACAAACTGTTAACAGTAGAAATGGATTTTTGGAGGCGATCGACAAGAATTTCAAAAAGGGATAAACTCAGAAACAGCACAATAAGGGAAATTATGCAAGTTGAAAAAACATTAGGAAAAATAGAAGAAAAACGTTCGAAATTGTATGGGCACCTCATAAGAATGGAAGAAGACGGAGTACCAAAAAAAAAACTCCTGGCGCGACAGGCCTACAAGGCCCTTAGCCTACCAGCCGGCTGCTGGCCTCACATCCACATGTGTGAATCACAGAGGTAGATGATCAGCAGCCAGTGTAGGGGTGACATGTGGTTAGCATGTCGAGTCCCCCAGCCGTTATAGCTGGTTTCCTCAACCTGGAGCCGCTACTTATTGTAGCTACCCAATCGCCTCACGATGCTGGGTGGGCACCGGTCCCATACTGGCCGAAATACCATGAGAAAATTTCTTCCCCCATGGAGACTCGAACCAGCGCAAGTCCCGTAGCTCTGCGCCAAGGCTTCCTACCTTAACCGCTCGGCTACGGCGCGGGACGACGGAGTACCAAAGAATACCAAATAAATAAAGTATTTCCAAAATTTCACTAAATATGGCGAAACCCCACTAATATCGGCCAAGTAGCTTTGAGTTAATAAAGGACAGACAGAATCACAGACGTTCATATTTATGTATAAAGGAGAGGTGAAAGCTCCTATTTTAATTATAAAAACTACGTTATCAGATAATTTGATAAGTAATCTTCCGTGGATAAAGACAAAACATATGGTCACTAGCTAATACCGGGCGTGCACTGCTACGCCTAAATAAATTAAATACGATATTTAAATCTTCGTTTCAGATTAACTCCTACACCTAAAGGCTTTAGAGCGTATAGGAACTTCGGGTAATTTAGACCCCTGTTTTGAATTTGTTTTCCTTCTTTTAATTAAGGGATTTGAATTTTGTTTAATTACAGTGATTATCATTAGTGTTGTAACTGAAATAGCATTGTTATTTTATTTAAATATGGAAACATCTTCATAATTTATAACCTTTTTTACATTACAAAAAAGGTCCACTTTAATCTCCATATTCCGATAAAGTGGACCCCAGAGTCCACCTTTTAGCATTTAGTATATTTTTAAGTTTATTTACTCTATTAATTTATACAGACAGGCACAGGTTAATATGAAAATATTTATGTGTGATCGTAATTAAAAGGGTTGATATTTATTTATTGTTTTGAGAAATTATTGTAATGAATGAACAGCGCATACCAAGAAGAATGTATAATTATAAACCAAAAGGGAGAAGAATGTTGGGAAGACCATTGAAGAGATGGAAGGACCAATTCGACCTATAATGAGATCGGAACAGGCCATTGGGCCTAATCCTTGTTGATGATGATGATGATGAAAAATTATTGTTGATTATAACATTCACACGCCATTCAACTGCAGAAAGCGACGGTCTTTGGGTTTAGTAAAATTACAAGGATATTAAATAAAATTAATTAAGTGAATGGTTTTTACAGATAGCTTCCTCATTGATAAAATATACGTATTCGTGTAAAGTGGACGCATGTCTCGAGGAGGGCCCACATTAACCGAATTCCTTTATTATATTTAATTATTTTATACAGCCACCATGTCACATAATATCAAACCAAACCCATCAGTATATTGTATCGTCATCTACATAATATAATATATTTAGGAGTTTTTTTTTTCAAAATTTGTAATATTCAACAGCAGAAATTAAGAATTGATTCTTAGCTTGAAAAACTTTTAATGTGGTCATTTTCATAAATATCGATTTATCGATAATTTGGAAATCACTCGTGGCATTACTTATGAGAATTTGGAAATCAAGAGTGGCATTTGTTAGGAATATTTAACGAATAAAATTAAGCTGTTTACTCACAAATCATTATTTAACTATAGTTATTTTAAAATATTTATACAGGGTGGACCGCTCGAATGCACCTAATTTCAATTGCTTGTTACTGGCAAACGGTTGAAGATAGAAACTTAAAACAACGTTCATAGTACAGAAAAACTCACCAAGTTTCGAATCCTGTCGGTAGATGGCACAAAGATACGTTTCTCGTTCTTAGATTTAATTGTTTGTGAAAATGGCGACTCCGCAGATGAAAGCGCAAGCTGTTTTGTGGTATGCGGAGTTTAAATCAATCATTAGAGTTCAAAGGGAGTTCCGGCGTGTGTTTAACCGTGATGCTCCAACTGCTAGAAGCATAAAGAAGTGGCGTGATACATTATTAGCTACAGGATCTGTGTTGAAGAAGCATGGTGGTGGTCGCAGAGCATCCGATGAAATGGTAGCAAATGTTCAAGCCGCATTTGAGCGAAGCCCCCGGAAGTCATTAAGAAGAGCTTCGCGGGAACTTCAAATACCAAAATCGACATTACAACGGATTGTCCACAAACGCCTCAAACTGCACGCATATAAAGTGCAGTTAGTGCAACGTCTGGAGCCGAATGACATGCCGAAACGAGTGGAATTCGCCAATACGATGCTGGACCGTCTCGGCGCTGATCCTGACTTCATGACCAAGATTTTCTTCTCGGACGAAGCCACTTTCCATTTGTCAGGCAAGGTAAACCGGCATAATGTGCGGATCTGGGGATCGGAGAATCCTCACGCTATTCAAGAGCATGTTCGTGATAGTCCGAAGATGAATGTTTGGTGCAGTTTGTCACATAATAAGGTCATTGGACCGTTTTTCTTCGCCGAGAAAACTGTTCGTGGTACCACATATCTTGACATGCTGGAGCAGTTCTTCTTTCCACAAATTGAACAACTGCAGCCTAACATCGTTTTCCAGCAAGATGGTGCTCCTCCCCACTGGTCCAATGAAGTTCGTACGACTTTGGACAACATTTTCCCTGGCCGTTGGATTGGTAGGGGAGGACCAATCGCGTGGCCCCCGAGATCTCCCGATTTAACACCACTGGATTTCTTTCTCTGGGGCTATGTCAAAGATAAAGTTTACACACCCCACAACCAGTCAAAGATCTTCGTGAGCGCATCATAGAGGCTATTGAGAACATTCCAGAAGACATACTCCAACGTACTTGGCAAGAAATTGTTCATCGCTTTGATATCGTCACAGTGACTGCTGGGGCTCATATAGAGATGTGGTGATCTGGATATCAAAACTTGGTGAGTTTTTCTGTAATATGAACGTTGTTTTAAGTTTCTATCTTCAACCGTTTGCCAGTAACAAGCAATTGAAATTAGGTCCATTCGAGCGGTCCACCCTGTATATTTAATGTAAACGGCGATGTTTGAAAACAAATGAGAAACGATGGTACGTTCATTTGCTTCTTTTGTTTATCACTGCAACCAGATCATATTATTCATTGCCAAAGGAACGCAATATTGTAAGAATGCACTCTAGTGGAGAAAAAACGAAACACATCAAATTGTATATTAATTCATTTCTGATGTCCTATGATGTAAATATGACAATTATATTTTTCTGGGAACAAATACATTGAAGAAAGTGCAAACAGTGGTTTCTTTTTTTGGTGGTATAATCAATTGCTACAAATGTTTTTATATTAACTCCCGCATGCGGTATGTGTTGACATTCATGCACTATATATACAGTCTGGTAGCCGTATTTTTTAGTGAGTCATTCACTGCAAAATAATGCTATGACCTATTCAGAATGTTAAAAAGGAGGTGCTTTCTATATTATGATAAACTTTAGTTGGTAAATTCTAGGCGAAACACGATTGTGATTGGTTGTAAATCAAAAATCATTGTAACGTGATTGGTCATTGACTACCATTTGGGGCATGAGTTAAATAGTCTGGATAAATTGACGAGTCATGATGATTTGCAAATCACTCGTGACATTACTTATGATAAATGGTAACATGTGTGTTTGATCGGATTTACCGGTATTAACTTTTACATAATAATGTTATTCTTATGATCATATTCTTTATAACGGGTGTCACGTAAGTTCTCAGAAATAGGTCTATACTCCTGTATGAGGCATAGGAAAAAGTAATATACCAGGTGAGTTTATAACATTCCTCGTTGATTATGCAATTTTTTAACAATTCTGTGGATGCATGCAATAACGTGATAACTAACTGATTGACACTGTCATACCCGTAGGACATAAGCTCTCCATACATCCGTATCATGAACTAACATTTTCCAACATCCCCTGTATAATCTACTTCCCTCATTCTTGGTCTACCAACTGGGCGTTATCCCTCTGTTTTACCTACAAGAAGCTACCATGCACGTCTTTCATTGCACGTTCGTGCCACATGTCCTTCCCATTGCAGTCTACGGGACTTAACTGTTCTTATTATACCTATCTTAGTTCCTATAAATACCATTTAGTTCACTGTTATGAAGCCTTCTCCATTCACCTGTCTGTTCATCTCTCTTTGGTCCAAAAATTTTCCAAAGAACTTTATTCTCAAATACTCGTAATCTCCTTTCCTCCCTTAAAGTAAGAGTCCATGTTTCGCATCCATATAATATAACTGGTAGAATAATATAATTTTATATATTTTTTCATTTTAACGTTTTTTGAAGGGAGTTGGGACGTCAAAAGGCCCTGTAATGTATAATAGCACGCATTTCCAGAATTGACCCTATGTTTAATTTCTTTGTGCATCTCATTCCTATTTGTGATTATAGTTCCTAGGTACTTGAATTCGGCCACTTCCTCAAAATTTCCCTTATTTGGCATTAGCTTTTCATTTCCATTATATAATGTATTTCTGTGTGTGGTCATATATTTAGACTTATTGATACTTACTTCCAGTCCCAATTTATTTGTGTTACTTAATAGAGTGTGGGTGTTGGCCTTTACTATCTCCTCGCTATTGCCCAATAGTACTACATCATCAGCATAAAATAACAGCATATTAATATTGAGTTGTAGGCCTTCTTCATCCTCTAAGGTTTTGATGGCATGCTCTAGTACAAAATGAAATAGTATTGGGGATGGTGCATATCCTTACTTCAACCCACTGTGGATTTCAAAAGTATCCGAAAACTGTTTGCCTACACGCACCCTACTCTTTGTTCCATTTAGACACATTCGTATAAGTCTAACTTTTTAGGAATTCCGAACTCCTGCAGGATACTATATAACTTCTCCCTCTTAATTGAATCATATACTTTTTTTGAAATCTACGTATAGTTGATGTACAGTACCATTATATTCCCATTTCTTTTCTAAAATCTGTCTTGTACTAAAAATCTGATCTGTTGTAGACCTGTTTCTTCTAAATCCACATTGATGACCTCCTTGAATGTCATCAATATAGGGAGAAAGTCTGCTGACTAATATATTTATTAGTATTTTGTACGAAGTTGAAAGTAATGAGATGCCCCTATAGTTGTTGCAATCAGTTTTATCTCCTTTTTTTTATAAATTGGTACGATAATTGATTCTTTCCATTCATCTGGAAGAGCTTCTTTTTCCCAAATCATACTAAGCAACCATCGTATCTTGTCCATA
Organism: Diploptera punctata; assembly: GCA_030220185.1. Lineage (NCBI taxonomy): Eukaryota > Metazoa > Arthropoda > Insecta > Blattodea > Blaberidae > Diploptera > Diploptera punctata. The sequence continues at coordinate 1,453,540 of JASPKZ010006855.1, forward strand.
CATTTTTCTCCCCTGATTTTACCAGTTCTGCTGGGATCTCATCTGAACCATATGCTTTACATCTTCAATTTTTCTATCGCCATTTCAACCTCTAATGCACTTGACTCTGCGACTAGCATTTCTGCTGTCTGTAAATTATCCTCTATACTACCGCGTGAAACAATTGGCTCAGTTTATGTAGTTTTTCCATTGATTAAGGATGTGAGCCTGCATACATACCGGTACACATGGTAGCCAGATGTTCGCTTTCACTGAACTAATAAATACCCGGTGTTGATTTTATACTTGACCCACAATCGCGCATCTTGTCTCAGGTACGTTGCATAGATAACATCTCTAATGCACAGCACTTTCAATTCTTTCAAAACCTGATGCTATCAATAACTACTTGTTTTGTGGATTCAAACTCTTTTTACACGCTTTATATTAGCTTGACCTGTATCTATCTATCTATCTATCTATCTATCTATGTAACGGAATTTTTCAACGGGATTTTCACCCACTTAAAATCATTGGATCGACTTGAAACTTTGTATACTTGTAGAGGGCCCGTGACAATACAATAATTTCATATTTATTACACACTTTATATTAGCTTGACCTGTATCCATCTATGTAACGGAATCTTTCAACGCGATTTTCACCCACTTAAAATCATTGGATCGACTTAAAACTTTGCATACTTGTAAAGGACCCGTGACAATACAATAATTTCATTTTTTTTTCTAAAATCCTGGCCAGAATCATCAGAAAATCAAAAAAAGTGTCTTTGTATCTACGTAACGGAATCTTTGAACACGATTTTCACCTACTTAGAAACATTGGATCGACTTGAAACTTTGTACACTTCTAAAGGACCCGTGACAATATAATAATTTCATATTTTGTTTCTGAAATCCTGGCCAGAATCATCAGAAAAAAAAATGAAAACTGGTATAATAGGTTGCGGACTTGTCGACTTTTTAGTCAATCGTTGTAAGAGCTCAGTTGGTAGAGCGGTGAACTCTAGTGGTATATAATTTCAGTAATCCATATGTCGCTGGTTCAAATCCGGCTGGGGGGATTTTTTTAGAAGAGTATTACTTTTAGCTCATACTACAATAGTATCGAATTTAAAGATATTTACATTTTTATCTTATTCTGTAAAATATTAAAACTAAAAAATAAAAAATAAATAATAGTTTAAAAAACTAAAACAACACTCTTTATTAGAAAACCGAAGAAAAAAATGAAAAATAATTTTAATTTCCAACACGCTTGGGATAAAATTAAAGTGGCCAACAAAAAAATCATCTCCAACACATATAGAATAAAACTAGAGTTATGGACAAAAACAAAATATATACATTTATCTGTGCCTAAAGTTTTATTTTTGTTCTCCACACGTCTATCTCCATCCAATCCATGTCCTCCAGTGCTCTTGCTCTCATTCCAGTTCTTATTTCCTGCATGCACGAGTTTCGAGGTCTTCCTTTCCTTCTTTTTCCAGGTGGACACCATTACAATGTTTTGCTGGGTAATCTGTCTTCTTCTACTTTAAGCCATGGGTCCCGAGTCTGTAGATTTTCAGGCTCGTAAAAAAATCCTTAAGCCTGAATGAAAAGGCCTCTAAGCAAAATTTACCGAATTTTCCCGTCCTAGTACTACCTTGGTTTCCTAGATGTCAGTATGAAGCGGAATGCTGACCACGGACCACTTAAAATGACATCTATACGAAAACAAGTGTAACTAAATTAGTATGGTTCAAATTCTTCCCTGTAGGGGGAGAGCGCCTAAATCTCTGTAAAGGAAAAACATGGGCTTACAAAAAAAAACACATTAATTTTCGTATTTCAGCTCATTTATGTCAAGAAGATCGTGATAAGTAGATTCCCGGGCAACGCCAGGTAATCAGCACGGGTATCTAAAAATATAATTTTACAATTATTTTTCCCTTTATTTATTTAAATAAATATAAAAGTACTTTAATTTTCATATATTTAGGCGTAGCAACGCACGCTGGGTATTAGGTAGTACTGTATATATAATTCTTTCCTCACCTGTAAGACAAATGTCAGGAAACTTTAAGCCCAAACGGTCCCCGAACACCATCTGGCCATCATTATCATCAATATATTTACCTAATTAGATTAAGTTTAGTTTGTCTCTCCTGGCGCATCATTGTCATCATCATCAACTCTCATATCATCAGGGCAGCGTAATTCCGCCTTCCAGTTGCCCCAACCTCAGAAGTGGGTTACAAGTACGCCATGCCAGGAGAGAACACCAGAAATGTCGAAACGACAACCTGGGGTATTGAAAAAAAAAAATAAATTAGGCGTAGAAACACACGCCGGGTATATTTTAAAATCAATAGGCAATAAACGATTGGTAAATAAGTATCAAAACTGGCAGGATGATGACGCATTTGTGAGTTTTGTTGGTGACTCAGTTCTGTGAGTAACTTTACAATCGATCCTGAGTTACGACTTACCGCTGGCTCAATTGGAGTTTATGACTCTCTTTGTGTAAGCCTTTACCTTGTTTACGCATTCCCTTGTAGACCCGTGCAGCATCCCAAACGAATAGTTGAGCTTCTGACGTACACATTTTTACTGTGTATCATATCAGACCACCTCTGTTTTTCATCATCGCACTGTCTAATTCTCTTATTTAAGATCCTACATACCTCGACTCCCAATTAGTTATTCTCTCGTTTCCTCCAACCATAACTTAGACACGAGATCACAACATAGTCTCTTGCTTAATATACCGCAACATAGGACATCACATCACTCCATGTCATATACCATCTCCACTTCTCGCAACTGAAATTCCCTACCACAAGAAATAAAGGGCTGCCGGACATTGGCATCTTTTAAAAGAAATCTAAATGTATATTTGCTCTAACCTCGACTTCATTATTACCCAGTGTAAGGTATATATATATATTAATTGGTGTTTCTCGTATAATTTATCATATTTATATTATTATTATTATTATTATTATTATTATTATTATTATTATCGTAAGTATTATTATTGTTAGTTGAATGCAGGCTTTCACGGCCGGTAATCATAATGTTGAGTGATTCCGGGTTCTGTGGCCGTGGTCCATAGTTGGTGTTGATACCAGACGTTTCGCCCTCAACTGCGGAGGGCATCTTCAGTGGCGAGTGCTTCTAGGCGTGTTTCCTGGTCGGAAGCTCTACTTAGAGTGAACGCTGCGGGTGTTGTATTGATACTAGTGATGGGAGCAGGGTGAGCGGGCGTGGCCTCTTGCTGATTGGCTAATGGTCGTCCTCCTTGTTGTCCCTAGTGTTGATGCATTTATTTTCTAGTGTACGGTACCAGGCCTTAGACAGTTTAATACCTTCCTCTTTTCTGTTAATATTTTCCTTATGCTTGTGTATTTCTATAGCCTCTCGATATAATCTAGGGAAATAATAGGAAGTTGTGGCTAAAACTTGTGTATCATCGAATAGAATCTGGTGTCCATTCATAATGGCATGTTCTGCTACAAGCCGATTATATCCATTTCTCCTTGTCTGCAGTTTCTTTTGTGTTCTGATAAACGGGTGGCTATACTTCTTTTTGTGGTCCCTATGTATGGTTTACCACACGAACAAGGAAGTCGATATACGCCGCAAGTGGAGAGAGGTGGCCGAGGATCCTTAGCTGAGCGAAGGCAGTCTTCTATTTTTCTTGTAGACCTACAAGAAAAATAGAAGACTGCCTTCGCTCAGCTAAGGATCCTCGGCCACCTCTCTCCACTTGCGGCGTATATCGACTTCCTTGTTCGTGTGGTAAACCATACATAGGGACCACAAAAGAAGTATAGCCACCCGTTTATCAGAACACAAAAGAAACTGCAGACAAGGAGAAATGGATAATCGGCTGTAGCAGAACATGCCATTATGAATGGACACCAGATTCTATTCGATGATACACAAGTTTTAGCCACAACTTCCTATTATTTCCCTAGATTATATCGAGAGGCTATAGAAATACACAAGCATAAGGAAAATATTAACAGAAAAGAGAAGGTATAAACTGTCTAAGGCCTGGTACCGTACACTGAAAATAAATGGCATCAACACTAGTGACAACAAGGAGACGACCATTTAGGCAATCAGCAAGAAGCACGCCCGCTCACCCTGCTTCCCATCACTAGTATCCAAACAACCCCCTGCAGCGTTCGACTTCGAAGTAGAGCTTTCCGACCGACCAGGAACACGCCTAGAAGCACTCGCCCTTGAAGATGCCCTCTGCTCAGTTGAGGGCGAAACGTCTGGTATCAACACCAACTATGGACCACGGCCACAGAACCCGGAATCACTCAACATTATATTATTATTGTTATTACCCTATAAAATGTTGTTTGTACATGAAATTTACATTGCTACATTTAATGTATCTTTAACTGTTTATAATTAGTATAGTGTATAACTATATTTGTCAAATATTTATTTGTATTTGTGCTGGTTGAGTGGAAGAGAAGGCCTTATGGCCTTAACTCTGCCAGAATAAATAAAGCATTATTATTATTATTATTATTATTATTATTATTATTATTATTATTATTATTATTATTATTATTAAAATCTAGAATGGATAGAATACGAAATAAAGAAATAAGGGGAATTATGGGTGTACAAGAGGAGCCAGACATCATAGGCATTATAGAATAGAAAAGATTACAGTGGTATGGTCATGTCAAAAGAATGCCAGAGCAAAGATTGCCAAAAATTGTTATGGAATGGATACCAATGGAAAGGAGGAAGACCGAAGAAAACTTGGATAGAAGGGGTACAAGCAGCTATGAATATCAGAGGAATGGATGAAGATCAATGGATGGACAGAGAGGAATGGCGTTTGGTTTCCGGAAGACGGCGGCAGCTGCCTTGATACCGGATTATCATCATCATCATCGTGGACAAATCCATTTTAGGCCATGTGGTCTGTGTAAGAAAGATAATATTGATCAATCCACTGCTGTTTTGGTCTTCCTTGGTCCCTCTACCTTATGCGCTCTTAGTGCGATCCTAACATAAACGAACGCCAATTGTAACCTTCCACCATTCGCGCCACAATTACTGTCACATTGGCAGGGAGCACGTGTGAAGTATACAAGACATGTGATCGTTGAATGGAGTAGATTACAAGAAAGCTGGTGAGATTTTTCACTGAACTTCTGAAATACATTTAAAAAAACTGCTTTTTGTCCACTAGTCAAAGTTTTGCCAGACTAGTGTTGTTAATTTTTAGATGGCAACACAGCAACAGAAGACTCGAGACCTACAGCCATTTTGTTGCATCAGAATCGACTGAAGCATGACTCAAATGCATCATCCATATGTAATAAACTATTTTTTTTTGGTAACCCCATGTTTTCCCTTTACAGAGATTTAGGCGCTCTCCCCCTACAGGGAAGAATTTGAACCATACTAATTTAGTTACACTTGTTTTCGTATAGATATCATTGTTGAGTGGTCCGTGGTCAGCGTTCCGCCTCGTACTGACATTTAGGAAACCAAGGTAGTACTAGGACGGGAAAATTCGGTAAATTTTGCTTAGAGGCATTTTCATTCAGGCTTAAGGATCTTTTACGAGCCTGAAAATCTTCAGACTCGGGACCCACGGCTTAAAGTCCCTCCCGGAAGACTTGCCCCTTGGATTTTTCCATCCTAAAAAATCCATCACCCCGGCCGGGTTTGAGCCCGCGACCCTCGGGACCAGAGACAAGGAGCATAACCACTAGTCCACCGCGGCCGATTCACACATAGAAATGCGTTATATAATGGAAATGGCAACTAATGATAAATGAAGAAAAGTTGAAGAAGTGGCTGATTTCAAGTATAGGAACAATAATCACAAACAGGAATGAGATGCACAAAGAAATTAAACATAGGCTCAATTCTGGAAATGCATGCTATTATGCATTGCAGAGACTCTTGATGTCCCAACTCCTTTCAAAAAATGTTAAACTGAGAATATATAAAACAGTTATTCTCCCAGTTATATTATATGGATGCGAAACGTGGGCTCTTAGTTTAAGGGAGGAAAGGAGATTACGAGTATTTGAGAATAAAGTTCTTAGGGAAAATTTTGGACCAAAGAGAGAAGAACAACAGGTGAATGGTCTTTATAGGAAGCCAGATATAATAAGAGCAGTTAAGTCTCGTAGACTGCGTTGGGCAGGACATGTGACACGAATGGGTAATGAAAGACGTGCATGGAAGCTTCTTGCAGGAAAACCAGAGGTAAAACGCCTACTTGGTAGACCGAGAATGAGGTGGGAGAATAACATTAAATATGTTGATGGGAGTGGATTATACAGGGGATGATTGGAAAACATTAGCTCAGGATAGGGATATATGGAAAGCTTATCCGCGCGGCTATGAACATACATATTCGATAGAGACAGTGAGTTAATTAATATTAATGGGAGAAGCTATACTCTACTTACTCACTGGCACTATCGAACCCGTAGGTTCATGACCGCGCGGACATAAGCTCTCCATACATCCCTATCCTGAACTAATGATTTCCAATCACTCCCTGTATAATCTACTTCTCTCAAATCATATTCTTCTTCACTTCATGGGCTAGGCAAATTGCCTGTTCCGCCTCACAGTTCCTCTGTCCATCTTTTCACTGGCCTTCCTACATTCCTTGAACCTCTTGGCTTGTAGTTGAATGCTGATCTTGGTAATCTTGTTACATTCATTCTTTCCACATGTGTAAACCATTTCTGTCTATATTCTCTGATTTTCTCATCCAGTGGATATATATTTAACTCTGTTCTTATATCTTCATTCTTTATCCAATCCAATCTTGTGCAGCCTTTTGTTCTTCTAAGGAAGTTCATTTCTGCGCTTTGTATTCTACTTTGCAATTTTTTTTTGTCATTACCTAAGTTTCGCTCCCATAAAGTAATGCAGGAACTGCCAATGTTTTATAAAACTTCAATCTAATATCTCTTCTTGTTTCTCTCAAATAATAGTTAACGTTATTCTCCCACCTCTTTCTTGGTATACCAACTGAGCGTTTTCCCTCTGGCTTTCCTACAAGAAGCTTCCATGCAATTCTTTCATTTGCCATACGTGCAACATGTCCTGCCCATCTCAGTCTACGAGACTTAACAGTTCTCATTATATCTGGCTTCCTATAAAGACCATGTAGTTCACTGTTATGTAGTTTCCTCTATTCACTTGCCTCTCTCACACAGAATACTAATTATGTAAGTTTTTAAGAATGTTGGAGTGAGATGTGAAGGAGACTGTACTCAGAGCTGTAGATTTAGGAGTAACAGGAAGATATGACGTTATTGAGGGACCTGGGGAGTTGGCTGCTGGATAACGGATTCAACGCGGAATCCACAAGGGAGTATAATTCAAAACTTCTTTAAAGGTAGAACATACCCTGCATCAAATTATTTTCCGAAGTTCCATTTAAGAAATTACTCCAATCTCGGCGAGAATTAACAACACCTAGACTTAACTCCATGACTTGGCATTGATTTTTCATCGTCATGAACCTTTTTAGGTTCAGGTAGTTCCCATGAGATCTCAAGATGTGGTTTGTCGGTCCATCTTTAGTTTTGTCTTCATTTTATCTCGAAGTCCTTTAGCTTGACTATTTAACTCATGCCACAAATGGGAGTCAATGACCAATCAGATTCAATGATTTTTGATTTACAACCGAACACACAGTCGTGTTTCGCCTAAAATTGACCAAACTAATGTTTATCATGATAAAAGAACTCCTTTTTAACATTCTGAATAAGTCATAGTATGATTTTGCAGTGACTGACTCTCTAAGAAATATGGCTATCAGATTGTATATATAGTGCATGAATGTGAAACACATAGCGCATGCGGGAGTTAATATAAAAACCTGTGTAGCAATTGATTATACCACCAAAAAAAAGAAACCACTGGTTGCACTTTCTTAAATGCATTTTTTTCTCAGGTAATAATATTCCAGAAAAATATTGTCATATTTACATCATAGGACATCAGAAATGAATTAATATACAGTTTGATGTGTTTCATTTTTTCTCCACTAGAGTGCATTCTCACAATATTGCGTTCCTTTGGCAATAATTAATGTACAGTTTGATGTGTTTCATTTTTTCTCCACTAGAGTGCATTCTCACAATATTGCGTTCCTTTGGCAATAATTAATATGATCTAGTTGCAGTGATGAACAAGCGTAACAATCGTTTCTTCATTTGTTTTCGAACATCGCCGTTTACATTAAATATATAAATATTTTAAAATAACTATAGTTAAATTAATGATTTATGAGTAAACAGCTTAATTTTATTCGGTAAATAGTCCTAACAAATGCCACTCTTGATTTCCAAATTCTCTAGATAAATTCACTTCTCACTTCGTGAGTCGTGAATTTTATCGATAATTTGGAAATCACTCGTGGCGTTACTTATGATAAATCTGAATGTCTTCAACTATATTTTGAACTTTTTAATTTATCGCCTATATATGTGTTTCTTTGCTTGTCCATTTTTGTCAAACTGGAATGATTTTTTTTCTTCTAACCTCTACTTCATCATTACCCAGTGTAAGGTACATATATTAACTGGTGTTTCTCGTATAATTTATCATATTTATATTATTATTATCATTATTTATACTTCCTTCTTTTAGGACCACCTTGTATCTTCTTTTATTCAAGCTCAGATACATTATATAAATCCATCTATAGTAATTCTGCCCGAAGGCAGGTCCTTCACTGCAATCATAGCACTTGCATGCTATGCTTGCAGCTTTACTAGGGAATTGTAGATGTGGTAGCTTCCCATTGTTTTCCACACCGGTGAAGGATGACGATGATGATAATTGTAAGGATGACGATGATGATGATAATGGTAAGGATGATGATGATGGCCATATGATTTCGGGGACCGTTTGGGTCTTAAAATGTTCCTGACATTTGTCTTACAGGTGAGGAAAAACCCCGATAAAAACCACACCCAGAAAAACTGCTCCGACCGGGGATGTAACCCGGGTCCGCTGCGTGACAAGGCTGCACGCTACCTCGAGACCACAGCGGTGGACTATATAAGTATCCATCCATAGTAATTCTGCCCGAAGGCAGGTCCTTTACTGCAATCATAGTATTTTCATGCTATGCTTGCAGCTTTACTAGGGAATTTTAGGTGTGGTAGCTTCCCGTTGCTTTCCACACCGGTGAAGGATGAAAATGATGATGATAATAAGGATGATGATGATGGCCATATGATTTCGGGGACCGTTTGGGCCTTAACGTTTTCCTGACATTTGTCTTACAGGTGAGGAAAAACCCCGATAAAAACCTAACCCAGAAAAACTGCTCCGACCGGGGATCTAACCCGGGTCCGCTGCGTGACAAGGCTGCACGCTACCTCGAGACCACAGCGGTGGACTATATAAGTATCCATCCATAGTAATTCTGCCCGAAGGCAGGTCCTTTACTGCAATCATAGTATTTTCATGCTATGCTTGCAGCTTTACTAGGGAATTTTAGGTGTGGTAGCTTCCCGTTGCTTTCCACACCGGTGAAGGATGAAAATGATGATGATAATAAGGATGATGATGATGGCCATATGATTTCGGGGACCGTTTGGGCCTTAACGTTTTCCTGACATTTGTCTTACAGGTGAGGAAAAACCCCGATAAAAACCTAACCCAGAAAAACTGCTCCGACCGGGGATCTAACCCGGGTCCGCTGCGTGACAAGGCTGCACCCTACCTCGAGACCACAGCGGTGGACTGTATAAGTATCCATCCATAGTAATTCTGCCCGAAGGCAGGTCCTTTACTGCAATCATAGTATTTTCATGCTATGCTTGCAGCTTTACTAGGGAATTTTAGGTGTGGTAGCTTCCCGTTGCTTTCCACACCGGTGAAGGATGAAAATGATGATGATAATAAGGATGATGATGATGGCCATAGATTTCGGGGACCGTTTGGGCCTTAACGTTTTCCTGACATTTGTCTTACAGGTGAGGAAAAACCCCGATAAAAACCACACCCAGAAAAACTGCTCCGACCGGGGATCTAACCCGGGTCCGCTGCGTGACAAGGCTGCACGCTACCTCGAGACCACAGCGGTGGACTATATAAGTATCCATCCATAGTAATTCTGCCCGAAGGCAGGTCCTTTACTGCAATCATAGTATTTTCATGCTATGCTTGCAGCTTTACTAGGGAATTTTAGGTGTGGTAGCTTCCCGTTGCTTTCCACACCGGTGAGGATGAAAAATGATGATGATAATAAGATGATGATGATGGCCATATGATTTCGGGGACCGTTTGGGCCTTAACGTTTTCCTGACATTTGTCTTACAGGTGAGGAAAAACCCCGATAAAAACCTAACCCAGAAAAACTGCTCCGACCGGGGATCTAACCCGGGTCCGCTGCGTGACAAGGCTGCACGCTACCTCGAGACCACAGCGGTGGACTATATAAGTATCCATCCATAGTAATTCTGCCCGAAGGCAGGTCCTTTACTGCAATCATAGTATTTTCATGCTATGCTTGCAGCTTTACTAGGAATTTTAGGTGTGGTAGCTTCCCGTTGCTTTCCACACCGGTGAAGGATGAAAATGATGATGATAATAAGGATGATGATGATGGCCATATGATTTCGGGGACCGTTTGGGCCTTAACGTTTTCCTGACATTTGTCTTACAGGTGAGGAAAAACCCCGATAAAAACCTAACCCAGAAAAACTCGCTCCGACCGGGGATCTAACCCGGGTCCGCTGCGTGACAAGGCAGCACCCTACCTCGAGACCACAGCGGTGGACTATATAAGTATCCATCCATAGTAATTCTGCCCGAAGGCAGGTCCTTTACTGCAATCATAGTATTTTCATGCTATGCTTGCAGCTTTACTAGGAATTTTAGGTGTGGTAGCTTCCCGTTGCTTTCCACACCGGTGAAGGATGAAAATGATGATGATAATAAGGATGATGATGATGGCCATATGATTTCGGGGACCGTTTGGGGCCTTAAACGTTTTCCTGACATTTGTCTTACAGGTGAGGAAAAACCCCGATAAAAACCTAACCCAGAAAAACTGCTCCGACCGGGGATCTAACCCGGGTCCGCTGCGTGACAAGGCAGCACCCTACCTCGAGACCACAGCGGTGGACTATATAAGTATCCATCCATAGTAATTCTGCCCGAAGGCAGGTCCTTACTGCAATCATAGTATTTTCATGCTATGCTTGCAGCTTTACTAGGGAATTTTAGGTGTGGTAGCTTCCCGTTGCTTTCCACACCGGTGAAGGATGAAAATGATGATGATAATAAGGATGATGATGATGGCCATATGATTTCGGGGACCGTTTGGGCCTTAACGTTTTCCTGACATTTGTCTTACAGGTGAGGAAAAACCCCGATAAAAAACCTAAACCAGAAAAAACTGCTCCGACCGGGGATCTAACCCGGGTCCGCTGCGTGACAAGGCAGCACCCTACCTCGAGACCACAGCGGTGGACTATATAAGTATCCATCCATAGTAATTCTGCCCGAAGGCAGGTCCTTTACTGCAATCATAGTATTTTCATGCTATGCTTGCAGCTTTACTAGGGAATTTAGGTGTGGTAGCTTCCCGTTGCTTTCCACACCGGTGAAGGATGAAAATGATGATGATAATAAGGATGATGATGATGGCCATATGATTTCGGGGACCGTTTGGGCCTTAACGTTTTCCTGACATTTGTCTTACAGGTGAGGAAAAACCCCGATAAAAACCTAACCCAGAAAAACTGCTCCGACCGGGGATCTAACCCGGGTCCGCTGCGTGACAAGGCAGCACCCTACCTCGAGACCACAGCGGTGGACTATATAAGTATCCATCCATAGTAATTCTGCCCGAAGGCAGGTCCTTTACTGCAATCATAGTATTTTCATGCTATGCTTGCAGCTTTACTAGGGAATTTTAGGTGTGGTAGCTTCCCGTTGCTTTCCACACCGGTGAAGGATGAAAATGATGATGATAATAAGGATGATGATGATGGCCATATGATTTCGGGGACCGTTTGGGCCTTAACGTTTTCCTGACATTTGTCTTACAGGTGAGGAAAAACCCCGATAAAAACCTAACCCAGAAAAACTGCTCCGACCGGGGATCTAACCCGGGTCCGCTGCGTGACAAGGCAGCACCCTACCTCGAGACCACAGCGGTGGACTATATAAGTATCCATCCATAGTAATTCTGCCCGAAGGCAGGTCCTTTACTGCAATCATAGTATTTTCATGCTATGCTTGCAGCTTTACTAGGGAATTTTAGGTGTGGTAGCTTCCCGTTGCTTTCCACACCGGTGAAGGATGAAAATGATGATGATAATAAGGATGATGATGATGGCCATATGATTTCGGGGACCGTTTGGGCCTTAACGTTTTCCTGACATTTGTCTTACAGGTGAGGAAAAACCCCGATAAAAACCTAACCCAGAAAAACTGCTCCGACCGGGGATCTAACCCGGGTCCGCTGCGTGACAAGGCAGCACCCTACCTCGAGACCACAGCGGTGGACTGTATAAGTATAAGGTATTAAAATAAACCGAGGCAGATGTTGTCCAGAAATCAGAGATAGTAGGTCATTAGAAGTGGGGGGGGGGTTTACCTGAAATACGAAATTAAAAATTTACTCTAGCAACCGCCATGTTTGGTTCGTTACAATTTATACCATTCTATTTAATTAACCCTTATTTTTCTTTTTTTTTTTTGCGCAATAATACGTTTTGTCGTACTTACAGCAATGGCGATCATGATTGAAAGTTCAACTTCCTACATTTCGGGGTTGCCAACCTAAATAACTATACTGTAATATTACATATTACAAACCACGTGTGGGAAGTGAAACCACTGCCCTCTATGTATACTATGTACAGTGTATATACAGAAATATCGAAAACGCAATGTTATATACTACGAATGCCAAAGGGAAGATTGCCGAATGATATTTTAAATTGGAAGCCACAGGGAACAAGACCAAGGGGAAGACCCAAGGATCGATGGGAAGATGACGTAATTGAAGATTTGAGAGAGATGGGGATTTTTGATTTGAAATCTACTGCACAAGATAGGAAGAAGTGGCGTAAACTGGTTGAGAAAGCCAAGACATTCCACTGGAAGTCGTAGAGCCTGACGAAGAAGAATGTTATTCATTATACGAAACAAATCATTGCATTTTAAATGAACTGAACTTCATTTGAAATGATATAAAACAATAAATACGTATTTGCCGCCCATTTTATTACTGATTGGTGTCACGGCCTGCTGTAGTATCAACTAATAAACATTGCCCATACTGTTAACGTTAGTCAGTTGTTTATAATGAACGCAAATATTTCCAACGAAGATGTTATTATTTTATTATTATTCATTATTTTGAAAACAGCATCGTGCAATTTGCAATGTACAATGCACGTTGTGAAGTGTTGTACAGAATTTCGGAAATTAAAAACCGAGCGATTTCCTCGCTTCTGTAAAAACCACTGCCCAACCTTGCATCGTAATATGTTATTAAGTTAGTCAAGTAAAAATAAAAACATATATTTCATTTATATAGGCGTAGAAGTCCACACCGGGTATTCGCTAGTATTGTTTAGAATCAGAATAGGCATTCAAACAGATCTTCCTATCACAGACTTAAAAATGCGAATAGTATCGATTCATATTATAAAATAAGGGGAAATAGAAGATGAAATTGTTTACCAATCAATGTTTCCATGGTAATTTGAACACTCAAGTACCTTGTGCTTGTGTGCTTGAATGACTTTATTAACAGCTGCTGTAAGCATCTGTTCTGAGCCAGTTGCAATGTAAACAAACCAGATGTATGACTGCATTTTCACTGGACGAGTAACTGTTTTACCTTTGAGCGTGTAAGAAATGTAGTTCGCACTTTGATACTCGAAATAAAGGGGGGGGGGAGGAATCATCTTTCATTTTGAGAAATTTTCTCATCATTGAGGGTTTTCTCCAACCAATCTTAGTAATTAATAGGGCAAGGCAATTAATGATTTTGCATCTTTTTCTTATGAAGGTTGAAACATTGCTTGCATATATGAAAATGTACGGCATTAAAAACATCATCACTCCAGGGACAGGTAACCGACTTCATAATGTATCAGCACAACGTCTTCTAGGTCTTCCAACATCACGTCTTCCTCTTGCTTGATAATTTCTTGCTAACAATGGATATCTCTCCTTACTCATTCCATCCATATGATCAATCCATTTTTGTCTGTAATTCGTGACCTTATCCAATAAAGGCTGTGCTTTCAATTCTTCTCTTATATCCTCATTTGTTATTCTATAAGTCTTGTACATCCTTTTACTTGTCTTAGGAACCTCATCTCCGCCGTCTTTATTCTATCCTTCTATTTTTTTATTGCAGCCCAAGTTTCACATCCATACAATATTGTGGGAACCGCCATAACATTATACATTTTTATCTTGGTTTCTTTTCTAATTTTATTTTTGAATGTTCTCTGTATTGTTCCACCACCCTTGGCCTGCGAACCGCGCGTAGCGCGGCCAAGAGACATTCATCTTACTGAGAAGCTTCATGGAAATCAGTCGGATGACATTAAAAAACGGATTAAATAAAAGCAATTCGTTAGGGCATTTTTTTTTTTGCATTTTCTTAACTTTTCTAGAGATGTCATTTTTTGGCACTTTTTGGGTCATTTTGAGCATTTTTACACTTTTCCGGAAGGCTGTGACATTATTTGTATTATTTGAGATTTTTATTATAATTCAGTATTTTTCCTTGTCAATACAATTTCTTGGAATTAAGTAGATATTTTGCTAACTACTACCCCTATTTTTCAAGGTATGTGCATAATGAACTTGCACACTTCTATGAATTTTATTCAATTTCTTAGAGCTTATGTTAGCTTCTACCCTTATTTCGATTGTTAACTGCATTTCAAAATTGCTGTAAAAGTGCACTGTGTAATTGAAATGGATTTTCTGCAATAAAAGGTGCTGTAATATGTATTTTTAATACTTTTCTTTTAATATTTTGATGTTAAGTTAAATTTTACGTAATTCAGTAATCAAGGGAGTAATCAATCTAATAAATAGTATTTTTATTGGCAATTCTTAACTTCTTATTCGTCATTTTTTTTTATTTTATTGGTCATTTTTTGTATTTTTTAGGTCATAAATGCAAAATAAAAAAAAGCAAAAAATAAAAAAAATTACATATCTAGGATGCAATATCTCATATGAAGAAGAAAAGGATGTAAATGCAAAAATATCTAAATTTTTAAGAATTTTAGGGTTAATAAATTCTATCTTGAAGCCACAGTTAGTCCAAAAGCATTCAAGATTAAAAGTGTGTAAAACACTGGCTCTTCCAACTCTTTTGTATGGTAGCGAAGTATGGACGTTGAAACAGAAGGATATACAGAGACTTAGATCTGCTGAAATGAGATATCTTCGGAGGACTGCAGGATACACACTACTAGATCACAAAAAAAATGAAGACATCTTAGAAGAATTACACATGGAATCTTTAGAAAACAAAATTTCTGATTATAAGTCAAGATGGATGCAACATGTTCATCGAATGGAAGATCACAGAATACCCAAACTAATGTTAAGATATCAACCTGCAGGAAGAAGAAGACCAGGACGTCCACTCAAAAGACTTTGGATGGTGTTTCTCTTGAGACCGAAACAGGTCAACAAATGGCCTAAATTCGTGAATGTACTATGATGATGATGATGATGACTAATTTATAGGTCATTAAATGTCTTGCCCTAGTAATTAACATGGATTTAAAAAAATCATAAATGGCTACGGACATGTAGACTATCAGTTTGTAACAAACATTCACAAATTTCCCTTAATTAATGTTCTCTACCGTTTTCTGTCCTCTGTGTCTTCACCCGTTACACCAAATTTCCTCATTGATTTCTGAATGTTATTCTTCCAGGCTGTTCTTGGTCTTCCTTTTTTGCTCCTTCTTTCAGTTTGCCATGCATAGAAAGCCTTTGGTAGTCTCCAATCCTGCATTCTTCTTATTATCGCCTCACTATGATGTTTAACAAGCGGCTCGCTTTGTTTCCTCGCAGCTGTTATATGTTATTAAAATACAAAGATCCCGAGCACCGCAGTACCACGATGTTGCCACATTGCTATTCTTCCCTCCGTTTCAATTAAAACTCGGTACGTCGTGGAGCTTTCGATCCAGTTGTAAAATTGTACCGTAATTAATGATATAATTATCAGTGATCTATTGTGATATGTAGCTCGAATAATAATACAATATCTACATTATTATATTACGTAGGTCCACCGCTGTGGTCTCGAGGTAGCGTGCTGCCTTGTCACGCAGCGGGCGTGGGTTCGATCCCCGGTCGGGGCAGTTTTTCTGGGTGAGGTTTTTATCGGGTTTTTTTCTCACCTGTAAGACAGATGTCAGGAAAACTTTAAGGCCCAAACGGTCCCCGAAATCATATGGCCATCATCCTTATCATTATCAACCTTATCATCATCATCATCATCATCCTTCACCGGTGTGGAAAGCAACGGGAAGCTACCACACCTACACAATTCCCTAGTAAAGCTGCAAGCATAGCATGAAAATGCTATGATTGCAGTGAAGGACCTGCCTTCGGGCAGAATTACTATGGATACTTATAATGTTGGAATTAAATTAATTAATTAATAAATAAATGCATATATAATTTTAATTTTAATTGTAAAAGTTAAACAACACCAAATAATAACATAAAAATTAAATAATAACATAAATAATCAATGTATTCTGCCCTTGTGTAATAAACGCTCATAGCGCTATGAGAAACGTGACAACACCGCATGTCAAGCATTGCCGCGCGGCACCCGCTTTTATAAAAACTGTTAACCATCAGAGTGAGGCTATAATACGTGTACATACCATATTAGCATTCTGTGGGCAATCTCATCCATTATACTTCTTTCTGCATTCATCCATTTTGTAATTTCTGTATTTGTAATTATTTCGAGTCAAGATTTTCTGGCAGCTCTTCTCTAAAAATCTATTTCAACTGTTGCAGTGTTGTTGTGTCATTGTCCAAACTTCCGATCCATATAACATTATACTTTCTAGGATGGATTTATAAATTAGTTGTTTTGTTCTGTTAATGATGTTTTTATTCCATAGTATAGAGTTCAACATTCCTATGTTTTTTCTTCCATTACTCAACCTATATATACAAATATATTTACATACGGGTAACGAAGCCTGATAACATGTAGACATTATTATAAGTAATGCCACGAGTGATTATCTAGAGAATTTGGAAGTCAAGAGTGGCATTTGTTAGGACTATTTCTTCTTCTTCTTCCTTCCAAGTATTAGGCCAAGGCCTGTTACGATCCTATAGAAAATTTCTGGGAAATTCTCGTATAAGACTTGAAAGCATAATAATAGTCCCTTCGATTGGTTGCTGGCCAAAAAAAGGCAAGACCAGTGATGAGGCTGCCATCTTATAGCCTCTGGTCAGGCTTTTGTGAAGAAGAAAAGAAAATAAAGGAAAGAAGAAATGGAAGAAAGGAATGACTCCCTAGCCCTTGGATGCCCTAATAGCATCGGGGTCGAAAAACAAGAGTTAACCAAGAGAGGTTAGAAGTAAAGTTAAAAGAGTCCAAAACACAAGTAAGTGGAAGAAATGTTTTGCTCAGCTTGGGCACCTTGTGGTCGCCATCCACATATCCCCTAGATGAGGACCCCTGAGGGTGTTTTTAACGAATAAAATTACTCACAAATCATTATTTAACTATAGTTATTTTAAAATATTTATATATTTAATGTAAACGGCGATGTTTGAAAACAAATGAGAAACGATAGGTACGCTTCATCTGCTTCTTTTGTTTATCACTGCAACCAGATCATACTATTTATTGCCAATGGAACGCAATATTGTAAGAATGCTCTCTAGTGGAGAAAAAATGAAACACATCAAACTGTATATTAATTCATTTCTGATGTCGTATGATGTAAATATGACAATTATATTTTTCTGGATTATTACCTGGGAAAAAATGCATTTAAGAAAGTGCAAACAGTGGTTTCTTTTTTTGGTGGTAGGATCAATTGCTACAAATGTTTTTATATTAACTCCTGCAAGCGCTATGTGTTGACATTCATGCACTATATATACAATCTGATAGCCGTATTTCTCACAGGCTCAGTCACTGCAAAATAATGGTCAGACCTGTTCAGAATATTAAAAAGGAGGAGCTTTCTTTAATATGGTAAATATAACACTGATAAATATTTCGTGAAACATGACTTTGATTGGTTGTAAAACAGAAATCGTTGAAACGTGATGGGTCATTGACTCCCATTTGGGACATGAGTTAAATAGTCAAAATTAACTACTTATACGAATGTGTCTAAATGGCACAAAGAGTAGGGTGCGTGTAGGCAAACAGTTTTCGGACACTTTTGAAATCCAGAATGGGTTGAAGCAAGGAGATGCACTATCTCCTCTACTATTTAATTTTGTACTAGAGCATGCCATTAAATCTTTATAGAATGAGGAAGGCTTACAACTCAATGGTATTAATAAGCTGTTAGTTTATGCTGATGATGTAGTACTACTGGCCGATAGCGAGGAGATACTAAAGGCCAACACGCACGCACTATTGAGTAACACTAAGAAATTAGGACTGGAAGTAAATATCAATAAAACTAAATACACACGTAGAAATTCATTAAATAATGGAAATGGACAGCTAATGACAAATGAGGGAAATTTTGAGGAAGTGGCTGAATTCAAATACCTAGGAACAGTAATCACAAATAGGAATGAGATGCACAAATAAATTAAACATAGGCTCAATTCTGGAAATGCGTGTTATTATGCATTGCAGAGACTCTTGATGTCCCAACTCCTTTCAAAAAACTTTAAGCTGAAAATATATAAAACTATTATTCTACCAGTTATATTATGGATGCGAAACATGGACTCTTACTTTAAGGAAGGAAAGGAGATTACGAGTATTTGAGAATAAAGTACTTAGGAAAATTTTTGGACCTTTCCTCCCTTAAAGTAAGAGTTCATGTTTCGCATCCATATAATAAAACTGGTCGAATAATAGTTTTATATATTTTCAGTTTAACGTTTTTTGAAAGGAGTTGGGACATCAAGAGTCTCTGCAATGCATAATAGCACGCATTTCCAGAATTGAGCCTATGTTTAATTTCTTTGTGCATCTCATTCCTATTTGTGATTATTGTTCCTAAGTATTTGAATTCAGCCACTTCCTCAAAATTTCCCTCATTTATATAATAATAATAATAATAATAATAATAATAAATCTTCTTCTTCACTTCACGGGCTAGGCAAATTGACTGTTCCGCCTCACAGTTGTTCTGTCCATCTTTTCACTGGCCTTCCTACATTCCTTGAACCTCTTGGTTTGTAGTTGAATGCTGCTCTTGGTAATCTTGTTATATTCATTCTTTCCACGTGTGTAAACCATTTCTCTCTATATTCTCTGATTTTCTCATCCAGTGGATATATATATTTAACTCTGTTCTTATATATTCATTCTTTATCCGATCCAATCTTGTGCAGCCTTTTGTTCTTCTAAGGAAGTCCATTTCTGCGCTTTGTATTCTACTTTGCAATTTTTGGTCATTGCCCAAGTTTCGCTCCCATAAAGTAGTGCAGGAACTGCAAATGTTTTATAAAACTTCAATCTAGTATCTCTTCTTGTTTTATTCTGTAATGTTTTATGTATAGTTCCGCATATCATTTGAAATTTCGACAGTTTTTGTCTTTATAGTAAAATTACAACCCGAATAATTAAAATTTGTTACTTTTTCCAGAGGTAATAATAATAATAATAATAATAATAATAATAATAATAATAATAACAATAATAATAATAGTAATAATAATAATAATCTTCTTCCTTCCAAGTATTAGGCCAAGGCCTGTTACGATCCTATAGAAAATTTTCCCTCCAGCGTTTCATAGGACGGCCCAGTGATCTTCGTCCTCTTGGTATATAATTATAAACAGCTTTGGGGATCCGATTTGAACTCATTCTTTCAAGATGGTGTTTCCAATATAGTTGGTACTGTTTAATATATTCCAAAATTGGCGTAGTCTTCAATTCTTTTAAGATATCGGTGTTCCTTTTCCGATCCCATCTGGTGTAACCCTCTGTTCTGCGCATGAATCTCATTTCACAAGCCGTTATTCTGCTTTCATGTTGTCTTTTTAGTGTCCATGCTTCACTACCATAGGTCAACACTGGTCTAGCCAAAGTGTTATATAAACATAATCTGGTGATTTTTTGTACAAGGGATGGTTTCATAACTTGATTAATAATTTCTAAACTTTTATTATAACTAGTAACTTTTTCAGGGATATCCTTTTCATCCCAGATAGAGAGATAATATCCAAGATATTTAAATTGATTAGATCTCTCTAAAATTTTATTCTGCAGACAGATTTTACTTTGTATGATAATAATAATAATAATAATGATAATAATAATAATAGTAATAATAATAATAACAATAATAATAATAATAATAATAATAATAATAATAATAAAAGTGCAGACTTGGGAAAGTGCGCACACTCGCCCGAAGGTAGCAAAATCTAGGGGCAAGCGGGGCCGTTGTGTGTTGTATGTAGGTCGATGAGCGACGTCTGGGCGTGACCTAGTTCTGTGAGGGCTAACTACCATTTCTAGTGTTACATAAAGTGCTTATAGTTGGATTACACTTATGTAAGTACCAAAAACTAGGGTAAAAGGTAATTTTCTGTTTACACTCTCGAATTTCTTCACCAGCAGTCTGTTAATTTCTTGTCGAGCCTCGTCTCCGCTGATTCCTAACTCACTCACTCACTGTGGAACCCTAGGTTCATGCCGCGTGGACATAAAAGCTCTCCATAGATCCAAATCCTGAGCTAATGTTTTCCAATCATCCCCTGTATCATCTACTTCCCTCAAATCATGGAAAGTGTTTTTCCCCCACCTCATTCTTGTTCTACCAACTGGTGTTTACCCTCTGATTTTCCTACAAGAAGCTTCCATGCACGGCTTTCATTCCCCATTAGTGCCACATGTCCTGCCCTTCGCAGTCTTAACTGTTATTATATCTGGCTTCCTAATCGTACCATGTACTACACTATTGTATAGTTTCCTCAATTCACTTGTTTGTTCATATATTTTTGGCCCAAAAAATTTCCTAAAAACTTTATTCTGAAATACTCGTGATCTCCTTTCCTCCCTTAAAGTAAGAATCCGTGTTTCGCATCCATATAATATAACTGGTAGACTAACAATTTTATGTATTTTCAGTTTAACGTTTTTTTGAAAGGAGTTGGGACATCAATAGTCTCTGCAATGCATAATAGCACGCATTTCCAGAATTGAGCCTATGTTTAATTTCTCTGTGCATCTCATTCCTATTTGTGATTATTGTTTGTAGATATTTGAATACAGCCACTTCTTCAAAATTTCCCTGATTTGTCAGTTCTCCATTTCCATTATATAATACATTTCTGTGTGTGATCATATATATATATATAGTTTTATTGATGTTTACTTCCAGTCCCAATTTATTAGTGTTACTCAATAGTGTGTGTGTGTTGGCCCTTAGTATCTCCTCGCTATCACCGAATAGTACTATATCATCAACATAAATTAACAGCTTATTAATACCATTGTAAATCGTGACATTTGTGCTAGATTGTATTTGGACTTGAACCGACTCGAGTCAAGGCCCGGGAGGCGAATTGATGGATTTTTCATAAGTAATGCCACGAGTCATTTCCAATTTATCTGAGAATTTGGAAATCAAGAGTGGCATTTGTTAGGACTGTTTAACGAATAAAATTAAGCTGTTTACTCACAAATCATTATTTAACTATAGTTATTTTAAAATATTTATATATTTAATGTAAACGGCGATGTTTGAAAACAAATGAGAAACGATAGGTACACTTCATTTGCTTCTTTTGTTCATCACTGCAACCAGATCATATCATTTAGTGCCAAAGGATCGCAATGTTGTAAGAATGCACCCTAGTGGAGAAATTTATAACCAACGTTACAGGTTATTAATTAATTTGACGTCCTATGATGTAAATGTGTCAATTATATTTTTCTGCAACGTCATTTCCTGGAAAATAATTCGTTTAAGAAAGTGCAAACAGTGGGTTTTTTTTTTGTGGTATAATCAATTGTGGGGCACGCCGTAGCGTAGTGTTTAAGGCACTGAGCTACAAGCCGGAGGGTCGAGGGTTCAAGTCCCGTTGGGTCAGGATTTTTAAACTGACCCAAACCTTGTGTGCGGCACCATGGCCCTGGGGTCGACTCAACCTCTAACGGAAATGAGTACCAGACGCTTGTTCTGGGGGTAAAGGCGGCCGCCACGCAGGGCTGACAACCCGGCTGACATAAAGTGCCGATTGTCTAGAAAAAGTGGGAGCCTTAACCTCCTAGTACCCCAAGGGCCTCCGGGCCTATTGTGGGATCACTTTACTTTATAATCAGTGGTTACAAATGTTTTTATATATCTCCCTCGTATCGCCTTTTCCCCCCATTTCTGCTGACAATTCATGCACATAGATATACACTCTGGTAGCCGTATTTTGTTGGAGGCGTCAGTCACTGCAAAATTAATGCTATGACCTACTTCAAAATGTTAAAAGGGTGCTTTCTTTATTATGATACACTTTAGTTTGGTAAACTTTAGGCGAAACGCGACTGTGATTGGTTGTAAATACCAAAAAAGATTGAAATGTGATTGGTCATTGACTCCCATTTGGGGCATGAGTTAAATAGTGAGAGTAATTCTGACAATGGTCAGCCGCCTTGTGTTACCATACCATGTTTTGTGTTTTAAACTGTGTATAGTGGAATTTCAAAAACTAGGAATAAAATAATTCAAACAATATTATATGCTGATGATCAAATAATATTATCAGATTCCGAAGATAGCTTACAAATAGCAGCGTATCAATTATTCAAAATTGCCAGCAATATAATATGAAAATTTCCACTTCAAAATCCAAAACAATGGCAATGTGTGGAAAAAAAACATACAACGGGTTGAAAATTGAGATTGATGGAAAAATTATAGAACAAGTGTCAGATTTCTCTTACTTAGGAAGTGTATTTGCAGAGTATAAGAGTGACATTGATTCAAAATTACAAAAATATAATAAAATGAATGGGGTAATACGAAGACATTTTGGTAAACAGATGAGGACAGAGACAAAACTAAGATTACATAACATCACATCAAAAGCTGCTCTAAAATACGGAAGTGAAATTTGGATTTTAAATAAAAGAAACTCTCATAAACTTCAAGTAAGCCAAATGCGCTTCTTACGATCATTGTTAGGAGTTAATAGACTGGATCACCAAAGGAACACTATTATCAGAGGAAAATTTGGAGTAACAAGTTTAAATGAAGATATACAAAGATACCAACAAGAATGGAAAAATCTGAGGAGAATGGCAGAAATAGACTTTCCAAAATTGGCATTCCAATATACCCCAACTGGACATAGGGACCAAGGAAGACCAAAACATCGGTGGAAAGATCAAGACCATCTTCGCTAGGTTTACCGTACAGGCCACATGGCCTAAAACGAATTTGTTCATGATGATGATGAACTGTGTATTTATACAGTATGAGTTCATTTTTTTTTGTGTAATGCCACCAGCTTGTCTTTTATGACATTTATTGTTTTCTCCCTGACATTGACGGAATTGTAATTCATTTCTTAAGTTGGGGCACCTGGAAGGTGTAGTTACGTTACCCCGATGATATGATGGATGGTAAATCATAATGAAGCACCAGGAGAGTTCTTAACCTAAATTTCAGACCATGGACAACCACAGGAATAGTGATACCCTTTAAGGGTATCCGGTACTAATTTCCTTGCAATTTGGTTTAAAAATATGCAACATACAAACATATTTTTTTCAGCTTATTCTTAAGTTATGTGCATGAAAATGATGTCACTAATTAAACAAGTCTTCCTGAACATAATGACACTCTGGTTAACTTTTTAGGCATGTTTCTTCACGAGTAATTAAAAATACAAAAAAAAATCCAACTTCATAAAAAGTATTGTCTTGGTGCAATTATCTCAAAACTACTTATCTAATTGTTTCCAAAATTTAGTATGTTATTATCCATAATTAATTTGACAATAATAAAGTTTGCAAATATATGGTCACACATAGAAATACATTATATAATGGAAATGGACAGCTAATGACAAATGAGGGAAAATTTGAGGAAGTGGCTTAATTCAAATACCTAGGAACAATAATCACAAACGGGAATGAGATGCTCAAAGAAATTAAACATAGGCTCAATTCTGAAAATGCGTGCTATTATGCATTGCAGAGACTCTTGATGTCCGAACTCCTTTCAAAAAACGTTAAACTGAAAATATATAAAACTATTATTCTACCAGTTATATTATATGGGTGCGAAACATGGACTCTTACTTTAAGGGAGGAAAAGAGATACGAGTATTTGAGAATAAAGTTCTTAGGAAAAATGTTGGACCAAAGAGAGATGAACAGACAGGTGAATGGAGAAGACCACATAACAGTGATCTACATGGTCTTTATAGGAAGCCAGATATAATGAGAACAGTTAAGTTTTGTAGACTGCGATGGGCAGGACATGTGGCACGAATGGGGAATGAAAGACGTTCATGTAAGCTTCTTGTAGGAAAATCAGAGGGAAAACGCCCAGTTGGTAGACCAAGAATGAGGTGGGAGAATAACATTAACTATGATTTGAGAGAAGTAGATTATACAGGGGATGTTTTGGAAAACATTAGCTCAGGATAGGGATGTATGGAGAGCTTATGTCCGCGCGGCCATGAACCTACGGGTTCGATAGTGCCAGTGAGTTAGTTACAGTTATAATAAAGTTTGCTTGTGTTCAGACATGGATTGTGATTTATTAAAAAAATTAAAGACCAAAAATTTTTGTTAAAATGTTTCATACATTTTTTAAAAAATTTGAAACACTATCAATAGCACAAAGATAAATGTACCTTATTATTTATATAACTCTTTAAACTACATATCCACGCCAAAAATTATACTAACTTTCATAGTTTTAGAGAAATTATGAAAAAAATGCAAGTTAGGAAAAACAAAAGTGCACATTAGCAGAACACAGAGACGCCATTTTTAAAAATCAATTTTTATGGGTTTAAATGTCCAAAATCGTCAAAATAATAGGGTTTTGCTAACTAACTCACTGGCACTATCGAACCCGCAGGTTCATGGCCGCGCGGACATAAGTTCTACATATATCTCTATCCTGAGCCAATGTTTTCCAATCATCTCCTGTATAATCTACTTCCCTCAAAGCATAGTTAATGTTATTCTCTCACCTCATTCTTGGTCTACCAATTGGGCGTTTTCCCTCTGGTTTCCCTACAAGAAGCTTCCATTCCCCATTCGTGCCACATGTCCTGCCCATCGCAGTGTAATAATAGGCTATTAAAAAACTCCTGGCGCGACAGGCCTACAAGGCCCTTAGCCTACCAGCCGGCTGCTGGCCTCACATCCACATGTGTCATTCACAGAGGTAGATGATAATCAGCGAGTGTAGGGGTGACATGTGGTCAGCATGTCGAGTCCCCCAGCCGTTATAGCTGGTTTTCACAACCTGGAGTCGCTACTTATTGTAACTACCCAAATGACTCACAATGCTGGGTGGGCACCGGTCCCATACTGGCCGAAATACCATGAGAAAATTTCTTCCCCCATGGAGACTCGGAGCAGCGCAAGTCCCGTAGCTCTGCGCCAAGGCTTCCTGCCTTAACCACTCGGCTACGGCGCGGTACTAATAGGCTATTACTCAGTGATAATATAGAGTTTCCAGGATTAAAAAAAAAAATTAACCCAAATAAGTACTGAGTGCCCTTAAGGAAAAATGTCTATGGTTTGACCGGAATCGATCCCGGGACCTCGTGAACTGACGTCAGAAACGCTGACCACTTGCCCATGAGACGGTCAGTATAAATTCATTAAACAATAATATCTAGGCAGCATGCTACCTCGAGACCACAGCGGTGGACATAACTGTACATATGGAAGGATTTATAAAATGGTGCTCTGGTATTTCACCTGACATTCAGTTCCATATGGGCCCAAAGCATAAGCTGAGTTGTTTTGCTCTGTGTTGGTCACTTGTTAATACATAGTACCACACTAACATAATAATAATAATAATAATAATAATAATAATAATAATCTTGGTGAAATAATTCAGGAAAATGGAATTGAAACCGAAGCGAATAAAAGTAGATGCCAAAAAATGGAAACAGCATTTCGGCTTACTCACAACACTTATAATAAATAAATATGAAATTATTGTATTGTCACGGGTCCTCTACAAGTATACAAAGTTTCAAGTCATCCGATGATTTTAAGTGGGTGAAAATCGCGTTGAAAGATTCCGTTACATAGATAGATAGATAGATAGATAGATAGATAGATAGATAGATAGATACAGGTCAAGCTAATATAAAGCGTGTAAAAATGCATATCTTTACATACAAAATTACGACACTATAACACTGTAATTAAACCGGAGTGCCTCTATGGAGCAGAAACATTAATTTTGAACAGAAAAAGATATCGAAAATATAGTGAAAAAAGAATGGAAAATTATAAGAAAAGTTTTAGGTAATAATATATAATAATCTTGGTGAAATAATTCAGGAAAATGGAATTGAAACCGAAGCGAATAAAAGTAGATGCCAAAAAATGGAAACAGCATTTCGGCTTACTCACAACACTTATAATAATAAATATGAAATTATTGTATTGTCACGGGTCCTCTACAAGTATACAAAGTTTCAAGTCATCCGATGATTTTAAGTGGGTGAAAATCGCGTTGAAAGATTCCGTTACATAGATAGATAGATAGATAGATAGATAGATAGATAGATAGATAGATAGATACAGGTCAAGCTAATATAAAGCGTGTAAAAATGCATATCTTTACATACAAAATTACGACACTATAACACTGTAATTAAACCGGAGTGCCTCTATGGAGCAGAAACATTAATTTTGAACAGAAAAAGATATCGAAAATATAGTGAAAAAAGAATGGAAAATTATAAGAAAAGTTTTAGGTAATAATAATAATAATAATAATCTTGGTGAAATAATTCAGGAAAATGGAATTGAAACCGAAGCGAATAAAAGTAGATGCCAAAAAATGGAAACAGCATTTCGGCTTACTCACAACACTTATAATAAATAAATATGAAATTATTGTATTGTCACGGGTCCTCTACAAGTATACAAAGTTTCAAGTCATCCGATGATTTTAAGTGGGTGAAAATCGCGTTGAAAGATTCCGTTACATAGATAGATAGATAGATAGATAGATAGATAGATAGATACAGGTCAAGCTAATATAAAGCGTGTAAAAATGCATATCTTTACATACAAAATTACGACACTATAACACTGTAATTAAACCGGAGTGCCTCTATGGAGCAGAAACATTAATTTTGAACAGAAAAAGATATCGAAAATATAGTGAAAAAAGAATGGAAAATTATAAGAAAAGTTTTAGGTAATAATAATAATAATAATAATCTTGGTGAAATAATTCAGGAAAATGGAATTGAAACCGAAGCGAATAAAAGTAGATGCCAAAAAATGGAAACAGCATTTCGGCTTACTCACAACGCTTATAATAAATAAATATGAAATTATTGTATTGTCACGGGTCCTCTACAAGTATACAAAGTTTCAAGTCATCCGATGATTTTAAGTGGGTGAAAATCGCGTTGAAAGATTCCGTTACATAGATAGATAGATAGATAGATAGATAGATAGATAGATAGATAGATAGATACAGGTCAAGCTAATATAAAGCGTGTAAAAATGCATATCTTTACATACAAAATTACGACACTATAACACTGTAATTAAACCGGAGTGCCTCTATGGAGCAGAAACATTAATTTTGAACAGAAAAAGATATCGAAAATATAGTGAAAAAAGAATGGAAAATTATAAGAAAAGTTTTAGGTAATAATAATAATAATAATAATCTTGGTGAAATAATTCAGGAAAATGGAATTGAAACCGAAGCGAATAAAAGTAGATGCCAAAAAATGGAAACAGCATTTCGGCTTACTCACAACACTTATAATAAATAAATATGAAATTATTGTATTGTCACGGGTCCTCTACAAGTATACAAAGTTTCAAGTCATCCGATGATTTTAAGTGGGTGAAAATCGCGTTGAAAGATTCCGTTACATAGATAGATAGATAGATAGATAGATAGATAGATAGATAGATAGATAGATAGATACAGGTCAAGCTAATATAAAGCGTGTAAAAATGCATATCTTTACATACAAAATTACGACACTATAACACTGTAATTAAACCGGAGTGCCTCTATGGAGCAGAAACATTAATTTTGAACAGAAAAAGATATCGAAAATATAGTGAAAAAAGAATGGAAAATTATAAGAAAAGTTTTAGGTAATAATAATAATAATAATAATAATCTTGGTGAAATAATTCAGGAAAATGGAATTGAAACCGAAGCGAATAAATAGATGCCAAAAAATGGAAACAGCATTTCGGCTTACTCACAACACTTATAATAAATAAATATGAAATTATTGTATTGTCACGGGTCCTCTACAAGTATACAAAGTTTCAAGTCATCCGATGATTTTAAGTGGGTGAAAATCGCGTTGAAAGATTCCGTTACATAGATAGATAGATAGATAGATAGATAGATAGATAGATAGATAGATAGATAGATACAGGTCAAGCTAATATAAAGCGTGTAAAAATGCATATCTTTACATACAAAATTACGACACTATAACACTGTAATTAAACCGGAGTGCCTCTATGGAGCAGAAACATTAATTTTGAACAGAAAAAGATATCGAAAATATAGTGAAAAAAGAATGGAAAATTATAAGAAAAGTTTTAGGTAATAATAATAATAATAATAATCTTGGTGAAATAATTCAGGAAAATGGAATTGAAACCGAAGCGAATAAAAGTAGATGCCAAAAAATGGAAACAGCATTTCGGCTTACTCACAACACTTATAATAAATAAATATGAAATTATTGTATTGTCACGGGTCCTCTACAAGTATACAAAGTTTCAAGTCATCCGATGATTTTAAGTGGGTGAAAATCGCGTTGAAAGATTCCGTTACATAGATAGATAGATAGATATATAGATAGATAGATAGATAGATAGATACAGGTCAAGCTAATATAAAGCGTGTAAAAATGCATATCTTTACATACAAAATTACGACACTATACACTGTAATTAAACCGGAGTGCCTCTATGGAGCAGAAACATTAATTTTGAACAGAAAAAGATATCGAAAATATAGTGAAAAAAGAATGGAAAATTATAAGAAAAGTTTTAGGTAATAATAATAATAATAATAATCTTGGTGAAATAATTCAGGAAAATGGAATTGAAACCGAAGCGAATAAAAGTAGATGCCAAAAAATGGAAACAGCATTTCGGCTTACTCACAACGCTTATAATAAATAAATATGAAATTATTGTATTGTCACGGGTCCTCTACAAGTATACAAAGTTTCAAGTCATCCGATGATTTTAAGTGGGTGAAAATCGCGTTGAAAGATTCCGTTACATAGATAGATAGATAGATAGATAGATACAGGTCAAGCTAATATAAAGCGTGTAAAAATGCATATCTTTACATACAAAATTACGACACTATAACACTGTAATTAAACCGGAGTGCCTCTATGGAGCAGAAACATTAATTTTGAACAGAAAAAAAATATATCGAAAATATAGTGAAAATGAATGCAAAATTATAAGAAAAGTTTTAGGTCCACAAGTCATAGGTGAAGCATTTAGACTCAGAAGTAAAAAGGAAATAAAAAATATACAGACATTCATAGTGATATTAGAAAACGAAGGTTAAAATTGTATGGCCATATTAAACGAATGAACTCAAATAGGCTTACAAAACAGATAATGGAATTCTACGAAAACAGAAGTAAAGCTCCAGTGGATACTATGAAGTGGATTGATGAAGTCAAAAAGGACTTAAAATTCGCAGGAATTACTAAAGAAGATATCCCAAATAGATATATATTTAGAATTAAGGTGAATAAGTGGCAAGTTGACCAAGAGGACAAACCGAAGAAAAAAACTGGAACAACTTGGACAGATGAGAGAAAAAAGCTCATAGCAAAAGAATGAAAGAAATTTGGGCTCAAAGGAAACGCCTCTAAGTACTTTGCGTAGTCCTACAGGGCTCATCCGCAATCAAAAGAAAAAAAAAATCATCATCATCCGGTATTATAGCAGCTGCCGCTGCGCCGTCTTCTGGAAACCAAGCCCCATTCCTCTCTGTCCATCCATTGATCTTCCTCCATTCCTCTGATATTCATAGCCGCTTGTACGGCTTCTATCCAAGTTTTCTTCGGTCTTCCTCTCTTCCTCCTTTCTATTGGGATCCATTCCATAACAATTTTAGGCAATATTTGCTCTGGCATTCTTTTGACATGGCCATACCACTGTAATCTTTTCTTTTCTATGATGTCCGGCTCCTCTTGTACACCCATAATTTCCCTTATTTCTTTATTTCGTATTTTATCCATTCTAGATATTCCAGCTGATCTTCCTTAAAACATCCATTTATGTACTTAAAATTCTTTTTTGCGCAATAGTGTATTATCGTACTTACCAGCAATTGCGACCATTATTCAAAGTTCAACTTCCTACATTTCGGGGTTGCCAACCTAAATAACTATACTGTAATGTGTCATTTACACCCACGTGCGGGATGTAAAACCACTGCCCTCTATTTATACTACGTACAATGTATATACAAAAAATATCCAAAAGGTAGTGTTAATATACATTATAAGAAACAAATCACTGCATTTTAAATGAACTGAACTTTATTTGAAACAATATAAAACAATAAATACGTCTTGCGGCCATGTTATCAATAATTGTTCTCAAGGCCTCCTGTTGTTTCAACTAATAAACATTGCCCACACTGTTAACGTTAGTCAATTGTTTATAATGAACACAAATATTTCCAACAAAGATATTATTTATTATTTTGAAAACACCATCGCGCAAAAAATAGTATGCAACGCACGTTTGTGAAGTGTTTTACAGAATCTCGGAAATTAAAAACCTCGCTATCGCTCGGGTTTTAAACATTTTTCCTTGATTCTGTGAAAACCACTTCCCAACCTTGCATCGTAATATACTATTCATTCCCCCGGTAGGAATTTGCCAGACTTCAGCACCATATGTTAAAATACTCTGAATTATGGTTTGATATATTTGTAATTTTGTCCACCTCTGTAGTCTTGAGGTAGCGTGCTGCCTTGTCACGCAGCGGGCCCGGGTTCGATCCTCGGTCGGGGCAGTTTTTCTGGGTGAGGTTTTTATCGGGGTTTTTCCTCACCTGTAAGACAAATGTCAGGAAAACTTTAAGGCCCAAACGGTCCCCGAAATCATATGGCCATCGCAATCATCATCATTCATATTCAGCGCCCCAACCTCAGAAGTGGGTTACAAGTACGCCAGGCGAGAAACTAGGAATGTCGAAAGACAACCCGGGGCATTTGAAAAAAAAATATGTATTTGTAATTTTCTATTTTTTATAATATTTTTGCTCCACCATACACAGTTTGGTAATGATGGTGATAATAATAATAATAATAATAATAATAATAATAATAATAATAATAATAATAATCCATCCATAGTAATTCTGCCTGAAGGCAGGTCCTTCACTGCAATCGTAGCATTTTCATGCTATGCTTGCAGCTTTACTATGAAATTGTAGGTGTGGTAGCTTCCCGTTGCTTTCCACACCGGTGAAGGATGATGATGATAATGATAAGGATGATTATGGTGATTATGACTATATGATTTCGGGGACCGTTTGGGTCTTAAAGTTTTCCTGACATTTGTCTTACAAGTGAGGAAAAACCCCGATAAAAACCTCACCCAGAAAATCTGTCCCGACCAGGGATCTAACCCGGTCCCGCTGCGTGACAAAGCAGCACGCTACCTTGAGACCACAGCGGTGGATTTAATACTACTACTACTACTACTACTACTACTAATAATAATAATAATAATAATAATAGTAATAATAATAATATCATTGCGCACAATCGTGGAAAATTAATTACTTGGTGTACTGCACTAAAGACAATTCCAGATGATATCTTGTACACTTTAGTTCGCATAGTTTACATATGCAACTGTCTTCAATTTGATGGTAAGAGAAATTCACACACACTTTGTGGACTGCATATGGGTTTATCTGGTGCCTTGGTTGGCCCAGATCAACTCCTATCTATCATGGCAGGCGTACTAGGGATGTCATCCCACTTCTGTCTTCTCTCATGTATCAGTGTAATAACGCAGGAATTAGATAAATCACATTTGGATATAGTCGCTTTACAGGAAGACCAAGAACATTTGAATGTCGTACTTAATAACCACGCACTGGAATTTGTTAGGAGGCTGCGGGTGAAAATACCCGAACATTTCCAAGAATTTTGACAAAAGAAGACCATTGACGATAAATGCTATTGTGGATATTGTTAGACAAAGACGGCACTCATGATTAGAAAAGGATAGTAGAAATCATCATCATCATCATCAACAACAAGGATTAAGCCCAATGGCCTGTTCCGATCTCATTATAAGACGAATTGGTCCTTCCATCTCTTCAATGGTCTTCCCAACATTCTTCTCCCTTTTGGTTTATAATTATACATTCTTCTTGGTATGCGCTGTTCATTCATTCGTAATACGTGCTGAAGATAAGCATTTTGATAGTATTTTATTCTTTCACAGAGATTAAATATATTAAGTTCTGTTCTTATATCTTCGTTTTTCTTTTTATCGGTCCTTTGGTATCCTGCTATTGCTCTCGACATCTTCATTTAAGCAGCCTCTATTTGTTTACTATCTGCCTTTGTTAATGTCCAGGTTTCACATCCATAGATAAGAGATGGAACTGCCAATACTTTGTAAAATTTTAAAATACTTTCTTTTAGTTTTATTGAATAAAGTACGTTTAATTGTGCCACATAGATAATTCAATCGTTGTATTTTAGTGTGTTTATCTAAATTTCTGTCATTACCTAAATGACATCCCAAATAATTAAAATTCTGAACTTGGCCTATAATTACATTGTTTATCACCATTTTTGTTATTGCACATTTTCCTTTCAGAGCTAATATGAGAAAAAAATATAAATAAATCAAAGGGAACCAATACATATAACAGGAGGAGTTAGACAAGGTTGTCCACTATCTACCGCTCTTTTTAACAATTATTTGGACGACATGATAAGATCATGGAAGCAAATGACGATTGGGGGAATTATCTTAGGAAATATTGTAATAAAAACAGTAGCCTTTGCAATGACCAGATGTTAATAGAAAAAACAGAGGACGAACTACAAATAAAATGCTATTTAAACTGAATGAAATATCAAAAAAATGCAACATGGAAATATCCTCATAAAAATAAAAAAACAATGGCCTTCAAGAGCGCTCGTCCAGTTCGGACAAAGATAATATTAGAAAATAAACCAATAGAACAAGTGGTAAGATATAACTTCCCAGGTTGCGAAATATCATACACAGCGGAAACAGATATAAATAACAAACTAAATGAGTTTAATTATATAACAGGAACACTAAAAAGAACTTGGAAAAATAAAGCCAGGAAAAACTCTATAATGAAATTATACAAGACAATGGCAGTGCCTATTATTACTTATGATCCGAAACATGGACAGTGACAACACAGCAATCTGCCAGAATACAAGCAGCTGAAATGAGATTCCTCAGATCAATAGCAGGATATCAAACAACAGACAAAAACATTCTTCTTCTTCTTCTTCTTCTTCTTCACGGTTTAGGCTTATTTACTAGCCTGTTCCGGCTCCAAATTGCTGCTCTTTACATCTTTTCCTTGGTCTTCCCAAGCTTCTTATTCCTCGTGGTGAATAGCTGTATGCTGCTTTTGGTATTCTATTCTCAGTCATCCTTGCCAAGTGTTCTTTGCAGTTTGTTCTGTATTCCTCTATTGTTGTTTTTAATTCGTCTATTTTTAGTTGTGTTATTTCTGTGTTATGTTTTTGTCTGTTCTTTGATATCCTGCTGTTGGTCTGAGGAATCTCATTTCAGCAGCTTGTATCCTGGCAGATTGTTGTGTTATCACAAAAAACATAACACAGAAATAAGACAACTAAAAGTAGAGGAATTAAACACAACAATAGAAAAATACAGAACAAACTGGAAAGAACACTTGGCAAGGATGACTGAGAATAGAATACCAAAAGTAGCATACAACTATTCACCACGAGGAAGATGAAGCTTGGGAAGACCAAGGAAAAGATGGAAAGAACAGCAATTTGGAGCCGGAACAGGCTAGTAAATAAGCCTAAACCATGAAGAAGAAGAAGAAGAAGAAGCTAATATTTTTGTTTTAGTAGAAATTATGACAACTAAAATCCTAACAGCCTGTTCATGCGAGAGACAATTGCAGTTTTTTTTTCATTTAAGATTCGTGACATTACTTTCACGTCATATAATTAGGGTAGAATTTTATTTGTCGACCTACAATTTCGTTCAAGTGAACTATGAAAGGTGAACTATTAGTTCATTGTAACCGCGGCATTATTAAAGGCTCTTAAAGTGGTCCTCGTCAAAACAAAACCATGTGACCTGCTCGCTTTTCATTGGTTATGTACACCGAAGTACGTTGTAGAAGCAATAAGTACGCGAAAAAGTAGTTCCTTTCGTTAATTTAAAATATGTCCTCTGAATATACTTGTTATTCTTCGTGAATGAAAATAATAATATTTAAAACATAGAAAATATTCTAAAATATACCTAATCAATAATTACAACTTAAAATACAGGGTGTCCCATTCAAACCTCCCATATTTTAATTCATAATAACTAACAAAGTATGCGGAATTATGAAATGAGCCCGGTGTTAAACGAAACAGAAACTCAAATAATTCTATTAATTAAATAAAAATAAAACTTAGTTTTATTTGATTTTCATATTTGTGCAGTATTTGAACCACGCTCTGCCAAACCATTTTTGTGGCGTCTATTGTTCTTATTTAACCTCGTTCTACTACCATTTTGCGTCCACGCGGGGTTATATTGTTGATCACTATTTTGATTGGAAATCATAGATTGTTCAAATTTGTGACATCTTTGCCCGGGCCCATAGAGGCAAAGAGAAATTCAACTTTCTTCACTAAATTCTCCCCAATATGCAATGTTTACTGACTTATAAAATACAATCGTGGAAGCTTTGTGATAAAGGAACTAACACACACGCTTGAGCAAGCTTTTGGAATTTGACTTTTATATCTGACTTATGCTAACTACTGAATGAATAGGCATAGAGTAAGTAAAAGCACAACTAAAGCTTTTAATGCGAGTCAAAATATAGTCAGATATAATATAAAGATAAATAAATAAATATTCAATTTACGAAGAAAAGAAATCATTGTAGATCATCTATACAAAAAGAAAATATGATATAAATCATCACCTGTGTACCGAAATGGACATTACATGCATTATCACTCACTCTAGTCCAGCCTCGGGTTGGGGGAAATACTATCCTAGCGTCCCCACCCTGGCTTACTGGACTAAACAAACAAAATCAGCTCTCCTGAGCTGCTACGACCAGACTCCAATGGTGACTAAGTAGATGATGATTCGATGTTACAAAACACAGCTATTTATGAGAGTTCACAGGGAGAGGGGAAATGCGCGATAGCACAGGGTGCGCACTAGGAAAGGAAGGGATAGATAGGAAAGCATTTTGCACTGTTCATAAAGATGACACTCGAGATGGAGACGCGATGACGTATAGTTTGCGCAGTAAGACGTAATTCCTGTATCGAAATGTCCATTTCGGTACATATTTATTAAGATATAATTCAGTGACAGCTGTTTCGGTACACTGTACCTTCTTCAGACATGGTAACAAATTATGAATTGTGTTATTATAGTACATATCAACTGATCTAACCAACAATACAGCAATTTATCAGTTGATATGTACTATAACAACACAATTCATAATTTAACATGTCTGAAGAAGATATAGTGTACCGAAACAGCTGTCACTGAATATATCTTAATAAATATGAAAATCAAATAAAACTAAGTTATATTTTTATTTAATTAATAAATATGGATTTTCATCAAGTAAACACCAACTTAATTGATTATCAAATCATTTTCATTGCCACACACTAAAACACCTCTATATGTGCACCATTAGTAGCACGAACAATATCAAGTCTGTATTCGATTTCGCGCCACATTCTAACCAACATGTCCATTGGCGCTGTTGCGATTGTGTCAAGGATACGGTCCGTAAATTATGAAGATCTTGTACTGGAGTCGCAAACACGGTCTTTAACATTCCCCCACAGGAAGAAGTTCAGTTGCTGAGGAGTCGCCATTTCGTTTTATGTCATTATTGTCCAACATGTGACAGATGAATTAACTGCAACAATGAAAACAAAAATTCTTTGAGTTTCTCTTTCTTTTAATACCAACCTCATTTCATAATTCCGCATACTTTGAGAGTTACGATTAATTAAAATGTGGGAGGTTTGAATGGGACACCCTGTAGTTCTTATGAAAATGTTTGGATCAAAGACTAACAGACAGGGGAATGTAGAAGAATACATAACAGTGACCTACATGGTGTTTATAGAAAACCATATATATAATAAGAACAGTTAAGTCTCGTAGACTGCGACGGGCAGCGCATGTGGCACGAATGGGGAATGAAAGTGGGACATGGAATCTTCTTGGTAGACCAAGAATGAGATGATTTGAGGGAAGTAGATTTATGAAGGAGATGATTGGAAAACATTAAACTCAGGATAGGGATGTATGGAGGGCATATGTTCGCGGCAATGAATCTACGGGTTGGATAGTGCCAGAGTTACTTAGTTATAGCTAAAGTTTTCTATCATCATTGAAAGTTAGGCTGGGCCCAGGGAACTATCACCTGACGTCCCATGTAATATGGGATGCTGTGATGCGGTAGGTAATTTGTTGTAAAGTGTATCTTGGAGAATGATTCCTTTGTGACCATAATAGTTAGTAACCTTTGACCTATTTTCCTCTCGACTGACCTTTCCTGGTGTGGGCGCAAGCCGCACAGATTTTGTAGACGTGGCGATGGATCGATACCAACATTAGACATTAAAATTACTCATTAAATTGTTCTTCATCTTCTTCTACTGTTATTTATAGTTGTCCTCTCTCCTGTCGGATCTTAATTTCACTTACTAGCTTCATTAAGTTTTCTCGCTGGACACAAATAAAGACGGAAATATGTTACAATGCCAGGTAGGGAAGTGGTTTTTACAGAAATTAGGAAACGTGTGTTGTACATTATTTTTTTGCATGATGTTTTCATTTCTTACGAATGAATGAACAGCGCATACCAAGAAGAATGTATAATTATAAACCAAAAGGGAGAAGAATGTTGGGAAGACCATTGAAGAGATGGAAGGACCAATTCGACCTATAATGAGATCGGAACAGGCCATTGGGCTTAATCTTTGTTGTTGATGATGATGGTGTTTTCAAAATATGTACATTTTTTGTCTCCACATTGTCATTTCGACATTCCTGGTTTCTCTCCTGGCATGGCGTACTTGTAACCCACTTCTGAGGTTGGGGCGCCTGGAAGGCGGGGTTACGTTGCCACGATGATATGATGATGATGATGCGCCAGGAGACACCCTAATTCTAAGCTTAATCTAAGATGAATATGATTGATGATGATTGCGATGGCCATATGATTTCGGGGATCGTTTGAGCCTTAAAGTTTTTCCTGACATTTGTCTTACAGGTGAGGAAAAACCCCGATAAAAACCTCACCCAGAAAAACTGTCCCGAACGCGGATCGAACCCGGACCCGCTAGCCTGAGAAGGCAGCACGCTACCCGGAGACCACAGCGGTGGTACTAAAAAATAATTTTTGTGTCAGACTGGGACTCGACACCCAGCCGACCTTTGCCTCTTCGCCCTAGACCAATCTATGCTCTATCGAATTTTTCGATACCGGTACTAGTAATGTTGGTATTATTTTTCCGATCTATTATAAATGATTTTTCTTATGTTTTGTCGGCCACGGTTGAGGCAGCGAGACGTGATATTAACAGATAAACGAAAACAGATGTCAACAGAAATATAGCCCCGCGAAAGAAGGTAAGCAATCGTTTTCATATATTGCAACCAACTGTTTTACGGAATGGAATCCCAGATTCGTACCTACCAAAATAGATAAAAATAGTAATATTTAAACATTCTGAATCACACTATCACCGATGCATAGGCGGGATGGAGCATCATATATGTACTTTCGACCACTGAACCAACAAGACAAATTAGAACTTATGAAAATAGATAACACTAGCAATTAAAACAAGACTTGTATTTTTATTTTTTCAAAGAGATCCTTAAGTTCCCTCATATTTGCTATTAGGGAATAGTGTTTCTGCTAGGCGAGCATCTCGTTATAGATAGAAAAATGGAGGTGACTTGTTTCTACTCTTCGAACCCACTGGGTTACTTAACACTGTACTACCTGTGTATGTAGGTTAATTCTGGAGTTCTCATGTCTTGTAGTAAAGTTTTACAAGCGTGGAGGTCACTGGTCTCTTTGAACACCCTAGGTTACTTAACACTGTACTACCGATGTATGTAGGTTAATTCTGGAGTTCTCATGTCTTGTAGTAAAGTTTTACAAGCATTGAGGTTCACTGCTCTCATTGAACCCCCTAGGTTACTTAACACTGTACTACCGATGTATGTAGGTTACTTCTGCAGTTCTCATGTCTTATAGAAAAGTTTTACAAGCGTGAAGGTTCACTGCTCTCTTCTAACCCCCTAGGTTACTTAACACTGTCCTACCGATGTATGTAGGTTAATTCTGGAGTTATCATGTCTTATAGTAAAGTTTTACAAGCGTGCAGGTTCACTGCTCTCATTGAACCCCCTAGGTTACTTGACACTGTACTACCGATGTATGTAGGTTAATTCTGGAGTTCTCATGTCTTATAGTAAAGTTTTACAAGCGTGGAGGTTCACTGGTCTCATTGAACCCCCTAGGTTACTTAACACTCTACTGCCGATGTATGTAGGTTAATTCTGGAGTCCTCATGTCTTATAGTAAAGTTTTAGAAGCGTGGAGGTTCACTGCTCTCATTGAACCCCCTAGGTTACTTGACACTGTACTACCGATGTATCTAGGTTACTTCTGGAGTTCTCATGTCTTATAGTAAAGTCTTACAAGCGTGGAGGTTCACTGCTCTCATTGAACCCCCTAGGTTACTTAACACTGTACTACCTGTGTATGTACGTTAATTCTGGAGTTCTCATGTCTTATAGTAAAGTTTTACAAGCTTGGAGGTTCACTGGTCTCTTTGAACCCCCTAGGTTACTTAACACTGTACTACCGTTGCATGTAGGTTAATTCTTCAGTTCTCATGTCTTATAGTAAAGTTTTACAAGCGTGGAGGTTCACTGCTCTCATTGAACTCCCTAGGTTACTTAACACTGTACTACCGATGTATGTAGGTTACTTCTGGAGTTCTCATGTCTTATAGTAAAGTTTTACAAGCGTGGAGGTTCACTGCTCTCATTGAACCCCCTAGGTTACTTGACACTGTCCTACCGATGTATGTGGGTTAATTCTGGAGTTATCATGTCTTATAGTAAAGTTTTACAAGCGTGCAGGTTCACTGGTCTCTTCTAACCCCCTAGGTTACTTAACACTGTCCTACCGATGTATGTAGGTTAATTCTGGAGTTATCATGTCTTATAGTAAAGTTTTACAAGCGTGCAGGTTCACTGCTCTCATTGAACCCCCTAGGTTACTTGACACTGTACTACCGATGTATGTAGGTTAATTCTGGAGTTCTCATGTCTTATAGTAAAGTTTTACAAGCGTGGAGGTTCACTGGTCTCATTGAACCCCCTAGGTTACTTAACACTCTACTGCCGATGTATGTAGGTTAATTCTGGAGTCCTCATGTCTTATAGTAAAGTTTTAGAAGCGTGGAGGTTCACTGCTCTCATTGAACCCCCTAGGTTACTTGACACTGTACTACCGATGTATCTAGGTTACTTCTGGAGTTCTCATGTCTTATAGTAAAGTCTTACAAGCGTGGAGGTTCACTGCTCTCATTGAACCCCCTAGGTTACTTAACACTGTACTACCTGTGTATGTACGTTAATTCTGGAGTTCTCATGTCTTATAGTAAAGTTTTACAAGCTTGGAGGTTCACTGGTCTCTTTGAACCCCCTAGGTTACTTAACACTGTACTACCGTTGCATGTAGGTTAATTCTTCAGTTCTCATGTCTTATAGTAAAGTTTTACAAGCGTGGAGGTTCACTGCTCTCATTGAACTCCCTAGGTTACTTAAACACTGTACTACCGATGTATGTAGGTTACTTCTGGAGTTCTCATGTCTTATAGTAAAGTTTTACAAGCGTGGAGGTTCACTGCTCTCATTGAACCCCCTAGGTTACTTGACACTGTCCTACCGATGTATGTAGGTTAATTCTGGAGTTATCATGTCTTATAGTAAAGTTTTACAAGCGTGAAGGTTCACTGCTCTCTTCTAACCCCCTAGGTTACTTAACACTGTCCTACCGATGTATGTAGGTTAATTCTGGAGTTATCATGTCTTATAGTAAAGTTTTACAAGCGTGCAGGTTCACTGCTCTCATTGAACCCCCTAGGTTACTTGACACTGTACTACCGATGTATGTAGGTTAATTCTGGAGTTCTCATGTCTTATAGTAAAGTTTTACAAGCGTGGAGGTTCACTGGTCTCATTGAACCCCCTAGGTTACTTAACACTCTACTGCCGATGTATGTAGGTTAATTCTGGAGTCCTCATGTCTTATAGTAAAGTTTTAGAAGCGTGGAGGTTCACTGCTCTCATTGAACCCCCTAGGTTACTTGACACTGTACTACCGATGTATCTAGGTTACTTCTGGAGTTCTCATGTCTTATAGTAAAGTCTTACAAGCGTGGAGGTTCACTGCTCTCATTGAACCCCCTAGGTTACTTAACACTGTACTACCTGTGTATGTACGTTAATTCTGGAGTTCTCATGTCTTATAGTAAAGTTTTACAAGCTTGGAGGTTCACTGGTCTCTTTGAACCCCCTAGGTTACTTAACACTGTACTACCGTTGCTTGTAGGTTAATTCTTCAGTTCTCATGTCTTATAGTAAAGTTTTACAAGCGTGGAGGTTCACTGCTCTCATTGAACTCCCTAGGTTACTTAACACTGTACTACCGATGTATGTAGGTTACTTCTGGAGTTCTCATGTCTTATAGTAAAGTTTTACAAGCGTGGAGGTTCACTGCTCTCATTGAACCCCCTAGGTTACTTGACACTGTCCTACCGATGTATGTAGGTTAATTCTGGAGTTATCATGTCTTATAGTAAAGTTTTACAAGCGTGAAGGTTCACTGCTCTCTTCTAACCCCCTAGGTTACTTAACACTGTCCTACCGATGTATGTAGGTTAATTCTGGAGTTATCATGTCTTATAGTAAAGTTTTACAAGCGTGCAGGTTCACTGCTCTCATTGAACCCCCTAGGTTACTTGACACTGTACTACCGATGTATGTAGGTTAATTCTGGAGTTCTCATGTCTTATAGTAAAGTTTTACAAGCGTGGAGGTTCACTGGTCTCATTGAACCCCCTAGGTTACTTAACACTCTACTGCCGATGTATGTAGGTTAATTCTGGAGTCCTCATGTCTTATAGTAAAGTTTTAGAAGCGTGGAGGTTCACTGCTCTCATTGAACCCCCTAGGTTACTTGACACTGTACTACCGATGTATCTAGGTTACTTCTGGAGTTCTCATGTCTTATAGTAAAGTCTTACAAGCGTGGAGGTTCACTGCTCTCATTGAACCCCCTAGGTTACTTAACACTGTACTACCTGTGTATGTACGTTAATTCTGGAGTTCTCATGTCTTATAGTAAAGTTTTACAAGCTTGGAGGTTCACTGGTCTCTTTGAACCCCCTAGGTTACTTAACACTGTACTACCGATGTATGTAGGTTAATTCTGGAGTTCTCATGTCTTATAGTAAAGTTTTACAAGCGTGGAGGTTCACTGCTCTCATTGAACTCCCTAGGTTACTTAACACTGTACTACCGATGTATGTAGGTTACTTCTGGAGTTCTCATGTCTTATAGTAAAGTTTTACAAGCGTGGAGGTTCACTGCTCTCATTGAACCCCCTAGGTTACTTAACACTGTACTACCGATGTATGTACGTTAATTCTGGAGTTCTCATGTCTTATAGTAAAGTTTTACAAGCGTGGAGGTTCACTGGTCTCTTTGAACCCTCTAGGTTACTTAACACTCTACTACCGATGTATGTAGGTTACTTCTGGAGTTCTCATGTCTTATAGTAAAGTTTTACAAGCGTGGAGGTTCACTGCTCTCATTGAACCCCCTAGGTTACTTAACACTGTACTACCGATGTATGTACGTTAATTCTGGAGTTCTCATGTCTTATAGTAAAGTTTTACAAGCGTGGAGGTTCACTGCTCTCATTGAACCCACTAGGTTACTTAACACTGTACTACCGATGTATGTAGGTTACTTCTGGAGTTCTCATGTCTTATAGTAAAGTTTTACAAGCGTGGAGGTTCACTGCTCTCATTGAACCCCCTAGGTTACTTAACACTGTACTACCGATGTATGTAGGTTAGTTCTGGAGTTCTCATGTCTTATAGTAAAGTTTTACAAGCGTGGAGGTTCACTGCTCTCATTGAACCCCCTAGGTTACTTAACACTGTACTACCGATGTATGTAGGTTAATTCTGGAGTTCTCATGTCTTATAGTCAAGTTTTATAAGCGTGGAGGTTCACTGCTCTCATTGAACCCCCTACGTTACTTAACACTGTACTACCGATTCATGTAGGTTAATTCTTCAGTTCTCATGTCTTATAGTAAAGTTTTACAAGCGTGGAGGTTCACTGCTCTCTGTGAACCACCGAAATTTACTTAACACTGTACTACCGATGTATGTAGGTTACTTCTGCAGTTCTCATGACTTCCACGCTTGTAAAGTTTTACAAGCGTGGAGGTTCAATGCTCTCATTGAACCCCCTAGGTTACTTAACACTGTACTACCGATGTATGTAGGTTACTTCTGCAGTTCTCATGACTTATAGTAAAGTTTTACAAGCGTGGAGGTTCACTGCTCTCATTGAACCCCCTAGGTTGCTTAATACTGTACTACCGATGTATGTAGGTTACTTCTGCAGTTTTCATGTCTTATAGTAAAGTTTTACAAGCATTGAGGTTCACTGCTCTCATTGAACCCCCTAGGTTACTTAAACTGTACTACCGATGTATGTAGGTTACTTCTGCAGTTCTCATGACTTATAGTAAAGTTTTACAAGCGTGGAGGTTCACTGCTCTCATTGAACCCCCTAGGTTACTTAATACTGTACTACCGATGTATGTAGGTTACTTCTGCAGTTTTCATGTCTTATAGTAAAGTTTTACAAGCATTGAGGTTCACTGCTCTCATTGAACCCCCTAGGTTACTTAAACTGTACTACCGATGTATGTAGGTTACTTCTGCAGTTCTCATGTCTTATAGAAAAGTTTTACAAGCGTGAAGGTTCACTGCTCTCTTCTAACCCCCTAGGTTACTTAACACTGTCCTACCGATGTATGTAGGTTAATTCTCCAGTTCTCATGTCTTATAGTAAAGTTTTACAAGCGTTGAGGTTCACTGCTCTCATTGAACCCCCTATGTTACTTAACACTGTACTACCTGTGTATGTAGGTTAATTATCCAGTTCTCATGTCTTATAGTAAAGTTTTACAAGCGTGGAGGTTCACTGCTCTCATTGATCCCCCTAGGTTACTTAACACTGTACTACCTGTGTATGTAGGTTAATTCTCCAGTTCTCATGTCTTATAGTAAAGTTTACAAGCGTTGAGGTTCACTGCTCTCATTGAACCCCCTAGGTTACTTAACACTATCCCACCGATGTATGTAGGTTAATTCTGGAGTTCTCATGTCTTATAGTAAAGTTTTACTAGCGTGGAGGTGCAACTGCTCTCATTGAACCCCCTAGGTTACTTAACACTGTACTACCGATGTATGTAGGTTAATTCTGGAGTTCTCATGTCTTATAGTAAAGTTTTACAAGCGTGGAGGTTCACTGGTCTCTTTGAACCCCCTAGGTTACTTAACACTATCCCACCGATGTATGTAGGTTAATTCTGGAGTTCTCATGTCTTATAGTAAAGTTTTACTAGCGTGGAGGTTCACTGCTCTCATTGAACCCCCTAGGTTACTTAACACTGTACTACCGATGTATGTAGGTTAAATCTGGAGTTCTCATGTCTTATAGTAAAGTTTTACAAGCGTGGAGGTTCACTGGTCTCTTTGAACCCCCTAGGTTACTTAACACTATCCCACCGATGTATGTAGGTTAATTC
Organism: Diploptera punctata; assembly: GCA_030220185.1. NCBI lineage: Eukaryota > Metazoa > Arthropoda > Insecta > Blattodea > Blaberidae > Diploptera > Diploptera punctata. Next base: position 1,498,157 of record JASPKZ010006855.1, read on the forward strand.
TGGAGTTCTCATGTCTTATAGTAAAGTTTTACTAGCGTGGAGGTGCACTGCTCTCATTGAACCCCCTAGGTTACTTAACACTGTACTACCGATGTATGTAGGTTAAATCTTGAGTTCTCATGTCTTATAGTAAAGTTTTACAAGCATGGAGGTTCACTGCTCTCATTGAACCCCCTAGGTAACTTAACACTGTACTACCGATGCATGTAGGTTAATTCTTCAGTTCTCATGTCTTATAGTAAAGTTTTACAAGCGTGGAGGTTCACTGCTCTCTGTGAACCACCGAAAGTTATTTAACACTATACTACCGATGTATGTAGGTTAATTCTGCAGTTGTCATGTCTTGTAGTAAAGTTTTACAAGCGTGGAGGTTCACTGCTCTCTGTGAACCCCCTAGGTTACTTAACACTGTACTACCGATGCATGTAGGTTAATTCTTCAGTTCTCATGTTGTTGACTATTTGTACTTATCAAGTTGTCGATAGGTACATTTTGGTTTACAAGGTTTTTGTAAAGCGGTATGACGAACTTCCGGTTGCCATGTTGTATCAGCATTCTTTGAATAAACGTGTACTAGAGTGGTCGTGTTTTTCATTGTCTCCGGGTAGAGGCTCGATATTTCCTCTTCAGATCGGATCTTTTAGGATCTAATCATCAGGTCCACGCGGGGGCCTTAAGCATATATTTGGTGCTTCTTAGAGACCAATATATTTAGAAATTAAGCATAACTTCAATTCAAGCCACGTGCTTCAACGTAACTTCGAGTGATTTTGAATACGCCACGTTTCCATCTACATCGTGTGCACCAGGAAGTTCGTATTCTAGCTAATATTCACCACGTGTAAGAACTTGTAAGTACTGTAATAAAATTAGTGTTAACAAAATTGTGAGTCCGGCAAATTTCTTTATTATTTCTAATTACCCCCATCTTCAGGTCCGCTTAAGTGCTTGAGCGGCCGAACTCTAACAGCGATTAGAACTTACCAACTGTGTAACTACAGTTGAGTGCAGCAAGCAAGGTGATGTTGTGTGCAACTTTATAAACATCGCCGACGAAAAACATGGTCCTCGGGCCGGATCTCGAGAAGAAGCATTTGGGCTTAACTGTACGATTTCATGAAACATTTGGTCCTAACGGTCAGTGTTAACACTAGTGATCTATTATAGTGAATATAAAAACATTACTGTGGTGATTGTATTCAAAGAGAGCTGGAAGAACTGAAAATTACGAAAGTTGAGCACGTGGTTGTTTAGTGCATATGTACTGAGGCGGGTCACGTGATAGTAGGCAGCCATATTGAAATATTAGTAGACAATGCGAATAGCGCAGCTTCTATATTTAGGAACTTTGCGAATTAAAATGAGCGACAAGAAGTCTTCATTAGTGTTCAAAAGAGTGAGAAGTGGAAAAAATACATCATTTAGACCTCAGTTTCTTACTCCTTAAGTAAAAATAGGGACGATCGTAATTTCCAAGATGGCGGCGAGAAATCACGTGATTCTTCTACAGCATTTAACAAGGAAGGTTAAACAGCAAGAGTGACCTAAGGTGCTGCAGTTGTGCCAACATAAATCTGGTGTTTGGAACATTATATGTACATGCCTTGTGTTCCATACCAACCGTCTTGGACATTTCAAGGAAGTATAATTAGTACATTAACACTAATGGCAATTATTAGTCAAATTATTAATTATTTTCTATGGTCTTTTGTTCAAAAAAGATAATTAAAACACTTCATGGGGGTTGTGTTTTAAAGTAAAGATTGCTGAATATAAAAGGGTTAGTCACATTTTCAGTAAAGATAATTAATTTCAGTAGAAATAAATCATTAGTGATTATTTATGGGAAAACAATTGCCATTAGTAAGTTACATGTTAAGAAAGGTGGAAATCTAAAGGTACGTTAATACAATTGTTATATATATAGTGTATTTTTCTGAAAACCTATTTGTGTTGGACACATATTTTGTTTAATTAGGGTTAAATATTATTTTATTTAACTATACTTGTAAGTGTTAGATTATCGAGTTTATGTAAGTAATTCAAATCCAGTAACAATGGCACTCGATAGTGAATCAAAAGCAGTTGCAAAGCGAAGCATGCTTAAGCGTTCACTTACAGCAGCTAGAAAAATATTTGCAAAGGGAAAATTTATCTATAGCTGAATTATCAATCAAACAAGATAGATTAACTGATGTAGGGATTCAGTTCACAGAAGTTAAGAACTATTTAGAGCTGGAAATAGGTTGTGAAAATTCTGAAGCTCATGCAGAGGAGCATGATAATTTTGAAGAAAGATTTGATAAAACTTTCTATAAAATTTAAGGAACTCATGAATGTTTTTGAAAGACCAAGATCTCCTACAGGGTCTCGTGTATCTGAAACATCAAATAGGAGTAATAGTTTAAAAATTACCAGCTATAAACTTACCTAAATTTAAGGGTGAACTTACTAAGTATTTAAGTTTGCGAAATACTTTTATGAGTCTTGTTGCAAATAATGATAGTTTAGACAATGTGCAAAAGCTACATTACTTACTTTCTTCTCTTGAGGGAGAACCAAGGGGCTTATTAGACAACCTGCAAATATGTCCTCAGAACTACGAAGTAGCATGGTCGTTGATTGAATCACGCTACTATAATAATAGATTAATTTTAGGTCAGCACGTTAAGCAGCTGTTAGACTTAAATAGTTGTAATTCTGGTTCATTTGTAGATTATAGGAAATTAGTCAACGCTGTTAAGGGAAATGTAGCAGCTATTGAAAATTTAGAATCAAATGTGCCCTTGGGAGAATTACTTGTACAAGAAATTGTCTTGAATAAGATAAAATCAAACCATCGCAGTGAATGGGAAGGTAAATTCTCAGCTGATGAGATACCAAAATTGGATGAGTTGATAGACTACCTTGAAAGGAAATGTCAAACATTAGAATTATCAGATTGTAAGAATTTTCAACAGCTGACAGTCATAGCAAACCTAAGCTGAAGTCGTTGCTTGCTGCCAGCAACAATAATTCCAATAAATGTCTTTATTGTAATGTACATAATCATGTCATTGATAATTGTAGAAAATTTAAGGGTTCATCATTTAAGGGAAGAAGGGAATTTGTTCAAAGGAACAACATGTGTGTTTTTATGTCTGGCAAAAGGACATAGAAGGAGTGATTGTAAACAGAAGCCTTGCAGTAAATGTAATAAGAGGACTCATCAATTATTACACTATCATAACAGTAACATTGATGGCCCTTAGTAATGCAGATTCAAATTATAGGTAAATTCAAGGGAGAAAGAAACTTACTATAGCTGAAGCTTCTCAATCAATTTCTACTGCCGCAATGAAAGTATTAAGCGGCCTAGGCAGCAATGTACTGTTGAGTACTGCTTGTGTTGGAGTGAGGACGAATGGTGGGGAAGTGATCCCAGTTCGTGTTCTTTTAGATTCTGCGAGTCAGCTCTCATTTGTTTCTTGCTGAATTAGTTAAAAGGCTAGGTATTAAAACTAAAGCTTGTAGTCTTCCCGTAATAGGTGTAGGGAATATTAATGCTTCTCCAGTAAATTCAATATGTGATTTGCAACTTTATCTAGGGTTTCTGACTTTGTATTAAATGTCAATTGTGCTGTGGTAAAATCCATAACCACACAACTGCCAGCTCAGAAAATGTAATATCTGACTGGAGAATTCCAGAACATATTTGTCTTAGCGATGAAAGGTTTAAGAACTTTCTGAGGTTTTCAATACTGCTAGGCGCAGATGTGTATTATGATGTTATAACTAACAAAGTGTTATCTAGGAAAGGATTTCCGACGTTGATTGATAGCCGCTTTGGTTATATTCTTTCAGGGAAATTTTCTGATTCTTGCCTCGAGAGTAAGATAAAGAAACCTCGTAATGTTAATTTAGCAAAAACTAGATTCTTTGCATTCCACACTACAAGAATTTTGGACGTTGGAGGAGTTGAATAGTTCAGTGCTAACTCCTGAAGAAAAGGCATGTGAATTGCACTTTTCTGGGAACGTTTCCAGAAGTGAAACTGGAAAATTTATGGTAAAGCTTCCTATTAAAGAAAGAAGCTCCTGTGGTGGCCTTGTCAAGGAACAATGCTATCAAAAAGTTGAAGCACATGAGGGGAAATTAAATAAAAACCCTAAACATAAAGTGGACTATGTAACTTTTATGAAAGAGTATATGAGTCTAGGTCATATGGAGTTGGTCCATATAGAAAATGAAAATGATCAATCATTAAAATATACCTACCTCATCACTATGTATAAAGGAAGACAGTACCACTACTAAGCTTCGAGTAGTATTCGACGCTAGTTGTCCTTCCTCTAATGGGGTCTCTTTGAACTCTATGTTAATGACAGGTCCAGTCTTACAACCTGACTTGTTATCTATTGTTCTTAGGTTTAGAACCTACTTTGTTGCATTGTCAGCTGACATTGCAAAAATGTATAGGTGTGTGGAAGTTCATCCTGCAGACAGGGATCTTCAAAGAATTGTTCTGGAGAGATTCTCCTGATGATGAAATTAAGGATTATAGGTGACGACTGTAACATATGGTTGTACTCCATCCTCGTATCTTGCTACAAGATGCCTTGTAGAACTTGCAAACGAATTGTCAACGAACTCAGCCTCAAATGGCTGAAGTATTCGTTCATGTTTTTATGTTGACGACTTGCTTGACGGGGGAAAGTTCCATTGAAGGGGCTCAGAAACTCCAAGAGCAATAAGTAGTATATATTGGATGGTGACATTTTCATTTGCGGAAGTGGTCATCCAATGAAATAAATGCTTTGTCTAATGTTCCGTCAGAGGACTTAGAACGTTCTTCTCTTTTGGAATTAACCAAAGAAGATCCGTAAAAAACATTGGGTATTGTATGGCATCCTGCTAGTGATGTTTTCAAAATAAATATCAATCTCAAGGCGAACTTAGGAGTTGTCACAAAAGAAGTATACTGTCTGTGTAACTTCTATATTTGATCATTGGGACTACTTGCATGTGTGGTAATCAAATGTAAAATATTGTTACAACAGTTATGGCAATTAAATATGAATTGGGATGATCCATTGGATTCTTCTCTAACTGTCTATGAAAATTGGACTAAGCTTCATAGAAATCTTCATGTTCTTAACGAAATAAAGGTGCCAAGAAAGGTATTACCCTTTCAGAATGCTAAAAGGGTTGAAATTCATGGCTTTTCAGATGCTTCTGAAAGCGCTTATGGAGCTTGTGTTTATGTGAAATCCATTTCCATGGAGAATGAAGTTTACGTAGGACTATTAACTGCTAAGTCAAGAGTAGCTCCTTTGAAAACGCAGTCTATTGCTAGGCTTGAGCTTTGTGAGGCTTTATTGTTGTCTAGACTAATGAGTAAGGTTTTGGAATCATTAAATCTGCTGTGTTTCAATTTTGTAACATATTAAGATTATTTTGTTTTGTTGTTCTTATGTATATATGTTCTATGCAATTGTAGTGTTTGAGAGTACTCAAGGTGGGGAATATGTTGACTATTTGTACTTATCAAGTTGTCGATAGGTACATTTTGGTTTACAAGGTTTTTGTAAAGCGGTATGACGAACTTCCGGTTGCCATGTTGTATCAGCATTCTTTGAATAAACGTGTACTAGAGTGGTCGTGTTTTTCATTGTCTCCGGGTAGAGGCTCGATATTTCCTCTTCAGATCGGATCTTTTAGGATCTAATCATCAGGTCCACGCGGGGGCCTTAAGCATATATTTGGTGCTTCTTAGAGACCAATATATTTAGAAATTAAGCATAACTTCAATTCAAGCCACGTGCTTCAACGTAACTTCGAGTGATTTTGAATACGCCACGTTTCCATCTACATCGTGTGCACCAGGAAGTTCGTATTCTAGCTAATATTCACCACGTGTAAGAACTTGTAAGTACTGTAATAAAATTAGTGTTAACAAAATTGTGAGTCCGGCAAATTTCTTTATTATTTCTAAGTACCCCATCTTCAGGTCCGCTTAAGTGCTTGAGCGGCCGAACTCTAACAGCGATTAGAACTTACCAACTGTGTAACTACAGTTGAGTGCAGCAAGCAAGGTGATGTTGTGTGCAACTATATAACATCGCCGACGAAAAACACATGTCTTATAGTAAAGTTTTACAAGCGTGGAGGTTCACTGGTCTCTGTGAACCCCCTAGGTTACTTAACACTGTACTACCGATGTATGTAGGTTAATTCTGGAGTTCTCATGTCTTATAGTAAAGTTTTACAAGCGTGGAGGTTCACTGCTCTCTGTGAACCACCGAAAGTTACTTAACACTGTACTACCGATGTATGTAGGTTAATTCTGCAGTTCTCATGTCTTATAGTAAAGTTTTACAAGCGTGGAGGTTCACTGGTCTCTTTGAACCCCCTAGGTTACTTAACACTGTACTACCGATGCATGTAGGTTAATTCTTCAGTTCTCATGTCTTATAGTAAAGTTTTACAAGCGTGGAGGTTCACTGCTCTCTGTGAACCACCGAAAGTTACTTAACACTGTACTACCGATGTATGTAGGTTAATTCTGGAGTTCTCATGTCTTATAGTAAAGTTTTACAAGCGTGGAGGTTCACTGCTCTATTTGAACTCCCTAGGTTACTTAACACTGTACTACCGATGCATGTAGGTTAATTCTTCAGTTCTCATGTCTTATAGTAAAGTTTTACAAGCGTGGAGGTTCACTGCTCTCTGTGAACCACCGAAAGTTATTTAACACTATACTACCGATGAATGTAGGTTAATTCTGCAGTTGTCATGTCTTGTAGTAAAGTTTTACAAGCGTGGAGGTTCACTGCTCTCTGTGAACCCCCTAGGTTACTTAACACTGTACTACCGATGCATGTAGGTTAATTCTTCAGTTCTCATGTCTTATAGTAAAGTTTTACAAGCGTGGAGGTTCACTGGTCTCTGTGAACCACCGAAAGTTACTTAACACTGCACTACCGATGTATGTAGGTTAATTCTGCAGTTGTCATGTCTTGTAGTAAAGTTTTACAAGCGTGGAGGTTCACTGCTCTCTGTGAACCCCCTAGGTTACTTAACACTGTACTACCGATGTATGTAGGTTAATTCTGCAGTTCTCATGTCTTATAGTAAAGTTTTACAAGCGTGGAGGTTCACTGGTCTCTTTGAACCCCCTAGGTTACTTAACACTGTACTACCGATGCATGTAGGTTAATTCTTCAGTTCTCATGTCTTATAGTAAAGTTTTACAAGCGTGGAGGTTCACTGCTCTCTGTGAACCACCGAAAGTTACTTAACACTGTACTACCGATGTATGTAGGTTAATTCTTCAGTTCTCATGTCTTATAGTAAAGTTTTACAAGCGTGGAGGTTCACTGGTCTCTTTGAACCCCCTAGGTTACTTAACACTGTACTACCGTTGCATGTAGGTTAATTCTTCAGTTCTCATGTCTTATAGTAAAGTTTTACAAGCGTGGAGGTTCACTGCTCTCTGTGAACCACCGAAAGTTACTTAACACTGTACTACCGATGCATGTAGGTTAATTCTGGAGTTCTCATGTCTTATAGTAAAGTTTTACAAGCGTGGAGGTTCACTGCTCTCATTGAACCCCCTAGGTTACTTAACACTGTACTACCGATGTATGTAGGTTAATTCTGGAGTTCTCATGTCTTATAGTAAAGTTTTACAAGCGTGGAGGTTCACTGGTCTCTTTGAACCCCCTATGTTACTTAACACTGTACTACCGATGTATGTAGGTTAATTCTGGAGTTCTCATGTCTTATAGTAAAGTTTTACAAGCGTGGAGGTTCACTGCTCTCTGTGAACCCCCTAGGTTACTTAACACTGTACTACCGATGCATGTAGGTTAATTCTTCAGTTCTCATGTCTTATAGTAAAGTTTTACAAGCGTGGAGGTTCACTGGTCTCTGTGAACCCGCTAGGTTACTTAACACTGTACTACCGATGTATGTAGGTTAATTCTGCAGTTCTCATGTCTTATAGTAAAGTTTTACAAGCGTGGAGGTTCACTGCTCTCTGTGAACCCCCTAGGTTACTTAACACTGTACTACCGATGCATGTAGGTTAATTCTTCAGTTCTCATGTCTTATAGTAAAGTTTTACAAGCGTGGAGGTTCACTGGTCTCTGTGAACCACCGAAAGTTACTTAACACTGTACTACCGATGTATGTAGGTTAATTCTGCAGTTCTCATGTCTTATAGTAAAGTTTTACAAGCGTGGAGGTTCACTGGTTTCTTTGAACCCCCTAGGTTACTTAACACTGTACTACCGATGCATGTAGGTTAATTCTTCAGTTCTCATGTCTTATAGTAAAGTTTTACAAGCGTGGAGGTTCACTGCTCTCTGTGAACCACCGAAAGTTACTTAACACTGTACTACCGATGTATGTAGGTTAATTCTTCAGTTCTCATGTCTTATAGTAAAGTTTTACAAGCGTGGAGGTTCACTGGTCTCTTTGAACCCCCTAGGTTACTTAACACTGTACTACCGTTGCATGTAGGTTAATTCTTCAGTTCTCATGTCTTATAGTAAAGTTTTACAAGCGTGGAGGTTCACTGCTCTCTGTGAACCACCGAAAGTTACTTAACACTGTACTACCGATGCATGTAGGTTAATTCTTCAGTTCTCATGTCTTATAGTAAAGTTTTACAAGCGTGGAGGTTCACTGCTCTCATTGAACCCCCTAGGTTACTTAACACTGTACTACCGATGTATGTAGGTTAATTCTGGAGTTCTCATGTCTTATAGTAAAGTTTTACAAGCGTGGAGGTTCACTGGTCTCTTTGAACCCCCTAGGTTACTTAACACTGTACTACCGATGTATGTAGGTTAATTCTGGAGTTCTCATGTCTTATAGTAAAGTTTTACAAGCGTGGAGGTTCACTGGTCTCTTTGAACCCCCTAGGTTACTTAACACTGTACTACCGATGTATGTAGGTTAATTCTGGAGTTCTCATGTCTTATAGTAAAGTTTTACAAGCGTGGAGGTTCACTGGTCTCTTTGAACCCCCTAGGTTACTTAACACTGTACTACCGATGTATGTAGGTTAATTCTGGAGTTCTCATGTCTTATAGTAAAGTTTTACAAGCGTGGAGGTTCACTGCTCTCATTGAACCCCCTAGGTTACTTAACACTGTACTACCGATGTATGTAGGTTAATTCTGGAGTTCTCATGTCTTATAGTAAAGTTTTACAAGCGTGGAGGTTCACTGGTCTCTTTGAACCCCCTAGGTTACTTAACACTGTACTACCGATGTATGTAGGTTAATTCTGGAGTTCTCATGTCTTATAGTAAAGTTTTACAAGCGTGGAGGTTCACTGCTCTCATTGAACCCCCTAGGTTACTTAACACTGTACTACCGATGTATGTAGGTTAATTCTGGAGTTCTCATGTCTTATAGTAAAGTTTTACAAGCGTGGAGGTTCACTGGTCTCTTTGAACCCCCTAGGTTACTTAACACTGTACTACCGATGTATGTAGGTTAATTCTGGAGTTCTCATGTCTTATAGTAAAGTTTTACAAGCGTGGAGGTTCACTGCTCTCATTGAACCCCCTAGGTTACTTAACACTGTACTACCGATGTATGTAGGTTAATTCTGGAGTTCTCATGTCTTATAGTAAAGTTTTACAAGCGTGGAGGTTCACTGGTCTCTTTGAACCCCCTAGGTTACTTAACACTGTACTACTGATGTATGTAGGTTAATTCTGGAGTTCTCATGTCTTATAGTAAAGTTTTACAAGCGTGGAGGTTCACTGCTCTCTGTGAACCACCGAAAGTTACTTAACACTGTACTACCGATGTATGTAGGTTAATTCTGGAGTTCTCATGTCTTATAGTAAAGTTTTACAAGCGTGGAGGTTCACTGCTCTATTTGAACTCCCTAGGTTACTTAACACTGTACTACCGATGCATGTAGGTTAATTCTTCAGTTCTCATGTCTTATAGTAAAGTTTTACAAGCGTGGAGGTTCACTGCTCTCATTGAACCCCCTAGGTTACTTAACACTGTACTACCTGTGTATGTAGGTTAATTCTCCAGTTCTCATGTCTTGTAGTAAAGTTTTACAAGCGTGGAGGTTCACTGCTCTCATTGAACCCCCTAGGTTACTTAACACTGTACTACCGATGTATGTAGGTTACTTCTGCAGTTCTCATGTCTTATAGTAAAGTTTTACAAGCGTGGAGGTTCACTGCTCTCATTGAACCCCCTAGGTTACTTAACACTGTACTACCGATGTATGTACGTTAAATCTGGAGTTCTCATGTCTTATAGTAAAGTTTTACAAGCGTGGAGGTTCACTGCTCTCATTGAACCCCCTAGGTTACTTAACACTGTACTACCGATGTATGTAGGTTAATTCTGGAGTTCTCATGTCTTATAGTAAAGTTTTACAAGCGTGGAGGTTCACTGCTCTCATTGAACCCCCTAGGTTACTTAACTCTGTACTACCGATGTATGTAGGTTAATTCTGGAGTTCTCATGTCTTATAGTAAAGTTTTACAAGCGTGGAGGTTCACTGCTCTCATTGAACTCCCTAGGTTACTTAACACTGTACTACCTGTGTATGTAGGTTAATTCTCCAGTTCTCATGTCTTATAGTAAAGTTTTACAAGCGTGGAGGTTCACTGCTCTCATTGAACCCCCTAGGTTACTTAACACTGTCCAACCGATGTATGTAGGTTAATTCTGGAGTTCTCATTTCTTACTTCGTGAGTCGTGAATTTACCGATAATTTGGAAATCAAGAGTGGCATTTGTTAGGACTATTTAACGAATAAAATTAAAGTTGTTTACTCACAAATCATTGTGTAACTATAGTTATTTTAAAATATTTATATATTTCATGTAAATGGCGATGTTTGAAAACAAATCAGAGATGAGAGGTTATGTTCATTCACTCCACCTTGATCATATTATTTATAGCCAAATAAGATCGCAATATTGTAAGAATGCACCCAAGGGGTGAAATAAGTAAAGACATCAAACTATATATTATAATCAACATTACGTGGTATTCATTTATTTTTTTAGTAAACAACTCAGTAAAATCAAGGAATCTTTTCATTATTTGCTATATTCAATGTATTTGTTGGAGAAAAATAATGCTTTGACCTGTTCAGAACATTAAAAAGGATGAGCTTTCTTTATCACAAAAGCAGGAGCTGATAAAGATAAATCGATAAAGAGCGAGGTGAAACACGACTGTGATTGTTTGTAAAACAAGATTCATTGAAACGTGACTGGTCATTGACTAGCATTTGTGGCATGAGTTAAATAGTCATGTAAAAACATTTATTGTAGGAGCAAAATTGAGTCTGTGACGTAAGAGTATAAATACCCTCGCACGTGTGGTCAGCATCACTACTTAAACTTGAATATGTTTTTTTTTCTGTTTCCATTTTTTTGACATTTTCCAAAACTTAAAATGCTCCTTACGATGCAATTTATATGCTATCAAAGTGAAATTTTGTGGTTAGACTGCCCAATATACGCTAATTGAAATTTGCTATGCAGTTACTAGTCTAAGACACGTGTGTTCTTTTAATTTCTTATACTTACTATCTGATCTGTTGTAGACCAGTTTCTTCTAAATGCACATTGATGATCTCCTAGAATGTCTGAAACAGGAATGAGATGCACAAGGAAATTAAACATGAGGTCAATTATGGAAATGCGTGCTATTATGCATTGCAGAGACTCTTGATGCCCCAACTCCTTTAAAAAAAACGTTAAACTGAAAATGTATAAAACTATTATTCTACCAGTTATATTATATGGGTGCGAAACATGGACTCTCACTGTAAGGGAGCAAAGGAGATTACAGGCATTTGAGAATAAAGTACTTAGGACAATTATTATACCAAAGAGAGATGAACAGACAGGTGAATGGAGAAGACTACATAACAATGAACTACATGGTCTTTATAGGAAGCCAGATATAATAAGAACAGTTAAGTCTCGTAAACTGCGATGGGCAGGTAATGTTGCACGTATGGGGAATGAAAGACTTGCGTGGAAGCTTCTTGTAGGAAAGCCAGAGGGAAAACGCCCAGTTGGTAGACCAAGAATGAGGTGGGAGAATAACCTTAACTATGATTTGAGGGAAGTAGATTATACAGGGAATGATTGGAAAGGATTAGCTCAGGATAGGGATGTATGGAGAGCTTATGTCCGCTCGGCCTTGAACCTACGGGTTCGATAGTGCCAGTGAGTAGGTAAGTTACTAGTCTAAGGGCCGCATGCAAATACATTAGTCTGTACTCAAATTACTTCCAATCACCGGTGAGCTGACTCACCGTGAGCAAGTGCAAAGATCGAATTAGCAACCCACTAACTGGTCATGCATGAAAGTCGTCGTTTTCGTAATATTGGCAAGAAATTACCCAGAATTCTCAGCGATAAAACCACTTCCGTTATTTTCGTCTGCTAGAGGAACGCATTTACGCTTGCGTCCCGCAAATAATACCGTATACAACGACGTCTGCGTCGCGCAATATTACGTCGATTCTCCTGTTCTTCCAGTTGAATTCTTTGGTAGTCTCTATCAAATTCCTCTTCTCCGCGTATACCGAAAACGTGATCGAAGTCTTCAAGGTCCGACATCTTGGATAAAGCGGCAAGGTTTCAAACTACATCGGTTCGCTTCGGGATTCTCACGATAAGTTTCTATCTTATGTTACCTCGTCAGGTAGCTTACAATTATTATCTCATGAATAGATTACTGAGTAAGCCGAGAACGCCTTTTGCGGTCTAATGCGTTCAAAGATTCGACCCAAAGACACGTGTGTTCTTTTAAATTTAGATGGAAATGCATGAGAGTGGATAATAAGTGTTTTTTTTTTCAAAAAATAAAAAATAAGCAGTATCCTCCCTTTATGATTTTATTTATTTATTTACATATTTATTTTTTCATAGCAAATGTGTTTAGTAGAATCAAAAAAGCTCTGAATCTCAAATTTCACGAGAGAAAATAAAAAAAAACATCGTAAGGTGCATTTTTAGAAAATATAAAAAAAATAGATTTAAAAAAATCATAATTCTGAAACTAGTATTGTATGTATAAACACCAAACTTGGCAGAAACACTTGTATAATATACTGTTTCCGCTCACTAACTACACTTTCGTCCACATCCTTTCATTTTCCGCAAAATTTCGTCCCACATTACAATGTGTCGTCTTTTAAAACTGTTCACAACCAACCTGAAGATGCCTTGAAATCGTTATTCCATAGGGATATAGCAATAGCTCGAGTTGGAGCATCGGTCCGGAAATTTGAAGATTTTTTTTATCATGGACTTGTAAAACACACCTCGTTTTTTTTTTTTTTTTTTTTTTGCTTGCATCCATTCATTCGTTATTTTTTTCTTTGTGTTTTAAAATCTCACAAACTTGAGTTTTTCCACATTTAAATTTATCATTATTTCGCGTACTGAGAGTTTGTTTTTCTTCATCTTCAATCACTTTCACTTTTTCGTTTAATGACAATGATACATACGATTTAGCCAGCATTATTCCGTAAATTCAGAACGCTACCTACTATTCTACTTATAAACACAAAACTTCGCAGAAACACTTGTTTTATAAGCATCTAATATACGTGATACAAATTTCAAAACAATCAGATGAAAAAAAGAATTAAAATTTGATAGCGTGTTTAGTTAGAATATAAGGTATATTTTTGATGCCTAGTAACTGCGAACTAAAGCGTCACTGTTTATTATAATAGTAGATAAATTATAATTTTTGGCTAAACTTTACAACCTGTGACGCGACTTTTTTAATTCATTCCTTCATAAACTCCTGTCAAATTTCATTCATATGGTTTCATTTTTCAAATTATTTTCCACCTTTTACATTGATTTTTACATTTTTACTAACGATTATTTCAATATATTTTTCTATGATATTTAGCTACGTATGTAGCGTGAAGAGGTGGCAGCCATATTGATTTTAACGAATATTCTATTTAACAACGAAGACGTTTTCCTGTGCAGGGAACATAGAGTGTGTACTAATTAACTCTACACATATACTTCAGAACTTAACTATTTATTTTTGGGCGTTGCATTCTTTCACAGGTTAGAGTGCTTAAATTGCGTTATATTAGCTTTTAGGTTGGTCTTTCACAGGTTAGAGTACTTAATTGCGTTAGGGTAGCTTTTAGGTTGGCCTTTTACAGGTTAGAGTACTTAAAGGGACCCGGAACATCCTATACTTATAATGTTAAATGTAAGGGACATTTTCTCCTGAATTATTAATTCTATCAAGTTGAAAATTTTACAGTGGAAAGGTTTATGTATTTAGAGTCTTCTACCATAAGGGTTTATGTAGATATGCATTTATATCAAAAATATTTTTTTCTCTACAAAATATTTTCTTTCAGTTTTTACACTGTATTTTGCAACCGAAATTATTTAATTACTGAGCTATCACAACATCAATTTTGTAACAATTGTATGTGAGCGCTATATTGAAGCCCTGAAAATTTCAGGTCAGCTTTAATAGTTTAGAAGGAAATGTTCTTTATATATTGAAAAAAATGAATGCTAACTACGGGAGAGAGTTGACGGCTCACGCCCACATTTTAAAGGAACGGGGAATATTTAAAACAAATATTAAACACACTTAGAAATAAGATAAAGGCAAGATAATTATGCCGCATTAAAGAGGTATCTTTCTAGTATTTTAGTTGACAAAATAAATTCAATGCATTTTTTCATCACATCTGACCTTCCGGGTCTCCTTAAATTGTGTTAGGTTACCTTATAGGTTGGTATTTCACAGGTTAGAGTACTTAAATTGCGTTATATTAGCTTTTATTGCGTTATATTAGCTTTTGGGTTGGTCTTTTACAGGTTAGAATACTTAAATTGCGTTAGGTTAGCTTTTAGGTTGGTCTTTCACAGGTTAGAATACTTAAATTGCGTTATATTAGCTTTTAGGTTGGTTTTTCACAGGTTAGAGTACTTAAATTGCGTTATATTAGCTTTTATTGCGTTATATTAGCTTTTGGGTTGGTCTTTCACAGGTTAGAATACTTAAATTGCGTTATATTAGCTTTTAGGTTGGTTTTTCACAGGTTAGAATACTTAAATTGCGTTAGGTTAGCTTTTAGGTTGGTCTTTCACAGGTTAGAACACTTAAATTGCGTTATATTAGCTTTTAGGTTGGTTTTTCACAGGTTAGAATACTTAAATTGCGTTAGGTTAGCTTTTAGGTTGGTCTTTCACAGGTTAGAATACTTAAATTGCGTTATTTAAACTTTTAGGTTGGTTTTTTACAGGTTAGAATACTTAAATTGCGTTAGGTTAGCTTTTAGGTTGGTCTTTCACAGGTTAGAATACTTAAATTGCGTTATATTAGCTTTCAGGTTGGTCTTTCACAGGTTAGAATACTTAAATTGCTTTAGGTTAGTTTGTAGGTTGGTCTTTCACAGGTTAGAGTTTTTAAATTGCGTTATATTACCTTTTAGGTTGGGTCTTTCAGAGGTTATAGTACTTAAATTGCGTTATATTAGCTTTCAGGTTGGTCTTTCACAGGTTACAGTACTTAAATTGCGTTATTTAAACTTTTAGGTTGGTCTTTCACAGGTTAGAATACTTAAATTTCTTTAGGTTAGCTTGTAGGTTGGTCTTTCACAGGTTAGAGTTTTTAAATTGCGTTATATTACCTTTTAGGTTGGGTCTTTCAGAGGTTAGAGTACTTAAATTGCGTTATATTAGCTTTCAGGTTGGTCTTTCACAGGTTAGAATACTTAAATTGCGTTATATTAGCTTTTAGGTTGGTTTTTCACAGGTTAGAATACTTAAATTGCGTTAGGTTAGCTTTTAGGTTGGGTCTTTCACAGGTTGGAATACTTAAATGGGTTATATTAGCTTTTAGGTTGGTTTTTCACAGGTTAGAATACTTAAATTGCGTTAGGTTAGCTTTTAGGTTGGTCTTTCACAGGTTAGAATACTTAAATTGCGTTATTTAAACTTTTAGGTTGGTTTTTTACAGGTTAGAATACTTAAATTGCGTTAGGTTAGCTTTTAGGTTGGTCTTTCACAGGTTAGAATACTTAAATTGCGTTATATTAGCTTTCAGGTTGGCCTTTCACAGGTTAGAATACTTAAATTGCTTTAGGTTAGCTTGTAGGTTGGTCTTTCACAGGTTAGAGTTTTTAAATTGCGTTATATTACCTTTTAGGTTGGGTCTTTCAGAGGTTAGAGTACTTAAATTGCGTTATATTAGCTTTCAGGTTGGTCTTTCACAGGTTACAGTACTTAAATTGCGTTAGGTTAGCTTTTAGGTTGGTCTTTTACAGGTTAGAATAATTAAATTGCGTTAGGTTAGCTTTTAGGTTGGTCTTTCACAGGTTAGAATACTTAAATTGCGTTATATTAGCTTTCAGGTTGGTCTTTCACAGGTTAGAATACTTAAATTTCTTTAGGTTAGCTTGTAGGTTGGTCTTTCACAGGTTAGAGTTTTTAAATTGCGTTATATTACCTTTTAGGTTGGGTCTTTCAGAGGTTAGAGTACTTAAATTGCGTTATATTAGCTTTCAGGTTGGTCTTTCACAGGTTAGAATACTTAAATTGCGTTATATTAGCTTTTAGGTTGGTTTTTCACAGGTTAGAATACTTAAATTGCGTTAGGTTAGCTTTTAGGTTGGGTCTTTCACAGGTTGGAATACTTAAATGGGTTATATTAGCTTTTAGGTTGGTTTTTCACAGGTTAGAATACTTAAATTGCGTTAGGTTAGCTTTTAGGTTGGTCTTTCACAGGTTAGAATACTTAAATTGCGTTATTTAAACTTTTAGGTTGGTTTTTTACAGGTTAGAATAATTAAATTGCGTTAGGTTAGCTTTTAGGTTGGTCTTTCACAGGTTAGAATACTTAAATTGCGTTATATTAGCTTTCAGGTTGGTCTTTCACAGGTTAGAATACTTAAATTGCTTTAGGTTAGCTTGTAGGTTGGTCTTTCACAGGTTAGAGTTTTTAAATTGCGTTATATTACCTTTTAGGTTGGGTCTTTCAGAGGTTAGAGTACTTAAATTGCGTTATATTAGCTTTCAGGTTGGTCTTTCACAGGTTACAGTACTTAAATTGCGTTAGGTTAGCTTTTAGGTTGGTCTTTTACAGGTTAGAATAATTAAATTGCGTTAGGTTAGCTTTTAGGTTGGTCTTTCACAGGTTAGAATACTTAAATTGCGTTATATTAGCTTTCAGGTTGGTCTTTCACAGGTTAGAATACTTAAATTTCTTTAGGTTAGCTTGTAGGTTGGTCTTTCACAGGTTAGAGTTTTTAAATTGCGTTATATTACCTTTTAGGTTGGGTCTTTCAGAGGTTAGAGTACTTAAATTGCGTTATATTAGCTTTCAGGTTGGTCTTTCACAGGTTAGAATACTTAAATTGCGTTATATTAGCTTTTAGGTTGGTTTTTCACAGGTTAGAATACTTACATTGCGTTAGGTTAGCTTTTAGGTTGGGTCTTTCACAGGTTGGAATACTTAAATGGGTTATATTAGCTTTTAGGTTGGTTTTTCACAGGTTAGAATACTTAAATTGCGTTAGGTTAGCTTTTAGGTTGGTCTTTCACAGGTTAGAATACTTAAATTGCGTTATTTAAACTTTTAGGTTGGTTTTTTACAGGTTAGAATACTTAAATTGCGTTAGGTTAGCTTTTAGGTTGGTCTTTCACAGGTTAGAGTACTTAAATTGCGTTATATTAGCTTTCAGGTTGGTCTTTCACAGGTTAGAATACTTAAATTGCTTTAGGTTAGCTTGTAGGTTGGTCTTTCACAGGTTAGAGTTTTTAAATTGCGTTATATTACCTTTTAGGTTGGGTCTTTCAGAGGTTAGAGTACTTAAATTGCGTTATATTAGCTTTCAGGTTGGTCTTTCACAGGTTACAGTACTTAAATTGCGTTAGGTTAGCTTTTAGGTTGGTCTTTTACAGGTTAGAATAATTAAATTGCGTTAGGTTAGCTTTTAGGTTGGTCTTTTACAGGTTAGAGTACTTAAATTGCGTTCTATTAGATTTTAGGTTGGTCTTTCACAGTTTAGAGTACTTAAATTGCTTTAGGTTAGCTTTTAGATTCGTTAAATGTGTGAAGCTCCGTGTCGCATGTGGTTAGACGCTCGCCTCTCACCGCAGAGGTCTCGAGATCGAGTCTCGGGCACTCCATGTGGGTTTCGTGGTGGGTGAAACGCGGCTTCAGCAGGTTTTTCTCGGAGTTTCTCCCGTTTTCCCCTGCCACAAATTACATTGCACCATTTCTCCATACTCATCTCATACATTTCGTTCTTCCGCCCCTCTGACGGTGCGTCAGGAATGGTTGGTCGGTACCCATTTAGTTTACAGACCTCTATAAATTTAAGGGCTTCATCTCATCTCATTCCTCGAGCCGACCCTGAGTTGGGCACGAGTTGAGGATACTTCATATGTCTTTTTAAATATCGTGTATATGTTGGCTGCATCCCGTGATTCCATAGTGTTGCCGCCTCGCGTTTGTTGGCACATGCGCATGGTGTATGATGGGAACTTAGAAACATTTTTCACGTTATTTGTTGTAAAAGTATTTCCTAATTTTTGTTTTATTTTGACTACTTTATCCCAAAAATGTACTGAGACTTTATGAGCACACTGTACTCAGAGATCATATTGAAATATTTCTGAACAAACTTATTTTTTTCAGGGGATGATGTGCCGAACCCTCGAGCTCGAGGACCACTTGAGATTCCTATCCGACTCAATTCCTTGTCCTTCCACAAGTCTTTTGGTAAGTCTTTCATTTATTGTTCTACACTCATCCCGCTCCCCTCTATTCGCCTTAACCCTATAGTCGTAATACTAATAATTTATTTGCTTCGCAAGTCTTATTATCCATCCTTTCTACGTCACTATATCAAATAATTTCTTTAAAGGCTGCCCACTCTTAAAGTGATCCGCATCAAAACAAAACCACGTAACCTGCTCGCTTTTCGTTGGTTATGGACACCGACGTACGATGTAGAAGCAATAAGTATGTGAAAAAGTAGTTTCCTTCATTACATTAAAAATATGTCCTCTGAATATACTTGTTATTCTTCGTGAATGAAAATAATATTCAAAACATAGAAAATATTCTAAAATATATCTAATCAATAATTATAACTTAAAATAGTTTATTACATATGGAACATGCATTTGAGTCATGCTTCAGTGGATTCTGATGCAACAAAATGGCTGAAGGTGTCGAGTCTTCTGTTGATGTGTTGCCATCTAAATTAAAAAAAAACAAGTCTGGCAAACTTTTGACTAATGCTCAAAAAACAATTGTTTTAAATGTATTTTACAAGTTCAGTGAAAAATCTCACCAGCTTTCTTGTAATCTACCCCATTCATCGATCACATGTCTTATATACTTCACACGTGCTCCCTGTCAATGTGACAGTAAATGTGGAGCGAATGGCGGAAGGATACAATTGCGTTTGTTTATGTTAGGATCACTCTACGAGCGGATAAGGTATAGTGTTCAGCGAATTTCGATGGAATTAAGCTATTGAGATTGTTCTCATGAAATGATTTTCGATTTTAGACTTTGTTACATATCTTCACCTATTTGTCAAATGTACTCCGAAAATGACAATGACCAAAATTAATACACACAAAGTATATATCTGTTAACGCCATGACGACAGCAATTTTTGAAACTTTTGTTTTATCAGAACCAAACTTGGCATATAATAATAATAGTAATTCTGCCCGAAGGCAGGTCCTTCACTGCAATCATAGCATTTCCATGCTATGCTTGCAGCTTTATTAGGGAATTGTAGGTGTGGTAGCTTCCCGTTGCTTTCCACACCGGTGAAGGATGGTGATGATGATAATGATAAGGGTGATGATGATAATGATGGCCATATGATTTCGGGGACCGTTTGGGTCTTAAAGTTTTCCTGACATTTGTCTTACAGGTGAGGAAAAACCCCGATAAAAACCTCACCCAGAAAAACTGCCCCGACCGGGGATCGAACCCGGGTCCGCTGCGTGACAAGGCACACGCTACCTCGAGACCACAGCGGTGGATTAAACCGTAAGACCCTATCTACCACTTAACCACGTCACAAAAAATACTCTCACATCTATAATAAACATAAATGAGTACAAGGTATATAAATATACACAATACAATTATATATATATATATGTGTGTGTGTGTGTGTGTGTGTGTGTGTGTGTGTGTGTGTGTGTGTGTTATATTGCAGATTTTCGCGGATATAAGTATGAATATGAAAGTTTTCTTGGGTTTTCCGCGTCTTGGATTCAAGTTCGGCCTCTGGCCACTGACTCCGACGTTTCGGCATGATCCCACATGTCATTATCAAGGAATGATAAGTTCGAGTCACAGGTTTAGGTCTTATATAATAAAATACATAGAGTTTTCGCTGTGGTCCGTTTCCGAAGACGTACACCCATCCAAGATTTAGTTCTTATGTTGTTAAATACTTTCAGTTTTCAGTGCGGTCCGTTTCCGAAGCCGTACACTTATCCAAGGTTTAGTTCTTATGTGAAACGGACCGCACTGAAAACTGAAGGTATTTAACAACATATGAACTAAACCTTGGATGGGTGTACGTCTTCGGAAACGGACCACAGCGAAAACTCTATGTATTTTATTATATAAGACCTAAACCTGTGACTCGAACTTATCATTCCTTGATAATGACATGTGGGATCATGCCGAAACGTCGGAATCAGTGGCCAGACGCCAAACACAAATATAGGTCTCAAGACAACCCTTGAGGATGCCAGACGCAGTCTCTGGCGAAACGTCAGGGAACTGCAAGCCCCGTAGCGTAGTGGTTAAGGCACTGAGCTACAAGCCGGAGGGTCGAGGGTTCAAGTCCTGTTGGGGTCAGGATTTTTAAACTGACCCAAACCCTCTGGCGGCACTATGGCCCTGGGTACGACTCAGCCTCTAACTAAAATGAGTACCAGACGCTTGTTCTGGGGTAAAGGCGGCCGTCACGCAGGGCTGACAACCCGGCTGACATAAAGTGCCGATTGTCTAGAAAAAGTGGGAGCCTTAACCACCTACTACCCCAAGGGCCTCCTGAGGCCTGTTGTGGGATCACTTTACTGCAAGCCTCAAGACAACCCTTGAGGATGCCAGACGCAGTCTCTGGCGAAACGTCGGGGAACTACAAGCCTCACGACCACGGTCTACAGCCCGAAAATCTTCTTCAAGATCATCATAGCAACTCCGGCCGTGAAAGTCTTGAATCCAAGACGCGGAAAACCCAAGAAAACTTTCATATTGATACTTATATGCGCGAAAATCTGCAATATAACATATATATATATATATATCTACCGGGTCCGGCAGACGTTGTCCTCCCCGTACGTTCAATTGTGTCACGGTCGGACGATAAAAATATAAATTACTTTTTTACCATAAAATGCACTAATTAAGACGTCATCATATATTACTAAATAAATTCACAAGAAAACTGCTCACTGCCATCTGTTGTGGCTCAAGAATCATGCATGATGACGTCACATTGTTTTCGCGTCGAATATGTCGATAATGCAGATGACTACACATCAGACATAAAAAATCTACAACCCGTTCGCAGCGCCACTTACCGAGGCCAATTGTGAATCTAAACCATCCAGGGACCTATTCAAACAAACAAACAAACAAACGTTAAAATCAGTCCAGTCGTTTAGGCAATTTTTAATTTTGGGTTGCAAATAAATCTCCACTTCTAATTATCGGATTTGACTCATTTTTGGACAATACCTTCGTCGCTTTATTTTAATACGATATGCTGAGTTTTGTTATGAAACATAAAATATTGTGATTTAAAAAAAATACGGGCTGTAAGATCGTGAGGCTTGTAGTTCCCCGACGTTTCGCCAGAGACTGCGTCTGACATCCTCAAGGGTTGTCTTGAGACGTCTCAAGACAACCCTTGAGGATGCCAGACGCAGTCTCTGGCGAAACGTCAGGGAACTGCAAGCCTCAAGACAACCCTTGAGGATGCCAGACGCAGTCTCTGGCGAAACGTCGGGGAACTGCAAAGCCTCAAGACAACCCTTGAGGATGCCAGACGCAGTCTCTGGCGAAACGTCAGGGAACTGCAAGCCTCAAGACAACCCTTGAGGATGCCAGACGCAGTCTCTGGCGAAACGTCAGGGAACTGCAAGCCTCAAGACAACCCTTGAGGATGCCAGACGCAGTCTCTGGCGAAACGTCAGGGAACTGCAAGCCTCAAGACAACCCTTGAGGATGCCAGACGCAGTCTCTGGCGAAACGTCAGGGAACTGCAAGCCTCAAGACAAGCCTTGAGGAAGCCAGACGCAGTCTCTGGCGAAACGTCGGGGAACTACAAGCCTCACGACCACGGTCTACAGCCCGAAAATCTTCTTCAAGATCATCATAGCAACTCCGGCCGTGAAAGTCTATGTGGATACATAAAATATTGTGACCGCTAGAGCGATTTTTAGATTTTCACTTCAAGTGAACTCTTACACCTAGTGGTTTTAGAGGGTCCAATTGTAAATCTAAACCATCGAGGGACCCAATCAGACACACACAAAAAATATCATCAAAATGGATCCTGTCGTTTAGGAGGAGTTTAGTGACAAACACATGTACAGAAAAATATATATATATCCTTATGAACACTTAGCGACAAAAAGAATGGGCCGATTCTTGATCTCGAATATTTCAAGTTCTAACGCGCTATTCACACGAGTAAACTAATTGCACAGTAGAGTTACAATGCGTTTCCCTTCTTCCTTTAAAGAACATTCTTTCTAAACGCAACAAGGCAGCGGAAGCTTAGTTCAGTGCTTAGTGGCTTGATTCGTATGCAAGGGGTCACAGGTTCGATTCCCGGTGAGGTTAGTTTTTTTATTGTTAAAATTCTTTCTATTTTATTCTGTATGTCCATTCTTAAAGATAAAAACGTACTAACTAGTTTGAAGTATTACTATTTTATTATTAATATTACTTATTTATAAACAGGTTTACAGTGTAATAAAACATCTCCCTATGCCAAATTTTAATCTTCTTTCTCCATTCTTCTCTATCTTCCCATTCCAATTCTTCCACACCTAGCTCCCTCATACCTCTTCTTACATCATTCATTCATTTAAATCTAGGTCGACCTCTCTTTCCTTTTCCAGGTGGAATCCATTCCAAAAGCTTGTTTGGGTAATCTTTTCTCTGGCATCCTACGTATATGACCATACCATTCTACGAGAGCGGATCGGAAAGGAACGCACAATAATTTTTTTCTGCCTTGGTATTGCAGCTAGAATGTTGAAATTTCACAGAGATATAGTTTGAAGTTTTCACTACAGATGGTATTTTTTTTCTCAGGTGCACCTCTTGCGAGAGAAGCTTGAACTATGCAACAAAGATGGCGCGCATGCTACAGTCGTCCACCTGTGAGGGACGGATCGGATCGGAAAGTAACGCACAATAATTTTTTTAAAAAAAGTTTAATAGTAAAAAAAAGGAAAAAAATCACAAATGAACTTACATCTTTTACCTACTTTTCGACGTAGTCACCAACTTTCTCAACACATTTTTCCCATCGTGTTACCAGTTTCAATATGCCCTGTTCGTAGAAGTCCGTTTGGTTGGAGTGTAGCCATCTGCGCACTGCTGATGCCTGCTTTTGTTTCGGGCGTGTATTGGTACGCCCACGACTCATCACCTGTGACGATTCCTTCCAGAAAGTCATGTCCTTGTGCGGTGTTGTACCGCGTTAAGTGGTCCAAGCTTGCCATCATTCGCTGGCCCTTGTGGTCGTCTGTCAGGTTCTTAGGCACCCAGCGAGCACTAACTTTACGGAATTTCAAATTTTCATGAACAATATCGTACACCGCACCATAGGAAATGTTTGGCCCACAAAAATCGAACAACACTTCTCTGTTCCTCACAGGTGGACGACTGTAGCATGCGCGCCATCTTTGTTGCATAGTTCAAGCTTCTCTCGCAAGAGGTGCACCTGAGAAAAAAATACCATCTGTAGTGAAAACTTCAAACTTTATCTCTGTGAAATTTCAACATTCTAGCTGCAATACCAAGGCAGAAAAAAATTATTGTGCGTTACTTTCCGATCCGCCCTCGTAGTTGTCTGGATCTCACAAAATCAAAATAATGAATTTTGGACTTTCATTTTGTTGTGTAATGATTGTATTTCTGATTTTTTTTTTTCAATTTAGTATGTCTAGTTGAAACAATCCATTTCAGTAGACACAAGCCTTAAATTCAAATTTTTATTCAACTGTCAAGTTTCTGCACAGTATGTTAGCGTGCTTCGAATTATGGATTTATCAATTTATAATTTCGTATCTATTCTTATTTTCTTATCCCACAAAACTCTGTTTAATATTATTACTGATCTGCCTTTTTGAATTCTATATTTTATGTCATTTTCTTGGGTACATTTTGAATTAATTTTTCCCCAGGTAATTACATTTTTCACATCATTTGATGCATTCCATTATTATTATTATTATTATTATTATTATTATTACTGTTATTATAGATGACGGATAATAATAATAATAATAAATATTTTTTATTATTGTCCATCATCTGTGGGCTATTATTATGCTGGACTTGACATATATAAACTAAATATTTTAATTGAAGGGTGAAACTGTTTCCTCACTTATACGTAATTAATAAATGAACTCATAAATATATGAAGCTATATTATATTTTATTACATAAATATATACGTGGTACTGCACGCACAATTAAATTTATACCGGTAGCTAAATAGTGTTACAAACTTTACGAAGGCAGGAATATTACTTAAGGTAGTGTAAAGTGGACGTAGATTACGTGGCAGGAATTAAATGTTACAGGATGTATTTTGCGAAAATACAAATGAATAAAAAAAGTTGTAGGAGGATTCGAACCCTGGCTTTCACATACATTTCATCTTTTTGTAAGTAGATTAACGATCTACGCTACTCGAACATCTGATACTATTTAAGACGAATAAAACCAAATGCAGCGTATTTAAAACATTTAACAATGCGGTACTTTGAACCACAGTAATAGCTTTTCGAGCATGCGCAGTGGGTCAAACAGGAACTCTGCTTTTTGAAGCGGCTCAGACAGGAATTCTGCTTTTTGAAGCGGCTCAGACAGGAACTCTCCTTTTTGAAGCGGCTCAGACAGGAACTCTCCTTTTTGAAGCGGCTCAGACAGGAACTCTGCTTTTTGAAGCGGCTCAGACAGGAACTCTGCTTTTTGAAGCGGCTCAGACAGGAACTCTCCTTTTTGAAGCGGCTCAGACAGGAACTCTCCTTTTTGAAGCGGCTCAGACAGGAACTCTGCTTTTTGAAGCGGCTCAGACAGGAACTCTGCTTTTTGAAGCGGCTCAGACAGGAACTCTGCTTTTTGAAGCGGCTCAGACAGGAACTCTGCTTTTTGAAGCGGCTCAGACAGGAAGTCTGCTTTTTGAAGCGGCTCAGACAGGAACTCTGCTTTTTGAAGCGGCTCAGACAGGAAGTCTGCTTTTTGAAGCGGCTCAGACAGGAACTCTGCTTTTTGAAGCGGCTCAGACAGGAAGTCTGCTTTTTGAAGCGGCTCAGACAGGAACTCTGCTTTTTGAAGCGGCTCAGACAGGAACTCTGCTTTTTGAAGCGGCTCAGACAGGAACTCTTCTTTTTGAAGCGGCTCAGACAGGAACTCACCTTTTTGAAGCGGCTCAGACAGGAAGTCTGCTTTTTGAAGCGGCTCAGACAGGAAGTCTGCTTTTTGAAGCGGCTCAGACAGGAACTCTGCTTTTTGAAGCGGCTCAGACAGGAACTCTGCTTTTTGAAGCGGTTCAGACAGGAACTCTGCTTTTTGAAGCGGTTCAGACAGGAACGCTGCTTTTTGAAGCGGCTCTGATAGGAACTCTCCTTTTTGAAGCGGCTCAGACAGGAATTCTGCTTTTTGAAGCGGCTCAGACAGGAACTCTCCTTTTTGAAGCGGCTCAGACAGGAACTCTGCTTTTTGAAGCGGCTCAGACAGGAACTCTGCTTTTTGAAGCGGCTCAGACAGGAACTCTGCTTTTTGAAGCGGCTCAGACAGGAACTCTGCTTTTTGAAGCGGCTCAGACAGGAATTCTGCTTTTTGAAGCAGCTCAGACAGGAACTCTGCTTTTTGAAGCTGCTCAGACAGGAACTCTGCATTTTGAAGCGGCTCAGACAGGAACTCTGCTTTTTGAAGCGGCTCAGACAGGAACTCTGCTTTTTGAAGCGGCTCAGACAGGAACTCTGCTTTTTGAAGCGGCTCAGACAGGAACTCTGCTTTTTGAAGCGGCTCATTATTTTTGTCGCTAAGTGTACATGTTTGTCACTGAACTCCTAAACGACTGGATCGATTTTGAAGAAATGTTTTGTGTGTCTGATTGGGTCCCTCGATGGTTTAGATTCACAATTGGGCCCTCTAAAACCATTAGGTGTAGGAGTTCATCAGAAATAAAAATTTAAGAATCGATCTAGCGTTCACAATTTTCGATATTTCGAAATAAGACGAGAAATATATTATAAAAAATCAGCATAATCCCACCAATATAAGTGGAAGTTTACCTGAAATCAGGAATTTAAGATTCGCTCTAGTAGTAGTAGTAGTAGTAGCAGGACTTTATTAGACAAAAAGTAAGATATTTACAATATTATTTACAAATATGGGTCACACGGGCAGTAAGCCGTACGTGCTGTTGACAGTCCGTTACAATAAAGTAATAATTGGTACTAGTGTAAAGAAAAATAAACAAAAACAGCAATAACATTACAACTACATAAAGAAAACACAATAAAAATATTACAATTAAATAATAACACAATAGCATTATACACTAAAAACATTAACATTACAATTACATAAAGAAAACACAATAATATTACAATTAAGTAATAACACAATAGCAATAACATTACAATTACATAAAGAAAACACAATAAAAATATTACAATTAAATAATAACACAATAGCATTATACACTAAAAACATTAACATTACAATTACATAAAGAAAACACAATAATATTACAATTAAGTAATAACACAATAGCAATAACATTACAATTACATAAAGAAAACACAATAATAATATTACAATTAAATAATAACACAATAGCATTATACACTAAAAAAACATTAACATTACAATTACATAAAGAAAACACAATAATATTACAATTAAATAATAACACAACAGCATTATACACTAATTAATAATTAATGGTATTGCATTTTGATAACATATATTTATTCATGAATGAGTCTTGTCCTTATTTTTCGCGTTTTGTCCAGAAATTTACCGAGGTTTATCCAATTTTCTGGATTTACCAATAACTCGTAGCATGCCAATCTTTCCCGATTTGAATTTAGAAATCTTTCCGGTAATAACTGACGTCTCCAATATTCTAAATCATTACATTTTCCTAATACAGTATATGTATCTCGTCTTCAAAGTTCCCGCACATTGGACATATTCGCATATCGTGATCGTCGCTAATTTTTAGAAATTTCCATGCCCCTAGCCTAAACCAAGCAAGCCCAGATCTCTCCTTAAATCCTAGGTTGAGTATATACGATTCTTTTCCCCAGACGTGTTTTAGGTCTCTTTGTAAACACAGTGAGCGTTTTCCTGTACATTCGGCGAAGGTCGCTCTAGTAACTGCAATGTTTGTTTCGATGCAATGTTATCTTACAATTTAATTAGTATACATCGAGTTTCGTCGTGAAACATCCGTTATCGAACTCAGACTTTTTTTTTAATTGAATGATACATGCAAAGTTTCGATAGAATACAAATTACTGCTGCTAGAGCGTTAGCGGACGAACGGACGGACGGACGGACGGACACACACACACAGGTCCTATATACAGGCTGTACATTTTACAATAATTGATTTTTCAATCATTGTTTTCCTTCGTTGAAATGTATAGTGACTTTAGAGACAACCTATATAAGGTCATTTTCGGTGTCTACTAAAATTCATTTGGCTTAACTTTGCGAGAAATTTGTTGAAAGAGACAGCTGTGTTCACCTCTCTCACTCGCACCAGTGTTGACGGTGTTTCTTCACCAGATGTTAGCAGGGAAAGGGGGAAGAGGAAAACTGACAACACGATGGGTCCTTTCTGTTGTACCGAGTCGAAACCGGTCAAGGATCTATACTTGTATCTCCGTCTCTTTCTCTTTCCCTTTCTCTCTCTTTCTCTTTCTTTCTCCCTCTCTCTTTCTCTTTATCTCTCTTTCTCCCTCTCTCTCTTTCTCGTTCTCTTTCCCTCTTTCTCTCCTCTCTTACTCTCTTTCTCTTTTCTGTCTTTCTCTTCCTCTCTCTTTCTTTCTCTCTCTTTCTTTCTCTTTGTTTTTCTCTCTCTTTCTTTCTCTTTGTTTTTCTCTCTCTTTATTTCTCCCTCTCTCTTTCACTCTCTTTCTTTCTATCTCTCTCTTTCTCCCTCTCTCTCTTTCTCTTTCTCCCTCTCGTTCTCTTTCCCTCTTTTTCTCTCCTTCTCTCTTTCTCTTTTTTTCTCTATTTCTTTCTTTCTATCTCTGTTTTTGTCTTTCTCTTCCTCTCTCTTTCTTTCTGTATTTCTCTTTCTTTCTTTCTTTCTCTCTCTCTCTCTTTCTTTCTCCTTCTCTCTTTCTTTCTCTCTCTCTTTCTTTCTCTCTCTCTTTCTTTCTCTCTCTCTTTCTCCCTCTCTCTTTCTCTCTCTCTCTCTCTCTGCCAAGTTAAGCCAGATATACAATAGATGCAGTTGTAGTACTTCCACCCTGTATATTTGTTTGAATTTTGTAAGAAGTTGAAAGTAAAAAAAAATGTATCTGTAGTTGTTGCCCACAGCCTGTTAGTCCGGCAAATGTTAATAAATTAAGTTTAATGTTGTTGCTAGGAAACTAAATTATGATTT
Source organism: Diploptera punctata (assembly GCA_030220185.1). Taxonomy (NCBI): domain Eukaryota; kingdom Metazoa; phylum Arthropoda; class Insecta; order Blattodea; family Blaberidae; genus Diploptera; species Diploptera punctata. The sequence continues at coordinate 1,527,074 of JASPKZ010006855.1, forward strand.
TATTTTACGACTAAATCTTTGTGAAAAGTGAAATAAATAGTTTCGGGCAGTTGCAGAACATGTGGTTACATTTTATGAAAGGGAAATACAAATCTCAAACTAGTTTTTGCCCAGTCAGAACAGCTAGCCATGAAGTTCCCAATTTTGAAATTTCGACTCGTGGAAGAGACGTCTGTGATGCTTCCAACAACACAAGTAACTATATTCCTCTTCCAGTTGTAATGGTCTGTGTTTTCATTGGTCCAATAGCTCTTTACCTTTAACCGTGTGAGAAAATGTAATTAGCTTTCTAACGCTCGAAATAAATAAAATAAAAGTATATATTATCTAGCACATGTCTATGTAAGACTTTTTATTCAATGCCACAACGTTGTCATTTCGACATTCTGGTATTCTCTCCTGGCATGGCGTTACTGTTTTTTTTATTTTTTTATTTAAGAGCCCCACCGCCATCCTCCTGGGTTTCCTCGGGCTTAATGCCCATATCCCCAGGTCTGCTCTTGTCCCTATTTATTATCTAGCGTGATTTCTTTATTTAATTCATTACACTTTTACAGAGTGCGACCAGTTGAAACTTAATCTAAGGTGATCAATTGAGTTGGTGTTTACCTGATGAAAATCCATATTTATTGATTAAATAAAACTAAATTTTATTTTTATTTAATCAGTTAATCTAAGGTGTTTACAGTTATATTAATTTTGTTTCTTATACAATATAATAATCCATCCATCCGTAGTAATTCTGCCCGAAGGCAGTTCCTTCACTGCAATCATAGCATTTTGATGCTATGCTTTGCAGCTTTACTAAGGAATTGTAGGTGTGGTAGCTTCCCGTTGCTTTCCACATTGGTGAAGGATGATGATTTGGAATGGCCATATGATTTAGGGGACCGTTTGGGCCTTAAAGTTTTCCTGACATTTGTCTTACAGGTGAGGAAAAACCCCGATAAAAACCTTACCCAGAAAAACTGCCCCGACCGGGGATCGAACCCGGGCCCGCTGCGTGGCAAGGCAGCACGCTACCTCGAGACCACAGCGGTGGACAATATAATAATAATATACATGAAATGGAAATGAGGGAATTATGGAAGAGTTGGATGTAGAACCCATTCTTCACCATGTACAAAACTACCAGAACAACTGGAAAGCCCATCTTCAACGAATGCCGTCTCATAGAATTTCAAAAGCCATACTTCGCTACTGTCCCCAAGGCAAAAGATCGCTGAGACGTCCAAAAAAGCGCTGGATGGAAAATTCCTCTTTGAGACAACAACAGGCCACATGGCTTAATACTTGCATGGATGATGATGATGATGATTATGTATTAATCTTATATCTACTTAACCTAAACTTAATATTACAATTTATCAAGTATACTTACTTACTTACTTACTCACTGGCACTATCGAACCCGTAGGTTCATGGCCGCGCGGACATAAGCTCTCCATACATCCCTATCCTGATCCAATGCTTTCCAATCATTCCCTGTATAATGTACTTCCCTCAAATCATAGTTAATGTTGTTCTCCCACCTCATTCTTGGTCTACCAACCGGGCGTTTTCCCTCTGGCTTTCCTACAAGAAGTTTCCATGCACGTCTTTCATTCCCCATACGTGCAACATGTCCTGCCCATCGCAGTCTACGAGACTTAACTGTTCTTATTATATCTGGCTTCCTATAAAGACCATGTAGTTCGTTGTTATGTAGTCTTCTCCATTCACCTGTCTGTTTATCTCTCTTTGGTCCAAAAGTTTTCCTAAGAACTTTATTCTCAAATACTTGTAATCTCCTTTCCTCCCTTAAAGTAAGAGTCCATGTTTCGCACCCATATAATATAACTGGTAGAATAATAGTTTTATATATTTTCAGTTTAACGTTTTTTGAAAGGAGTTGGGACATCAGGAGTCTCTGCAATGCATAATAGCACGCATTTGCAGAATTGAGCCTATGTTTAATTTCTTTGTGCATCTCATTCCTATTTGTGATTATTGTTCCTAGGTATTTGAATTCAACCACTTCCTCAAAATTTCCCTCATTTGTCATTAGCTGTCCATTTCCATTATATAATATATTATTTATCAAGTATACATATTGATATATTCTAAGTTCTACTAATTCTACTTATTCTATCGTTGATTTCCTCGTCTCCTTTTCTCTTCTTCATCTCGTGAGCATAGAGCTTTTTGGGTATACTCCGCGAACAACTTGTGGTTATCTTTCTGCATCCAGAACCGCAAAGGAGGAGGCCAGGCTATTTCTAGTTGTCTTCTGATAGCCGCGTGCTTGGCGCAGCGTTACTGTAACCCATATCTGAGTTGGAGCGCCTGGACGCGTGAGTTACGTTGCCCCGATGATATATGACAGGTGATGATGGTAATGATGCGCCAGGAGAGGCCTTAATCCTAAACATAATCATCATCATCGTCCTTTCAAGTATTAGGCCCAGTGGCCCGTTACGGTCTCCCGCCATCTCCGAAAAGGTCGACCCACAGATCTTCTGCCTCGAGGAATGTAGTGAAGAATTTGTTTTGGTATTCTGTCACGATCCATGCGCTGAGTATGGGCTAGCCAATTGTTTCTATATTCTTGAAGGTATTCAGATATAGGTACGATGTTTAACTCTCTGGCTATTGTTGAATTTATTTGATGGTCTAGAAGGCTATAACCTGCAGTTCGTCGCAGAAATTTCATCTCCGTGGTTGTAATATGACGATCATCCTGAGTTCTGATAGTCCAAGCTTCACTGCCATAACAGATTATGGGTCTAGCGAGAATTTTATAGATTTTCGTTCTTGTGTGTCTCTGCACTTTTGATGGTTTAAAAACATAATGAATATGTTAATTAATGATGGCCAGATGATGTTCGGGAACCGTTTGGACCCTAAAGTTTCCTGACATTTGTCTTACAGGTGAGCAAAAAGCCCAAAAAAAATCACTCAAGAGACTTGTCCCGACCGGGATCGAACCCGGGCCCGCTGCATGATAGGGAAGCACGCTACCTCTAGACTACGGCGGTGGACTAAATTTTTCTTTTTTTCTTTTTATGTAATGCCATCAGGTTGTCTTTTATGACATTTCTGTTTTGGACATTAAAACCCATAAAAATTGATTTTTAAAAATGGCGTATCTGTGTTCTGCTAATGTGCATTTTTTTCCCCCCCGTAACTTGTACTTTTTCATATTTTGGTACACTTTTCTCTGAAACTATGAAAGATAGGAGAATCATTTTTGGCTTGGAATTTAAAGAGCTCTATAATAATAAAGTAAAGTTATCTTTGTGCTATTGATACTTACTTACTCACTGGCACTATCGAACCCGTAGGTTCATGGCCGCGCGAACATAAGCTCTCCATACATCCCTATCCTGAGTTAATGCTTTCCAATCATTCCCTGTATAATGGACTTCCCTCAAATTATAGTTAATGTTATTCTCCCACCTCATTCTTGGTCTACCAACTGGACGTTTTCCCTCTGGCTTTCCTACAAGAAGCTTCCATGCACGTCTTTCATTCCCCATACGTGCAACATGTCCTGCCCATCGCAGTCTACGAGACTTAACTGTTCTTATTATATCTGGCTTCCTATAAAGACCATGTAGTTCACTGTTATTAAGTCTTCTCCATTCACCTGTCTGTTCATCTCTCTTTGGTCCAAAAATTTTCCTAAGAACATTATTTTCAAATACTCGTAATCTCCTTTCCTCCCTTCAAGTAAGAGTCCATGTTTCGCATCCATATAATATAACTGGTAGAATAATATTGATAGTGTTTGAAATTTAAAAAAATATATTATGCAAAATATTTAACAAAAACAATTTTTGGTTTTGAGTTTTTTAAATAAATCACAATCCATATCTGAACACAAGCAAACCTTAATAGTGTCAAATAAACTATGGACAATAACATACTACATTTTGGAAACAATTGGAAAAGTAGTTTTTGAGAAAATTGTACCAAGATATTACTTTTAAGAAGTTGGATTTTTTATTTTCAAATTTATTCTTGGGCCAGTAATAAACCTGGATATCTTAGGTTTAAATCCCGGTTCAGGCATTTTTTTCATAAGCAATGTCACGAGTGATGTCCAAAACATCCATAAATTCACGAATCACAAAGTGACTCGCGAATTTTGTGATTCGTGAATTTATCTAGTCCCGCGCCGTAGCCGAGTGGTTAAGGCAAGAAGCCTTGGCGCAGAGCTACGGGACTTGCGCTGGTTCGAGTCTCCATGGTGGAAGAAATTTTCTCATGGTATTTCGGCCAGTATGGGACCGGTGCTACCCAGCATCGTGAGGCAATTGGGTAGCTACAATAAGTAGCGGCTCCAGGTTGAGGAACCAGCTATAACGGCTGGGGGACTCGACATGCTAACCACATGTCACCCCTACACTGGCTGTTGATCATCTACCTCTGTGATTAACACAGCGGTTAAGGTAGGAAGCCTTGGCGCAGAGCTACGGGACTTGCGCTGGTTCGAGTCTCCATAGAGGAAGAAATTTTCTCATGGTATTTCGGCCAGTATGGGACCGGTGCCCACCCAGCATCGTGAGGCAATTGGGTAGCTACAATAAGTAGCGGCTCCAGGTTGAGGAACCAGCTATAACGGCTGGGGGGACTCGACATGCTAACCCCATGTCACCCGTACACTGGCTGTTGATCATCTACCTCTGTGATTAACACATGTGGATGTGAAGGGCCAGCAGCCGGCTGGTAAAAGGGCAACCGCTGAAAAGTGGAAATACCCTCAATCGGAATCGGAATTTATCTAGATGACATGGAAATGAAGAGTGTCATTTGTTAGGACTATTTAACGAATAAAATTAAGCTGTTTACTCAAAAATCATTATTTAAATATAGTTATTTTAAAATATTTATATATTTAATGTAAACGGTGAAGTTTGAAAACAAATCAGAAATGTGTGGTTATGTTTCATTTGTTTATCCACTGCAAGTTCATCATATTACTTATGCCAAATAGTATCGCAATATTGTAAGATAAAAAGTGAAACACATTAAACTGTATATTGTAACCAACATTATAGGTTATTATTTTTTAGTAAACAACTCAGTAAAACCTTTATTTAAAAACAAATCTAGAGTCAATACTAATAAAAATCCATTGTTAAAACCGTTGAGGTGGAGAGTCATAAAATTCATTGTTAAAACCGTTGAGGTGGAGAATCATAAAATCCATTGTTAAAACCGTTGAGGTGGAGAGTCATAAAATCCATTGTTAAAACCGTTGAGGTGGAGAGTCATAAAATCCATTGTTAAAACCGTTGAGGTGGAGAGTCATAAAATCCATTGTTAAAACCGTTGAGGTGGAGAGTCATAAAATCCATTGTTAAAACCGTTGAGGTGGAGAATCATAAAATCCATTGTTAAAACCGTTGAGGTGGAGAGTCATAAAATCCATTGTTAAAACCGTTGAGGTGGAGAGTCATAAAATCCATTGTTAAAAACCGTTGAGGTGGAGAGTCATAAAATCCATTGTTAAAACCGTTGAGGTGGAGAGTCATAAAATCCATTGTTAAAACCGTTGAGGTGGAGAGTCATAAAATCCATTGTTTAAAACCGTTGAGGTGGAGAGTCATAAAATCCATTGTTAAAACCGGTGAGGTGGAGAGTCATAAAATCCATTGTTAAAACCGTTGAGGTGGAGAGTCATAAAATCCATTGTTAAAACCGTTGAGGTGGAGAGTCATAAAATCCATTGTTAAAACCGTTGAGGTGGAGAGTCATAAAATCCATTGTTAAAACCGTTGAGGGTGGAGAGTCATAAAATCCATTGTTAAAAACCGTTGAGGTGGAGAGTCATAAAATCCATTGTTAAAACCGTTGAGGTGGAGAGTCATAAAATCCATTGTTAAAACCGTTGAGGTGGAGAGTCATAAAATCCATTGTTAAAAACGGTGAGGTGGAGAGTCATAAAATCCATTGTTAAAACCGTTGAGGTGGAGAGTCATAAAATCCATTGTTAAAACCGTTGAGGTGGAGAGTCATAAAATCCATTGTTAAAACCGGTGAGGTGGAGAGTCATAAAATCCATTGTTAAAACCGTTGAGGTGGAGAGTCATAAAATCCATTGTTAAAACCGTTGAGGTGGAGAGTCATAAAATCCATTGTTAAAACCGGTGAGGTGGAGAGTCATAAAATCCATTGTTAAAACCGTTGAGGTGGAGAGTCATAAAATCCATTGTTAAAACCGTTGAGGTGGAGAGTCATAAAATAAAATAAGTTAAAATATACCTTCTTAGGTAAAATCCGTCGTCCTCAACTTATAAAATATGTATTCTTTATGCCTGTAGGCCTTTCAGAACATCCGTTCCATCTTCAGCAGTTCCATCTTCGCTACAACATCTAGTATGATGGTTGATGCTGCTGGTCCTAATGTGGTGTTGTGACTGCTGAAGATTGAACGGATGTTCTGAAAGGCCTACAGGCATAAAGAATACATATTTTATAAGTTGAGGACGACGGATTTTACCTAAGAAGGTATATTTTAACTTATTTTATTTTACAAATCTAGAGGATTTGGAAATCATCAGTGGCATTTGTTAGGATTCTTCTTCTTCTTCTGCTTCATGAAATTGGGCCTTTTGCCCTTTTTTTCACATCAAGTGGATTTAATGAAAGCTCCCATCTAGTAAATGGGCGTCCAACATTTCTATGTCCTATTGGTTTGTACTTTAGTAACAGCTGAGGGATTCTATCTATAGGCATTCTCTTGACATGTTCATACCAGTTGTTTCTCATGTTGTCAATTCTATTTGTTAAATTGAAAATATTTAAGTCCTTCCTAATATCCTCACTTCTTTTCTTGTCCAAAATTGTCACACCTGCTACCGAACGTAGGAACTTCATTTCTGCAGTTTCTATTTTCCTTCTGTCTGAACGGTTAAGAGTCCAATTTTCACTTGCATATGTTAGGATAGGCACTGCCATAATTCTGTAAAATATAAGTTGTGTGCTCCTCAAAGTTTTATTTTTCAGTGTCCGTCTTATAGCGCCACACATTCTGTAAAATCTATTTAATTTAATATTAATATCTTCCTTCTGGCAGTTTGACACGTTGCATCCTAAATAATTAAAATTGTTCACTTGTTGTATTATACGGTTATTAATACTGATTTTACACCTCATATGGTCTTTCCCGTTGAATGCCATTACTTTCGATTTACTTTCAGAGATTTTCATATTGAATTGATTTGCTATTGATTATTTCTTCTTCTTCTTCTTCTTCTTCTTCTTCCTTCCAAGTATTAGGCCAAGGCCTGTTACGATCCTATAGAAAATTTTCCCTCCAACGTTCGAGGGAAATTCTCGTATAAGACTTGAAAGCATAATAATAGTCCCTTCGATTGGTTGCTGGCCAAAGGAAGGCAAGACCAGTGATGGGGCTGCCATCTTATAGCCTCTGGTCAGGCTTTTCTGGAGAAGAAAAGAAAATAAAGTAAAGAAGAAATGGAAGAAAGGAAATACTCCCTAGCCCTCGGATGCCCTAATAGCGTCGGGGGTCGAAAAAAACAAGAGTTAACCAAGAGAGGTTAGATAGTAAAGTTAAAAGAGTGCAAAACACAAGTAAGTGGAAGAAATGTTTTGCACAGCTTGGGCACCTTGTGGTCGCCATCCACATATCCCCTAGATGAGGACCCCTGAGGGTCTATTGATTATTTAACGAATAAAATTAAGCTGTTTACTCACACATCTTTTTTTTTTTTTTTTGCAAATGCCCCAGGTTGTCTTTCGACATTCCTGGTTTCTCTCCTGGCATGGCGTACTTGTAACCCACTTCTGAGGTTGGGGCGCCTAGAAGGCGGGGTTAGTTGCCCCGATGATATGATGGGTGATGATGATGATAATGGTGCGCCAGGAGAGTCCCTAATCCTAAGCTTATTCTAAGATGAATCTGAATGATGATGATTTTGATGACCATATGATTTCAGGGACCGTTTGGGCCTTAAAGTTTTCATGACATTTGTCTTACAGGTGAGGAAAAACCCCGATAAAAACCTCACCCAGAAAAACTGTCCCGACGGGCCCGCTGCGTGACAAGGGCAGCACGCTACCTCGAGACCAAAGCGGTGGACAAAATCATTATTTAAATGTAGCTATTTTAAAATATTTATATATTTAATGTAAACGGCTATGTTTGAAAACAAATCAGAAATGTGTCGTTATGTTTCATTTGTTTGTCCTGTGCAACTAGATCATGCTATTTATTGTCAAATAGGATCGCAATATTGTAAGAACGCACCCTAGTGGAGGAAAAAATGAAACACATCAAACTGTATATTATAACCAACATTATAGGTTATTCATTTATTTTTTTAGTAAACAACTCGGTAAAATCATTATTTGAAAATACAATTATGGAACACACAATTATCAAATGTGTAGTTCGAAGGAATCTGTTCATTATTTGCTATTATTCAATGTATTTGTTGGAGAGTCAGTCACTGCAAATTAATGATCTAACCTGTTCAGAATATTAAAAAGGAGGAGTTTTCTTTATCACAAAAGCAGGAGGTGGTAAAGAAAATTCGATAAAGAATTAGTGAAACAGAACTGACACTGGTTGTAAATAAAAAATCATTGAAACGTGATTGGTCATTGACTCCCATTTGGGGCATGAGTTAAATAGTTCTATGTCAGCCCTTAAAAATAAATGTTTTAATTTAACTATTTGCTTGTTTCAATACAGACAAAATGCATATTCATGTTTGTTTCTTTTCTTACAGTTTTGAAATGTCTTCGACTATCTGCCGATCCTGTCACGTTAAAACTGAAACGGTAAATATATCAATAAAATTTATCACTCATAAAATGTTCTATTGTTATCGTTTATTGACACTTACTGTGGCTATCAACTTGAATGTCATTTCTCTATGTAAGAAGGTCATTTATTTTGTTGGTGCGAAGCGACCTATATCATCTGCAGGTGCAACTCTTTTTTTCGCATGAACGATAAAAACGAAAAAAAAAAATTAAGTGATTTGGTGGTACGCTTAGCAAAAAAAAAAAAGAGCGGCTTCAAAACGCAGAGTCCCTGTAATGGTCCACTGCGCATGCTCGAAGAGGTAAAGCTGTGATTCGCGAGGTAACACATTGTTAAATATTTTAAATACAATGTATTTGGTTTTAACCGTCTTGAATAGTTTCCATCCATAGTATCCATAGTAATTCTGCCCGAATGCAGGTCCTTCACTGCAATCATAGCATTTTCATGCTATTCTTGCAGCTTTACTAGGGAATTGTGTAGGTGTGGTAGCTTCCCGTTGCTTTCCACACCTGTGAAGGATGATGATGATGGCCATATGATTTCGGGGACCGTTTGAGCCTTAAAGTTTTCCTGACATTTGTCTTGCAGGTGAGGAAAAACCCCGATAAAAACCTCACCCAGAAAAACTGCCCCGACCGGGGATCGAACCTGGGCACGCTGCGTGACAAGGCATGACGCTACCTCGAGACCACAGCGGTGGACTTGAATAGTTTATAGAGCAAAAAAGGAGACGTGTTTCTAGATATTTACGAGTGTTTGACGTATACAATATTACTCAAATCGCGACATTCCGAATAAAGTTCAACTCTTGTGCATAGTGTAAAAGTAAACAAGACAACCAGGATTTAGACGAGTAGTATCCGTCGTTCGAGTAGCGTAGATCGTTAAACCAATTACGAAAAAAATGAAATATGTATGAGACAGGGTTCAAATCCCTCAACAATGATTTGTTTGTTATTTATTTATATTTCCGCAAAATACATCCTACAACATTTAATTCCTGCCACATAATCTGCGTCCACTTTACACTATTTTAAGTAAATTACGTGGGGAGAAGAGAAGAGAAGTCCCCAAAGCCGTAGTGAAGGCAACTTCTCTAGGAGACGAACACTCCGAAATTGCAGTTCCCTGTCCTCCAGGAAGAGGGGTTTGGCTAGAGGCTGGTAACCTCTACTAGTAAAAAATAACTTACTCATAAACTTCAGTTACATATAGACAAAAATGGAAGCAACACATAGACAGAATGAATGAAGATAGATATCCAAAACAAATAAAATACAAACCTAAAGGCACACGAGATGTGGGCAGACCTAGAAAGAGATGGGCTGAAGTCGGAACGGGTCGACAGACCTAATCCATGAATGCAGATGATGATGATGATGATTTTTTCCCCAAAAAAATGAGAGAAGTGCCTTAAAATGAAATCAGAAGTTAAGCTGAAAATAATCTAAAATCACCATATTTATAATATAAAATATATATTAGTGATTGTTCAGACAGTGTAGCCAACTTACCACAAAAACACGCTAACAAACAAGTGAACGCTAAACTAATCTGGTGTACACTAACTCTCCCATTTTCTCACCCTAACTTGCTGAAACTAATATTAACTTGCCCAAACTTATACTTGCCCATTAATTTAGATGAACTCCTGGGATAGAATTTCCCTATATTTACTTACTTACTTACTCACTGGCACTATCGAACCCGTAGGTTCATGGCCGCGCGGACATAAGCCCTCCATACATCCCTATCCTGAGTCAATGATTTCCAATCATTCCCTGCATAATCTACTTCCTTCAAATCATAGTTAATGTTATTCTCCCACCTCATTCTTGGTCTACCAACTGGACGTCTTCCCTTTGGCTTTCCTACAAGAAGCTTCCATGCATGTCTTTCATTCCCCCATACGCGCAACATGTCCTGCCCATCGCAGTCTACGAGACTTATTATATCTGACTTCCTATAAAGACCATGTAGTTCATTGTTATGTAATCTTCTGCATTCACCTGTCTGCTCATCTCTCTTTGGTCCAAAAATTTTCCCAAGAACTTTATTCTCAAATACTTGTAATCTCCTTTCCTCCCTTAAAGTAAGAGTCCATGTTTCACAACCATATAATATAACAGGTAGAATAATGGTTTTATATATTTTCAGTTTAACGTTTTTTGAAAGGAGTTGGGAAGTCAAGAGTCTCTGCAACGCATAATAGCACGCATATCCAGAATTGAGCCTATGTTTAATTGCTATTCATACATCTAAATAATTAAATTCTGATACTTGTTTTATAATTTTTCTTTCCACTTCTAATTTCAATCTTACTGGTTCATTTTAGATTATATTTATTTACCCTGGTGGAATTAAGACCATGTGACCTTCTCTTCCACTCACCAGGACAAACATATATTACATCAGAATATAACAATCTCAATTAACTCTAATATTAAAAACTAAATAAAAATTTGATCAAAAAGATAATATCTATTATATTACGATCTATAATGCAACCAGTTAATGTTAGTTAAAATTAAGACTAAAACTAATAATAAAATGTGTACAGGCAAGACATTTTAAATTGTCCCTGTCTAATGTATATAAAAAACAAAGAAAAATAATGAGATATAGAAAACTAATTTTACGATTGTACAATATTTAAAACAAAACAAAAATATTTGTTAATCTTAATATTATTTTCATAAATAATTAAATTTATTAATTGTTAAAAGAATACTATCAGTGAGGTGTATAAGTTAGTTTGTTATTAAATAATTCTTTAATTTGTTTTTGAAGGATGTTATAGTTTGACAGTCTCTGACATAGGGCGGAAGTGAATTCCATGTTTTGGTAAGCGAGACCGTAAAAGATAATGAATAATATACAGTGTGATGAGGCGGGATATAAAGGACAATGTGCTGATGGGATCGAGTGTCAAGATTATGTGTGTCGGATAGTCTGATGAAGCGGCGTGATAAATAATTAGGCTTTTTAAGACTAAATGTTATGATGATGCATGGTTTGAATTTATAACGGGAGCGACCCGGCGCGGCGTGTGAAGAATCTACTATAGGCGACAAACATGAACAAGATGATTGCTATGGGTTATGGCACGTGGGGATACGTGATTTCAGTCGAGCAAAGTTCTTGTGAATTAAAATAAAAAATAACATCCTACGTCATGGCGTATTCTCAGTGCTTTTGTAACCAAGCAACGGCTTCCTGTGACGTCATACATTGATCCAGATATTATGAAATTTAAAGTACACCAAATAATAATAATAATAATTATTATTATTATTATTATTATTTTATTATTCCGGCTTTTACAATGAATATACATTTTTCCGGTACCCATGTTCACAGTTAACTACACATTTGTTTCAACACATTTTTCCATTCTTGTCTGTTCATCCATATATCTTCTTCTATTTCCCATTCCCTCTTAGTTTCATTGATTCCCTGAATCCACGTAATAGTTGGTCTACCCTCCTTTTTCCTTCCCTGTGGTTCCCAATCCATGATTATCTTAGGTAGTGTTCCTTCTTCCATCCTTCTAATGTGTCCGTACCAATTTAATTGTTTCTTCTTTATAAAATCTAATATTGAATATTGTACCTGCATTTTTTCTTTTATATATGAATTTCTGATTTTATCCTTCCTGGATATTCTTGCAGCACGTCTCCAGTAGTCCTTTTCAGTGGCGAGTAATTTTTTTTTTAATTTGTGCATTTAAAGCCCACACATCAGCTCCATAGGTAATAATGCTTCTGATTATTGTATTAAAATAGTTTTTTTTTTGAAGATATGTTTGTCCCATACTATTCCATTTAGGGCAGATATAGGATACTTTCCTATATTGATCCTGTTTCTTATCTCTGTTTCTTGTTTTCCATCTTTAGTAATTTTAATTCCCAAATACTTATATTCTTCAGTGTATTTAATTGTCCCTAAATCTTCTTCTAGTATTAAATCTTGAGGAAGATCACCTATTGTCATATATCTAGATTTATCCATATTGATCTTTAAACCCCATAAACTATATTCTTGTATTAATTTTCTAGTGAGGTATTCTATATCTTCAAATTCTTGAGCCAATACCAATTGGTCATCTGCAAACTGGAGTGTATATATTGTTGAATTATCATCTAGTGGTATTCCCATCGGTTTACATTTCTTTTTCCATTCTTCAATAGCTTTTTCACCATAAATCTTATATAATGTTGGAGATATACAGCATCCCTAATAATAATAATAATAATAATAATAATAATAATAACTAACTCACTGGCACTATCGAACCCGTAGCTTCATGGCCGCGAGGATATAAGCTCTCCATACATCCCAATCCTGAGCTAATGTTTTCCAATCATTCCCTGTATAATCAACTTCTCCCTCAAATCATGGTTAACACTTTGAGTCCGGCGGTGGTACTAGTACCACGACATTTAGATGACACTGAAGCCGGATAAAATTAAATCCCTCGGCAATCCTGCGCCGGCAGATTTACAGGGATGTTTTTCTGAACCAGAAAATACCCCTGTAAATCCGCCTGCACAGGCATGCCGAGGGATTTAATTTTATCCGGCTTCAGCGTCATGTAAATGCCGTGGTACTAGTACCATTGCAGGACTCAAAGTGTTAATGTTATTCTCCTACCTCATTCTTGGTATACCAACTGGCCGTTTTCCTTCTGGTTTCCCTACAAGAAGCTTCCATGTACCTCTTTCATTCTCCATTCGTACAACATGTCCTGCCCATCGTTGTCTACCAGACTTAACTGTTCTTATTATATCTGGTTCAATCGAACCCGTAGGTTCATGGCCGCATGGACATAAGCTCTCCATACATCCATATCATGAGCTAATGTTTTCCAATCACTCCCTGTATAATCTATTTACCTCAAATCATAGTTAATGTTATTCTCCTACCTCAGTCTTGGTCTACCATCTGGGCGTTTTCCCTCTGGTTTATCTACCAGAATCTTCCATGCACCCCTTTCATCCCCCATACGTGCCATATGTCCTACCCATCGCAATAATAATTATAATAATATTACTGGGGTCTTGAGGTAGCGTGCTGCCTTGTCACGCAGCGGGCCCGGGTTCGATTCCCCCTCGGGACAAGTTTTCCTCACCTGTAAGACAAATGTCAGGATACTTTAAGGCCCAAACGGTCCCCGAACATCATCTGACCTTCAAAATCATATTCACTTCATTAGAATAAGTTTGTCCACCCCTGTGGTCTCGAGTCTGCCTTGTCACGCAGCAGGCCCGGGTTCGATCCCCGGTCGGGGCAGTTTTTCTGGATGAGGTTTTTATCGGGGTTTTTCCTCACCTGTAATACAAATGTCGGGAAAACTTTAAGGCCCAAACGGTCCCCAAATTCATATGGCCATCATCATCATCATCCTTCACCGGTGTGGAAAACAATGGGAAGCTACCACACCTACAATTTCCTAGTAAATCTGCAAGCATAGCATGAAAATGCTGGAATCTTCAGATGGCAGTGTGGCAAACGAAGAAGAAACTGATATAAATAAAGAATGGGAGGCTATAAGAGATACTATTAAATTGTCAGCATCAGAAAGAATTGGATATTTAAAAAAAAGAGGCAAAACAAGAAATGGTTTGATGAACAATGTGCTGGCATTGTAAAGAAAACAAAGCTAGCAAAAATGAAATGGTTACACGAGCCAAATGAGGTAAATTTAGAGCAATTGGGTAGTATTAGACGGGAAACTACCAGTTTACTAAAGAGTAAAAAGAGGGAATATTTGAGAGAGAAGATTAATGATCTTGAAATGAACGAAAAACATAGAAACTTTAGAGAATTGCACCAGGGAATTATTATAGAGAAGAAAGGGTTTCAAGCTAGAATAAACAGAATTCGGAATGAAAATGGGGATATGATTGCAGATTCCAGGAGTATATTAAATAGATGGAAAAGTTACTTTAATCAGTTATTAAATGTACATACAGAACAGGACATTGAGGTGGATAATTTACAGACAGCAGAAATGCTAGTCGCAGAGCCAAGTTGAAATGGCGATTGAAAAATTGAAGATGTATAAACCATCAGGTTCAGATGAAATCCCAGCAGAATTGATAAAATCAGGGGGAGAAAAATTGTTGGACAAGATACGCTGGTTACTTAGTATGATTTGGGAAAAAGAAGCTCTTCCAGATGAATGGAAAGAATCGATTATCGTACCAATTTATAAGAAAGGAGATAAAACTGATTGCAACAACTACAGGGGCATCGCATTACTTTCAACTTCGTACAAAATTCTAACGAATATATTGTTAAGCAGACCTACTCCTTATATTGATGACATTCTAGGAGATCATCAATGTGGATTTAGAAGAAACAGGTCTCCAACAGATCAGATTTTTAGTATAAGACAGATTTTAGAAAAAAAATGGGAATATAATGGTACTGTACATCAACTATATGTAGACATCAAAAAGGCATACGATTCAATTAAGAGGGAGAAGTTATATAGTATCCTGTTGGAGTTCGGAATTCCTAAAAAGTTAGACTTATACGAATGTGTGTGAATGGCACAAAGAGTAGGGTGCGTGTAGGCATATATTTTTCGGTTACTTTTGAAGTCCACAATGGGTTGAAGCAGGGAGATGCACTATCTCTTATGCTATTTAATTTTGTACTAGAGCATGCCATCAAATCTTTGGAGGATGAAGAGGGCATAAAACTCAATGGCATTAATAAGCTGTTTGTCTGTGCTGATGATGTAGTACTATTGTTGCCGGTGTTTTAAAATATTTATATAGTTAATGTAAACGGCGATGTTTGAAAACAAATTAGAAATGTGAGGTTATGTATATTCACTGCAACTCGATCATATTATGTATCGCAATATTGTAAGAACGCACTCTAGTGGAGAAATAATGAAACACATCAAACTATTATAATCAACATTATAGGTTAATCATTTATATTTTGAATAAACAACTCAGTAAAATCACTGAAACTTTTCATTATTTGCTATATTCAATGTATTTGTTGGAGAAAAATAATGGTCTAACCTGTTCAGAATATTAAAAAAGGAGGAGCTTTCTTTATCACAAAAGCAGGAGCTGATAAAGAGAAATCGATAAAGAGCGAGGTGAAACACGACTGTCATCTTGTAAAACAGAATTCATTGAAACGTGATTGGTCATTGACTACCATTTGCTACATGAGTTAAATAGTCATAATAAACAAAGCTCCTCCTTTTTAACATTCTGAATAGGTCATAGCATTATTTTGCAGTGACTGACTCTCCAAGAAATACGGCTACCAGATTGTACATGTAGTAGTGCATGAATGTCTACACATAGCGCATGCGGGAGTTAATATAAAAACATTTGTAGCAATTGATTATACCACCAAAAAATGAAACCACTGTTTGCACTTTCTTAAATGTATTTTTTCCCAGGTAACAATCCAGAAAAATATAATTGTCATATTTACATCATACGACATCAGAAATGAATTAATATACAGTTTGATGTGTTTCATTTTTTCTCCACTAGAGAGCATTCTTACAATATTGCATTCCTTTGGCAATAAATAATATGATACGGTTGCAGTGATGAACAAAAGAAGCAAATGAAGCGTACCAATCGTTTCTAATTTGTTTTCAAACATCGCCGTTTACATTAAATATATAAGTATTTAAAAGTAACTATATTTAAATAATGATTTGTGAGTAAACAGCTTAATTTTATTCGTTAAATAGTCCTAACAAATGCCACTCTTGATTTCCAAATTATCATAAGTAATGCCACGAGTGATTTCCAATTTATCTAGAGAATTTGGAAATCAAGAGTGGCATTTGTTAGGACTATTTAACGAATAAAATTAAGCTGTTTACTCACAAATCATTATTTAACTATAGTTTTTTTTAAATATTTATATATTTAACGTAAACGGCGATGTTTGAAAACAAATGAGAAACGATAGGTACGCTTCATCTGCTTCTTTTGTTTATCACCGCAACCAGATCATACTATTTATTGCCAATGGAACGCAATATTGTAAGAATGCTCTCTAGTGGAGAAAAAATGAAACACATCAAACTGTATATTAATTCATTTCTGATGTTTGATGTAAATATGACAATTATATTTTTCTGGATTGTTACCTGGGAAAAAATACATTTAAGAAAATGCAAACAGTGGTTTCTTTTTTTTTTTTGGTGGTATAATGAATTGCTACAAATGTTTTTATATTAACTCCCGCATGCGGTATGTGTTGACATTCATGCACTATATATACAATCTGGTAGCCGTATTTCTCACAGGCTCAGTCACTGCAAAATAATGGTCAGACCTGTTCAGAATATTAAAAAGGAGGAGCTTTCTTTAATATGGTAAATATAACACTGATAAATATTTCGTGAAACACGACTCTGATTGGTTGTAAAACAGAAATCATTGAAACGTGATTGGTCATTGACTCCCATTTGGGGCATGAGTTAAATAGTCTAGATAAATTCACTCCTCACTTCGTGAGTCTTGAATTTATCGATAATTTGGAAATCACTCGTGGCATTACTTATGATAATTTTTTATTTTATTTTGTAACCTTGGAACGTATCCCCAATACACCCACACAAATTACCATTCCATATTCACGGGTTCTGTATTCGCGGCATATTTGAGGAACTTATCCCCCGCGAATAAGGAGCCTTTACTGTACACTTATATACATTTATAAACATACTGTATTTAGATGTAATCTGTGAGGGACCCCTGCGTGTTGTTGCGTGTTGGTCAGATATAAGATCTCACTCTATTTCAAGTGAAGCAATCGATTTGATTGGCCCACGGCGTTAGAAACTTATTTAGCCACTTTACTGTGATTTTCAAGTTGTTAAGAAATAGAGTTTTGAAAACAAACAAATGAATGCATTGTTGTTCCATTCATTAGGTTAACATCTGCACCGCTGTGGTCTCGAGGTAGCGTGCAGCGGGGGCCCGGGTTCGATCCCCGGTCGGGAGTTTTTCTGGGTGAGGTTTTTATCGGGGTTTTTCTCACCTGTAAGAAAAATGTCAGGAAAACTTTAAGGCCCAAACGGTCCCCGAAATCATATGGCCATCGCAATCAGCATCATTCATATTCATCTTAGGCTAAGCTTAGGATTAGGGACTCTCCTGGCGCACCATTATCATCTTCACCGCCCATCATGTCATCGGGGCAGCGTAACTCCGCCTTCCAGGCGCCCCAACCTCAGAAGTGGGTTACAAGTACGCCATGCCAGGAGAGAAACCAGGATTTGTCGAAAGACAACTTGGGGCATTTAAAAAAAATTGCATAGATTATGAGTATTTAATTGACGCTCGCCACCAATAGGCTAATACCTGGCGTACACTTCTACGCCTAAATAAATTAGAATGAATGTATTTTTATGTTTAGTTGAATAAGTCAAAAGAAAAATTATTATAAATTTATATCGTAATTATTTTTATATATCCCGTGTTGATTACCCGGCGTTGCCCGGGAATGTATTTATCCCGATCTTCTTGGCATAGATGAACTGAAAGACGAAATAATGTGTGTTTATGTTCAGTTGAATAAGTAAAATTATATCGTAATTATTTTTAAATATCCTGTGTTGATAACCCGGCGTTGCTCGGAAATCTACTTATTCCTATCTTCTTGGCATAAATTAACTGAAAGACGAAAATTAATGTGTTGTATGTTTAGTTGAATAAATAAAAGGAAATATAATTACATTTATATCATAATTATTTTAAGGTGTTGTTCACCCGGCGTTGCCCGGGAATCTACTTATTCCTATCTTCTTGGCATAAATGAGCTGAACGACGAAAATTAATGTGTTTTTATGTTTAGTTGAATAAGTGAAGGGAAAATTTTATATCGTAATTATTTTTAGATACCCCGTGCTAATTACACTGCGTTGCCCGGGAATCTACTTATTCCGATCTTATTGGCATAAATAAAGCCAAAGACGAATGTGTTTTTATGTTTGGTTGAATAAGTAAAAGTAAAAATAATTATAAATTAATATCTAAGTATTTTTAGATGTCCCGTGCTAATTACCCGGTATTGTCCGAGGTTTCAAGGACATGTTAGTGATCCGATATTCTCCGCTGGCTACCTCCCACTCCTTATAACATAACTCGGCTCCTCAAGTGACAGTCACTTATCCTCTTGCAGAGTTATTATTTGATTACGTCTGCGCAGCCACACGGAGTTGAGTAGTGGGATATACGGTGATTGACCTTGAAACCTCTGATGAAAATGAAATCACTACCTGGCGAGTGCTGCTTCGCTTAGATAAGCGTCGGTCACTTTGTAGTGTAGTACAGTCCTCACCCATAGATGGCAGAGAGATCGAGATGACTAGATTCCGGGGCAAGTGTAGCAACGCACGGCGGGTATTCTTTTACGGATAACTTTATAACCATTTTTGTCTTCCAGCTCATTTATGCCAAGAAGATTGGCATAAGTAGAAATGAAATCACTACTGTGTGTGTATAATGTAACGCTGGTGAAGTGGAAGAGAAGGCGTTGCAGTCTTAACTCCAACAGTTAATATAAACTATAATTGTATTAAGTTATGTAGGTAGGAAAATAACACTATGAGGTTTATTTTAATTTTGTTGAGTTAATTCTTGACTCACCTCATACTTCTTAACTCCCTCGCAGATCCAGATTTCGTCACCGTATTTGAGACATTCTCAATTCTGTTCACGTTCGTCACTATATTTGTGACGAAATCTGGATCTGCGAGGGAGTTAAGAAGTATGAGGTGAGTCAAGAAACAACTCAACAAAATTATAATTGTTTTGCTGGATGTTGCAGATCCTGTGATAAAAGCTCGGGTACAGCACTACCTGTCATCACCGCAGCATCTGGAAGAAGACTTCACTGAATTCATATCGAGAGACCAACAAGACTTATGTAACAATAGCAGCCAACAAGACAAGAGTTCCTCGCCACTGTCGGACACTAGCAATGACGAACAGTTCCAGTCGCCGTCATCACCTCCCCAACAGACGACAAGTAACGGAACGTGCAGTTATGCGACGTGTTCGGAACTCGAAGCCCTTCTTCCCTCAGGGACGCAAGGCGGTGGTGGTGGCAGTTCCATCGACAGTTTTGAAGAGGGCGAAAGACTTCAGTGGGAACCATTGTTGGGTAATGAAAAATTTTCGAGGCCGCGTCCTCCTCGATTTGAAGCATTCATGATGACAGGCGATTTAATTCTTAATCTTTCCCGGACTCCACAGAGTTCTGGGCTCCTCCCCAAGCATCAAAAGAAAGTGGACAGTTTACGATATCACCATCACCATCATCATCACTATAATCACCACCACCATCATAATTCAGTACCAACGAGTCCCAACGAAATGGAGATGGGACACAGAAATCATCACTATTTCAAATCGGCTTCGGCACCTCCTGGAGGGACAACTTCGGCAGGGACATCTCCTGTCGGTCTTAACAAACGTGATAACAACATTTGCAATCAACCGAGTTGTACCGCATCTTCCTCGAATCCAGATACGAAGAGCTCCTCACCTGTTTCGGCATCTGTTTTCCCTTATCATCACACGGTTGGCGGCTTTGTTAGAACATCTAGATCGGAAGACCACCTTCAGTTCCAGAAAGATTCCTCAATGAGTGCAGTTGACATAGACATTGACGAAGATGTTACATCATCTTTGAACACTTTATTAGATACACGGCAAGACAGCGGTGGGAGCAGCAATAATATTGCTCAGCCTTCCACAGGAGTTGGAGATGCTACCAACAACGATAGAATAGTTTGGACATATAACGCGCCTATCATATCATCGCCTTCGAATTCTGGCTCAGAAAATTCCTGCTGTGGAGGATTATCTTCGGCAGCGTCAAGGTCAGGTTCTTCAGCGGCTTCCAGATCTGCTTCCTGTACGTCTTCTGAAGGTGTCAGTCCCCAGAGATCATTGTCTCCAGCATCTCCGACTTCTGTATCTTCTTCTGTCATGTCGAGTAATTCCAGCTCTCGTAAAGTTCCAATGGTGATCACAGGACCTGCAGGCGATTCTTCTGCATACCTACAACAACCAAACGGTGACTTGAGCCAATCAGAAGCTATTTCGAATATTTCGAGTCCGGACTTTCAGGAGGAGGAAACGTTGGATATTCTTAGTACGAGGGACTTGATGGAAGTTAGTGACCCGAGTGATAGTGACTCTACTTTGTTAGTGAGCGATCGGACTCCGGCACAAACTGCAATCAACAATAACAACCCTCAACAATTACATCACATGAACAACAATAAGAACCAGAATATGGAAAGTGTGCATCATCACGGTAGTGTAGTGGGGCAGAGTTCTGCGGAACACAGGATTGTTATTCAGGTGAAAGGACCTGATAAAGATGGGAGTGTTTCGAGGACTCCAAGTAGTCCGAGAGGTTCTAGAAGAACACATCGAGCCGGTGGAGTTCCTCCGTTGGCAAGTAGAGAAGTTGACTTGTTGTACAGTGGACATCCTGCTCAGCAACCTTCGAGGTCGCCATCTAGTGTGAGTTCAGGGAATGTTACTCCTGAACTTGTCGGATATCAGGTAAAAAATGCACAGAGTTCTTCTAACAAATGGATTGTCTCCTTGAAACATTCACATGTAATTCAGAAAATATGTCTACCACATTACAACATAGTTCAGTTTAGAGATTAGAAACATTGTTTCTACAAATTCATAAAATATCTACACACTAGGTATTTCTTTATACCAATTTTTTTGGGCAAAAATCATCTTAGTGATTCCAAAACTTGAATTTGACATTGTTAAATTGGTTAGATTGCAAAATTTTCAATCTTGGGGCAGGGAGAGGTTTCTTATTCTCCATGACATGACTGGCCTAAAAGGGCCTTGGCCTAATACCCGGCTTCTGGCCTCACATCCACATTATATATAGACTCTTAAGTTATACTGTACAGTGGTATATTAGAATAATGTAATATTTTCCACCGCTGTGGTTTCGAGGTTGCGTGCTGCTTTGTCACGCAGCGGGCACTTGTTTGATTCCCAGTTGGGACAGACTCCTGGGTGAGTTTTATTTCGGGGTTTTTCCTCACCTGTAAGACAAATGTCAGGAAGCTTAGGGCCCAACAGTCCCCGGAAATCTCGGGCCATCATCATCATCATCATCATCATCCTTCGCCGGTGTGACGGGAAGCTACCACACCTATAATTCCTTAGTAAAGCTGTAATGTATACCTTCGTACTGTATATACGGGTTTACAGATAGGATGAATTTTTAGACTCTATCTATTACACTCTAAAATCATAAGGTATAGGAGTTGATCCGAAACAAAAATGTAATCATATTTAATTTAATTGGGTGTAGCAGCGCAACCCGGGTATTAGCTGGTATAATTAACTTTTTTAGGAATGACTGCTGTGAGATATTATTTATTTAAGTAAAATTTATTATTGAGGCACGCCGTAGCGTAGTCGTTAAGGCACTGAGTTACAAGCCAGAGGGTCGAGGGTTCAAGTCCCGTTGGGGTCAGGATTTTTAAACTGACCCAAACCCTCTGGCGGCACTATGGCCCTGGGGTCGACTCAGCCTCTAACGGAAATGAGTACCAGACGCTTGTTCTGGGGTAAAGGCGGCCGTCACGCAGGGCTGACAACCCAGCTGACATAAAGTGCCGATTGTCTAGAAAAAGTGGGAGCCTTAACCTCCTACTACCCCAAGGGGCTCCGGACCTGTTGTGGGATCACTTTACTTTACTTTTTTATGAATAAATCACTATGACATTTAATTTATGATTAAATTAAAATGTTCCATACCTCTCCTCATATTCAGTCTTCTAAGTAGATCGCGATTTCAAGGCCTTGGCGTCTTCATCTTCAGAATCGGCCTACAAGATGAAACCGGAAGGCCTTGAAATCTCGATCTGCTTAGAAGATTGGATATGAGGAGAGGTATGGAACATTTTAATTTAATCAGAAATTGTATTACCTAACCTCGTATTCTTTTTCTCCTCTTCCTTCTTCTTCTCCTTCTTATTCTCCTTCCCCTTCTTCTTATTCTTCTCCTTCTCCTTATTCTCATTCTTCTTCTTCTTCTCCTTCTCCTTTTTATTCTTATTCTCCTTCTTCTTATTCTCCTCCTTCTTCTCCTTCTTCTTATTCTTCTCCTTCTCCTTTTTCTTCTTGTTCTTCTTCTCCTTTTCCTTTTTCTTATTCTTCTCATTTTTCTTGTTCTTCTCCTTTTCCTTTTTCTTATTCTCATTCTTATTCTTCTTCTCATTCTTCTTCTCCTTCTCCTTCTTCTTCTTCTCCTTCTTCTTCTTATTCTTCTTCTTATTCTTCTCCTTCTTCTTATTCTCATTCTCCTTCTTCTTCACCTCCTTCTTCTTCTCCTTCTTCTTCTCCTTCTTATTCTTCTCCTCATTTTTCTTCTTGTTCTTCTCCTTTTCCTTTTTCTTATTCTCATTCTTATTCTTCTTCTCATTCTTCTTCTCCTTCTCCTTCTTCTTCTTCTCCCTCTTCTTCTTATTCTTCTTCTTATTCTTCTCCTTCTTCTTATTCTCATTCTCCTTCTTCTTCACCTCCTTCTTCTTCTCCTTCTTCTTCTCCTTCTTATTCTTCTCCTCATTTTTCTTCTTGTTCTTCTCCTTTTCCTTTTTCTTATTCTCATTCTTATTCTTCTTCTCATTCTTCTTCTCCTTCTCCTTCTTCTCCTTCTTCTTCTTATTCTCCTTCTTCTTATTCTTCTCCTTCTTCTTATTCTCATTCTCCTTCTTCTTCTCCTTTTTATTCTTCTCCTCCTTCTTCTTCTCCTTCTTCTTATACTTCTCCTCATTTTTCTTCTTGTTCTTCTCTTTTTCCTTTTTCTTATTCTCATTCTTCTTCTTCTTCTTCTCCTTCTTATTCTTCTTCTTCTTCTCCTTCTTCTCTTTCTTCTTCTTCTCCTTCTTATTCTTCTTCTCCTTCTCTTTCTTCTTCTTGTTCTTCTTCCTCTCCTTCTCCTTGTTCTTCTTCCTCTCCTTCTTCTCCTTGTTCTTCTTCTCCTTGTTCTTCTTCTTAATCTTCTTCTCCTTGTTGTTGTTCTTCTTCTCCTTTTCTTTCTTTTCCTTCTCCTCCTTCTTCTTCTTCTTCTTAGTTTAGACTAGTTTCGGATCCATATTGAGTTCCATCATCAGTATTTTCACGCCCGTTGTTATGTCGTCCTGAAGTGTTACTTCTTGCCCCCTCTGTTGGTAGACTGAAGAACCTTGAAATCAAATCATTTCCACGGGAAAAAGAATGTCAAAAACAACAGAGGGAGCAAGAGGCGGCTCTTCAGGATGACATAACAATGTTCGTAAAAATACTGATGATGAAACTGAAGAAGAAGAATATGAGGTTAAGTAATGAAATTTTGCCTTAACTCATTCACTTCAGGTTTAAATGCTCAATACATTTCCCCAGAAACCGGATTTAAGTTTGCATAAATTATATTGTCTATTTTCAGATATTCAAAACAAACAAAAAGATAACGGTACTTGAGATCGCTATAATGTTGAAGGAAAAACCCCATGTCTCTACTGTTCATAAATGTTAATAAAACATTACCCTGCCAAGGGATGTACAAAATATTGCAAAATAAATAACAGGCAGCGTTAAGCGAGTGTAGCTCGTATTCTGAGTTGAAGGCAATTTAACAGCCAGCGAGTGTACCTCGTCTTTTGAGGCAAATGGGTTAAAAAATTGGTTAGTATAGTTTATATTTGTAGCCAACTATGGCTTCAGGGTGCCGCAAGACCGAGTTTTCTGTAGATATTTCATGGATCTGTAAGAATATGTTTTTAAAATACATTATGAAACTCCGTTGAGGATACTATGTTAAAGTTTTAATAATTGTAAAACAGTACCTGATATCTCAGCCATCCTCAATAATTTGCAGTGTTGTTTTATAGGAGGCTTTCGATAACTTCTTCTTCTTCCTTTCCAGGACTAGGTCAATGTGACCTGTTCCGGTCTCAAGTCCATCATTTCCTTGGCCGTCCCAAAGATCTTTTTCCATGTGGTTTGTAGGCGTTGATCTTTTTGGGTAATCTTGTTTTGTTCATTCTGTTTAAATGTTCTTTCCATTGGTATTTGTGCTCTTCTAGTTTATCTAGTATTGAAAATATCTCCAGTTCATTTCTTATTGATTCATTGTGTAATCTATCCATGCGTGTACATCCTTTTACAGATCTATAAAATTTAATTTCAGTAGCTTAAATGTGTGAGATATCTTTTTTGTAAGTACCCAAGATTCAAATCCATATAAAAGAACAGGAACAGCCATAATTTTATAAAACCTGAGCTGAGTTTCTCTTCGAGTCTTTCGGAGGGTTCTTCTTATGGTGCCACACATAATTTGATATTTGTTTAATGTATTGTGTATATCCCAATCGTAGCTGTATGTTATATCTGCTATCTGTTTTTACTCTGACTGGCACTCTGCCCTGAAAAGCCATAATTTTAGTTTTTGAAGTTGAGACTTTGAGATTATAATAGAGTCCTAATTGATTCAACGTGTAAATGGCTCATTGTAAATCATCCTCTGACTTCTGTATAATTACCAGATCGTCTGCATACATTAAAATATTCATATACATTTCCTTATTAATTTGTATTCCTATGGGACTTGACTTTTTCCATTTTCGTATAACCTCATCAAAATATATGTTAAACAATGTAGGTGATAATGTACACCCTTGTTGAACGTCTTGATTTATTAAAATTTCTTCACTGGAATAATTATCTAAATTAAAGATAATTTTCGTTCCATTATAAAGACTTTTTATTCCTTCTATAAGTTGAGCCGGGTACCCTCTTGCCTTCATTATTTCCCACAATTTTCTTCATATCACCTTATCGAAGGCTTTTTCAAGATCTACGAAAGCTAAATATGTGGGTAAATTGAATTCTCGTCTCTCTTCTATAATCTGTCTCATAGTGAATATATTGTCAGAGCAGGACCTTCCTTGTCTAAGACCGTTCTGTTCTTCTAAAAGCAATGCATCTGCTATTGGTTTTAATCTATTAAGTAATATCCCTGCATATATTTTATATACAGAGTTCAAAATACTGGTTCCTCTTTCAATAACTTATGTACCAAAATGTCTCATAGTGAATATATTGTCAGAGCAGGACCTTCCTAGTCTAAAACCGTTCTGTTCTTTTAAAAGCAATGCATCTGCTATTGGTTTTAATCTATTAAGTAATATCCCTGCATATATTTTATATACAGAGTTCAAAATACTGGTTCCTCTTTCAATAACTTATGTACCAAAATGTCTCATAGTGAATATATTGTCAGAGCAGGGCCTTCCTTGTCTAAAACCGTTCTGTTCTTCTAAAAGCAATGCATCTGCTATTGGTTTTAATCTATTAAGTAATATCCCTGCATATATTTTATATACAGAGTTCAAAATACTGATTCCTCTTTCAATAACTTATGTACCAAAATGTCTCATATTGAATATATTGTCAGAGCAGGACCTTCCTTGTCTAAAACCATTCTGTTCTTCTAAAAGCAATACATCTGCTATTGGTTTTAATATATTAAGTAATATCCCTGCATATATTTTATATACAGAGTTCAAAATACTGATTTCTCTTTCAATAACTTATGTACCAAAATGTCTCATAGTGAATATATTGTCAGAGCAGAGCAGGACCTTCCTTGTCTAAAACCATTCTGTTCTTCTAAAAGCAATGCATCTGCTATTGGTTTTAATATATTAAGTAATATCCCTGCATATATTTTATATACAGAGTTCAAAATACTGATTCCTCTTTCAATAACTTATGTACCAAAATGTCTCATAGTGAATATATTGTCAGAGCAGGACCTTCCTTATCTAAAACCGTTCTGTTCTTCTAAAAGCAATGCATCTGCTATTGGTTTTAATCTATTAAGTAATATCCCTGCATATATTTTATATACAGAGTTCAAAATACTGATTCCTCTTTCAATAACTTATGTACCAAAATGAAAGCAGAAGATGATACATAAGTTATCGAAAGGCCTCCTACAAAACAACACTGCAAGTTATTGAGGATGACGGAGATATCAGGTACTGTTACACAATTATTAAAACTTTAACTGTAAGAATATGTCAAAAAACAAAAAAAAGAAACCAAAGAAAGTACACATATGACTGTATGTTTGATGTATTGGCTAATGTTTGTCGCGTGGCATGTGTCTTTTTAGCATGAAACATGTTTCATAGCACAATCCATTTATTTACAGCAGCCTACGACTGTGATTTCTTTCTCATATTCTGTCTCTGTGCTTTTCTCTCAGCAAAGCTTTCTGCTTTTTTCATCTTTGTTAATACAGTAAAACACTATTTCAAGGAAAACTTTTTTTAGAATTTCCTTTTTCTAACAAGGGAACTGTCAACCATTGCACGCCAAAACCTACCTTGAAATTTCTCCTGAGAAGCGTTGTGGTATACTAAGGTCGTGCACAAAAAATGATCTACTGCTTTTAACTGCAAGGTTCTAAAATCCAGCGCCAAATCTCTCATTTAAACTACAGCGAAGTGTCCACTGCATTAGTTTTGAAGTAGCATCCTGTCTTGTCATGCAGCAGGCTCGAATTTGAGTCTCTGTTGGAACAAGTTTCCTGGGTTTTTTCAGGGTTTTTCCTCACCTGTAAGACAAATGTAATGATTAAATGAAAATGCCTCATATCCAGTCTTCTAAGTAGATTGCGATTTCAAGGCCTTGGCGGCTTCATCTTCAATATCAGTCGACAAGGTGGTACTGAAGATGTGCTGGTATGTTGACCACATACCATTCACGACATCTTTAGAGAAATAAGTGTAACTAATTATATTAAATTAATGTTGGGAAGTAAACATTATGAGGTATAATCATTAAAATTCATCGGAGAACATTTTGTTTAAACAACTCACCTCATAGGATTCATGCTTCCATGATATCGCGATTTCAAACATAGTCGTGTTCATCTTCAGCCATAACTCCGACTGACGAAATTCTTCGGCCGTCAACTATTCTATTGTCGCCATCTTCAGTGCTGCCATCTATGGTTGAATTTATGAACTTCGAAATCAATGTAATTTCGTTAGGGATATCAAAATTCATTGATCTATTTTTGTTTTTCTGAATGTATATTTTTTCCCAAACTGTCAATTCCAAAGGTTTCTCTACTTGTTTTAAAAGTTTAGCTTCTCTTCCAATTTTATGATGGTTCTAATAAACTATGTAGCCGTAGCCGAGTGGTTAAGGCAGGAAGCCTTGGCGCAGAGCTATGGGACTTGCACTGGTTCGAGTCTCCATGGGGGAAGAAATTTTCTCATGGTATTTCGGCCAGTATGGGACCGGTGCCCACCCAGCATCGTGAGGCAATTGGGTAGCTACAATAAGTAGCGGCTCCAGGTTGAGGAACCAGCTACAACGGCTGGGAGACTCGACATGCTAACCACATGTACCCCTACACTGGCTGTTGATCATCTACCTCTGTGATTGACACATGTGGATGTGAAGGGCCAGCAGCCGGCTGGTAAAAGGGCAACCGCTGAAAAGTGGAAAGACCCTCAATCGGAATCGGAAAATCAGATAAACTATGTGCAGCAATTGCAGATTTTTCAATTTCACAATTTTTAATAATTCTGAAATGTTCTTTTGTCCGAATTTCCAAATTCCTTTTTGTTTTTCGAAGTTCATAAATTCAACCACAGATGGCAGCACTGAAGATGGCGACAATAGAATAGTTGACGGCCGAAGAATTTCGTCAGTCGGAGTTATGGCTGAAGATGAACATGACTATGTTTGAAATCGCGATATCATGGAAGCATGAATCCTATGAGGTGAGTTGTTTAAGCAATATGTTCTCCGATGAATTTTAAACCTAACTAATATTGAACTTTTATAGGAATAAATCACTATGAGGTTTAATTTAAGATTTAATCAAAATGTTTCATACCTCACCTCATATCCAGTCTTCTAAGTAGACCGGTTTCAAATCCTTGGCAGATTCATTTGCAGTACCTCTCTTTGACTGATGTTATGTCAATCAGAAGAACTACTTCTTCTTCCCTCTGTTGGTGGACCGATAAACCTCTGGATCCAATCATAATCCGCAGGAATTTTGAAGTTCATAAGTGTCAGATTTCTCTTACTTAGGAAGTGTATTTGCAGAGTATAAGAGTGACATTGATTCAAAATTACAAAAATATAATAAAATGAATGGGGTAATACGAAGACATTTTGGTAAACAGATGAGGACACAGACAAAACTAAGATTACATAACATCACATCAAAAGCTGCTCTAAAATACGGAAGTGAAATTTGGATTTTAAATAAAAGAAACTCTCATAAACTTCAAGTAAGCCAAATGCGCTTCTTACGATCATTGTTAGGAGTTAATAGACTGGATCACCAAAGGAACACTATTATCAGAGGAAAACTTTGAGTAACAAGTTTAAATGAAGATATACAAAGATACCAACAAGAATGGAAAAATCATCTGAGGAGAATGGCAAGAAATAGACTTCCAAAATTGGCATTCCAATATACCCCAACTGGACATAGGGACCAAGGAAGACCAAAACATCGGTGGAAAGATCAAGACCATCTTCGCTAGGTTTACCGTACAGGCCACATGGCCTAAAACGAATTTGTTCATGATGATGATGATGATGATAAGTTTTTCTTTATTGTTTTTTTAATGTGGATTTTTTCACAAACCGTGAGTTCCTTTTGTTTGTCTGTTTGTTTAATTAGACTGCTTTTGATTCAATTAAATGTTTTTCAGACCAAGCATGAGCAGCTACTGCTGACTTTTCCACTTCTCCATTTTTGATGTTTCTAAGATGTTCTTTCAACCTTGTTTTTAAATTTCTTTTTTTTTTTTCCTATGTAAATTTTGTAACAACCCCTGCATTTGATCTGATAAATTCCTGATTTGTTTTCTTCTTCATTTTTATTGGTTTTTAATTATCCTATTTAGGCTGTATTCATTCTTCAGTCCCAATCTTATATTAAACTTTCTGAGTTGATCCGGAGGTTTATCGCTCCACCAACAGAGGGACGAAGAAGCAGTTCTTCTGATTGACATAACATCAGTTGATGATAAATTACTGAAGATGAAGCTGCCAAGGCTTTGAAACCGGTGTAGTTAGAAGACTGGATATGAGGTGAGGTATGAAGCATTTTAATTTAATTTTAGCGTATAATATATTTTAATATTATATATATATATGTCCACCGCTGTGGTCTCAAGGTAGCGTGCTGCCTTGTCACGCAGCAGGCCCGGGTTCGATCCCCGGTCGGGGCAGTTTTTCTGGGTGAGGTTCTTATCGGGGTTTTTCCTCACCTGTAAGACAAATGTCAGGAGAACTTTAAGGCCCAAACGGTCCCCGAAATCATATGGCCATCATCCTAATCATTATCATCCTTACCATTATCATTATCATCCTTCACCGGTGTGGAAAGCAACGGGAAGCTACCACACCTACACAATTCCCTAGTAAAGCTGCAAGCATAGCATGAAAATGCTATGATTGCAGTGAAGGACCTGCCTTCGGGCAGAATTACTATGGATATATATATATATATATCATCATCCATGCAAGTATTAGGCCGTGTGGCCTGTTACGGTCTCAAAGAGGAATTTTCCATCCAGCACTTTTTTGGATGTCCCAGCAATCTTTTGCCTTGGGGCAGTAGCAAAGTATGGCTTTGGAATTCTATGAGACGGCATTCATTGAAGATGGGCTTTCCAGTTGTTCTGGTAGTTTTGTATATGGTGAAGAATGGGTTCTACATCCAACTCTTCCATAATTTCCTCATTTCTTTTGTGGTCCCACTTTGTGTAGCCTGCTGTACGGCGCATAAATCGCATCTCATTTGCTGTTATTCGGCTTTCATCTCTTCTTCGTATTGTCAATGCTTCACTACCATATCTTAATACTGGTCTTGTGAGAACCTTATAAAGCCGTAATCTTGTGTTCTTCTGTACTAAAGATGGTTTCATTATACTGTTAATTATCCCCGTTGTTTTTGTAAAATTTGTGATTTTCTTTGATATATCAGCTTCATCTTGAAATGTTAAATTATAACCCAAATAATTAAATTTGTTTACTCGTTCTAAAATTTCATCATCCAAAACAATTTTGCTAGGTATAGGGTATTTCCCACAAAAGGCCATCACTTTAGTTTCCTTTGTATTGATTTTCATATTGTACCTTTTTGCAATTATATTAAAATTGTGTATAGAATACTGTAAATCTGTTGCTGTTGCAGCTATTAATACTAAATCATCTGCAAAAAGCAAAGAGTCTATTTTATGGTTTCTATTAATTTGGATAGAACCGTGTCTCATCTGTCGCCAATCTTGGAGTATTCTATCCATGTATATGATAAAGAGCAAGGGCGAGAGGCCACATCCTTGTCTGCGCCTCTATTAATTTCGGTCCATTCTGTTTGTGTGTTATTGATTCGAACTGAAATCAAATTTGTTTTATAGATATTGTATAAATTTAAAATATGCTGTTGTGGTAGATTGTTGTCAGCTAAAATTTCCAACAGTTTATTCCTATTGATTTTGTCAAAGGCTTTTTTGAAGTCCACAAAAGCTAAATATGTTTCTACATTGAACTCCTTGTGTTTTTCTATTAATAATTTCATGGAGAAATAACCCAGCCCAATGTTGGGCCTTAATTTATTTAACTTGGTCTAGAAACTGCTAACAAAGAAGAGCGCAAGACCCGACATTAGGTTGTTACGCCATTGTAAATAGATAGAAATCACTTGAAAATGAGTTTTACTGTAAAAATTTGCATGTAACAACGTTAAAATAATTTGTTGTAATGTGTGAAATATTTGCTTATTGTGAGCTAAATTTAAAATACATTAACTTGCTATGACAGTACATCAACAAAATGTTGTGTTTGGAGATAAAAACATCAGAGCTTTGGCCGTAGATTTCATGCTTACACAGTCTGAGTTTGTGTTGTTCAGTTTAGCAATTCATAATATGGATTTGTATGTTACGGTACATTTATGTTCACACATAGAAATACATTATAAAGGGCTTCCAATATAAAATCGGACCGGCCTTACGGAGTTTCACCCGGCACGTAGTGCTGTCTCTTCCTCCCGCAATTCACCCTGCCTGCCACCCGTCCATGAACTGTTTCTTACCTTATAGAAAATGCTGGAAATGTTGTCCTCCCACAGTTAAACAGGCATTATACCGAGTAAACACATTTAGATTGACACGCTGTAGTTCGGGCACTGTCAAGTTTCTGATTTCATTTCTTATGTTGTTCTTCAGTTCTTCCAATGTGTGCGGATTTGTTTTGTACACTTTGTCTTTCAGGCTACCCCACAAATAAAAATCACACACTGTTAGATCTGGGGAGCGAGGGGGCCATACACCAGCACTAATCACTCTATCTTCAAACACTTCCCTAATTTTTCTTCGGTGAGAACCGTACGCCTTTGCGTGTGTTTATTATTTTGTACTGAACCAGTGGTCTCAAATTTAATCACAAGATCGTGGATTGTCGATCTGGAAGGAGGTAATTGTCCAGGTAAGTTCCGAATAAATTCCTCGCGAACGCGACGAGCTGATTCGTATTTATAACAACATTTACACACATAAATGCGCTGCTCTAATGTCAGCTGACGTCTCATCTTGTCGAACGATAGTAAACTGACTAGTTCAAGGACGAGCGGCTGGCAGAGTGAAATGTGTACGCGGGGAGAGCGCTGCCTGACGGGTGAAACTCCGTGAGGCCAGTCCGGGTTTATATTGGAAGCCCGTTATAAAGCAAATGGGCAGGTAATGACAAATGAGGGGAAATTTGAAGTGAAGAAGTGGCTGAATTCAAATACCTAGGAACAATAATCACAAATAGGAATGAGATGCACAAAGAAATTAAACATAGGCTCAATTCTGGAAATGCGTGCTATTATGCATTACAGAGACTGTTGTCGTCTCAACTCCTTTCAAAAAATGTTAAACTGAAAATATATAAAACTATTATTCTACCAGTTATATTATATGGGTGCGAAACATGGACTCTTACTTTAAGGGAGGAAAGGAGATTACGAGTATTTGAGAATAAAGTTCTTAGGAAAATTTTTGGGCAAAAAAAAAAATGAACAGACAGTGAGCTGTATTATCTTTATGGGAAACCAGATGTAATAAGACCAGTTAAGTCTCTTAGACTGCAATGGGTAGGACATTTGGCACGAATTGGAAGTGAAAGACATGCGTGGAAGCTCATTGTAGGAAAACCAGAAGGAAAACGCCCATTTGGTAGACCAAGAATAAGGTGGGAGAATAACATTAACTATGATTTGAGGGAAGTAGAATATACAGGGAATGATTGGGAAACATTAGCTCAGGATAGGGATGTATGGAGAGCTTATGTTAGTGTGGTCATGAACCTATGGGTTCGATATAGCCAGTGAGTTAGTTAGATAGTGATTAT
Source organism: Diploptera punctata (assembly GCA_030220185.1). Lineage (NCBI taxonomy): Eukaryota > Metazoa > Arthropoda > Insecta > Blattodea > Blaberidae > Diploptera > Diploptera punctata. The sequence goes on from JASPKZ010006855.1 coordinate 1,560,332, forward strand.
GGTTGAGTACTGTGATAGCAGGCAGAGAGATGAGAGAGTATGATGGAAAGCACAGTCACCAGTAGAGTAGTTGTCTTGAGGAGGACCAAGAGTAACATTTTGGAATGTAGTTGCCTTATAAACACCAGGAGCTTCGTGAGTCAGAGGACGAGTTGACAACAATCGGTGAGGATGCGGCGCTGATTGCCAGCGGTGGTAAGGCCATCTCTCCTCCTCTGTCGTCCGAAGACGAAAGCGACATCGAGAGCTTGCACAGTTTCCACTACAGCCCCAAGGCAGTGGACATCCCCTCGGCGATCCGACTTGCCAAGAGACTCTACATGCTCGACGGTTTCAAGAAATCTGACGTGTCGAGGCACCTCAGTAAGAAGTAAGTACAATTAACAGATTTATTTTATTTTTTAGAACTTTATATAATGCTGTCTATCAGCCACGGTGGACTTGTGGTTATGCTCCTTGCCTCTGGTACCGAGGGTCGTGGGTTCAAACCCGGCTGGGGTCGATGGATTTTTTAGGATGGAAAAATACAAGGAGCAAGTCCTCCGGGAGAGACTTTAAGTCTTGGGTCCCTAGTCTGAAGATTTTCAGGCTCGTAAAAGATCCTTAAGCCTGAATGAAAAGGCCTCTAAGCAAAATTTACCGAATTTTCCTGTCCTAGTACTACCTTTGTTTCCTAGATGTCAGTATGAGGTAGAATGCTGACCATGGATCACTCAAATGACATCTATACGAAAACAAGTATAACTAAATTAGTATGGTTCAAATTCTTCCCTGTAGGGTGAGAGCACCTAAATCTCTGTTAAGGGAAACATGGGCTTACAAGACAAGATAATGCTGTGTCTCGTGCCATAGCTGAGAGCTATTCGAGTCTCCGTGAGAGAAGACATTTTTTCATAGAATTTTGGCCAGTCTGTAGCCAAGTGGTTAAGGCAAGAGGCCTTGGCACAGCTACGGGACTTGTGCTGATTAGAGTCTCCATGGGGGAAGAAATTTTCTCATGGAATTTCGGCCAGTATGAGACCGGTGTCCACCCAGCATCATGAGGCATTTGTGTATCTACAATAAGTAGCAATTCCAGGTTGACCACATGTCACCCCTACACTGGCTGGATGATCATCTACCTCTGTGATTAACGCATGTGGATGTGAGGACAGCAGCCTGCTGGTAGACCCAGGGCCTTCTAGTCCTGTCGCTCCATGGAGTTGAGTTTTAGTTTCATGGGACCAATGCCCATGCTGCATCGCGACGAATTTGGCTAGCAGCACCAGTTTGAGAAGTTGGCGCTAGACTTAATGGCCATAGGTTCAAACCCAGCTGGGATCGATAGATTTTTAGGATGGATAAATCCAAGAGGCAAGTCCTCCAGGAGAGATTTCAAGCCGTGAGTTCTGACTCTTGATGTTCCATCTTCTCTCGAAAAAAAACATTAAACTGAAAATATATAAAACTGTTATTCTCCCAGTTATATTATAATAATAATAGCTTTATTTTACCTGGTAGAGTTAAGGCCTGGATGTGAAACATGGACTCTTATTTTAAGGGAGGAAAGGAGATTATGAGTATTTGAGAATAAAGTACTTAGGAAAAATTTTGGGCCAAAAAGAGATGGACAGACAGGTGAATGGAGAAGACTACAATATAACAGTGAGCTAATGCTCTTAATGGGAAACCAGATGTAATAAGAACAGTTAAGTCTCATAGACTACAATGGGCAGGACATGTGGCACGAATGGGGAATGAAAGACGTGCATGGAAGCTTCTTGTAGGAAAACCAGAGGGAAAACGTCCAGTTGGTAGACCAAGATTGAGATGGGAGAATAATATTAACCATGATATTAGGGAAGTAGATTATACAGGGGATGATCGCAAAACATTAGCTCAGGGTAGGGATGTATGGAGAGCTTATTTCCTGTGGCCTTAAACTAATGGGTTCAATAATTCCAGTAAGATAGTTAGTTAGTTAGTAAAATTAAATACACAACACTACAGCTCATTCCGAGCCCAGGCCAGTTGCAGTGACTACTTGTCAGAAGAGAATATAAGGAGTTACATGGTTAGAGTGATGCAATCCCTCAACCTTATTTTTAAATTTTCTTAACTGCATTTTGTTATTCTGACAAGGGAATTATCAACCATTGCATGCCAAAATGTACCTTGAAATTTCTTCCAGAGAAGCATTGTGATGTACCAATGCCGTGTCCAAAAAATTATCTGCTGTTTTTAACTGCAAGGCATAGAAATTGAAGCCAGAATCCAGCAATGGCAACCGTTAGCACCAAGCAGATGAACATTCCTGATTGTGTAGAGAGGAGTGGAAGAAGGCATGGCACAGTGCAGATGGCAGGTTGTGATTGTATTTAATTTTATATAACAGCTGACCAAATAATAATAGCAAATTCCGAAGATAATCTACAGAAAGGTCTGTATGAAACTTAACAAAATTACAGAAGAATATGGATTAAAGATATCTACAGAAAAAACAAAAATTATGGCATTTCAAGGTGTAGATCCTGTCAGAAGTAAAATTGTACTGGACAATAAAATTTTGGAGCAGGTGAATAATTTTACATATCTAGGATGCAATATCTCATATGAAGAAGAAAAGGATGTAAATGCAAAAATATCTAAATTTTTAAGAATTTTAGGGTTAATAAATTCTATCTTCAAGCCACAGTTAGTCCAAAAGCATTCAAGACTGAAAGTGTATAAAACACTGGCTCTTCCAACTCTTTTGTATGGTGCGAAGTATGGACGTTGAAACAGAAGGATATACAGAGACTTAGATCTGCTGAAATGAGATATCTTCGGAGGACTGCAGGATACACACTACTAGATCACAAAAAAAATGAAGACATCTTAGAAGAATTACACATGGAATCTTTAGAAAACAAAATTTCTGATTATAAGTCAAGATGGATACAACATGTTCATCGAATGGAAGATCACAGAATACCCAAACTAATGTTAAGATATCAACCTGCAGGAAGAAGAAGACCAGGATGTCCACTCAAAAGACTTCTGGATGGTGTTTCTCTTGAGGCCGAAACAGGTCAACAAATGGCCTAAATTCGTGAATGTACTATGATGATGATGATGATAACAGCTGCGGGGAAACAAAGTGAGCCGCTGGACAACCATCATAGCGAGGCAATAATACATCACAATGCTTCTCTGAGACAAATTTCAAGGTATATTTTGGCGTGCACTGGTTGAAACTTCCCTTACGAGTAATTGTAAATTAAAATTATCATCTCTGTGACATGTTTAATTTTGTGTTGGATTTAGTTGAGTTGTTTAATTTTGTGTTGGATTTAGTTGAGTTGTTTCTTGACTCACCTCATACTTCTTAACTCCCTCGCAATCTGGATTTCGTCACTGTATTTGTGACATTCTCAATGCTGTTCATGTTCACAACTGACGTCCAATGGTCTCCTCTCCTGCAGACTGACCTCCACGCTATTTGATGGCTGGCCAACAAACTTCCAAATGAATCCCCTCTCCTTATCATCGGGTATTACAAAATTCATAGTTGTGTTTTTTTTCTAGCATATATAAATTTTTCCCAAATTGTGAGTTCCTTCAGTTTTTCCAATTGTTTAAGTAATTTTGTTTTGGTTTCTATTCTATGTTTTTCTGACCAGGCATGTGCAGCTATTGCAGATTTTTCTGTTTCTCCATTTTTAACATTTCTGAGGTGGTCCTTTAATCTTGTATTTAGATTCCTTTTTGTTTTTCCTATGTATATCCTTTCACAATCTTTACAATTAATTTGATAAATTCCCGATTTTTTGCAGTCTTCAGTCTTTTCATTTTTTGTTAGTTTTTATTAAATTACCTAAACTGTAATCATTTTTTGGTGCTAATTTAATGTTGAATTTGTTGAAGATTTTTTGAAACTTGGCAAATACTAAACGTTGGTATGTGAACTTCTTGAATTTTTTACCAATATCTTTATCTGTGTGTTGGATGTTAATATATTTTGGTATAATTTTTCTAGCAACGATTTCAGTCGAGTAGTGGCAGAAGAATACCTCAAGTACTTCACGTTTGAAGGGGACACACTAGACGTAGCTCTAAGAAAATTCCTGAAACAATTCAGCCTCACGGGGGAAACACAGGAGAGAGAAAGAGTGCTGGTTCATTTTTCAAAACGCTTCCTAGACTGCAACCCTGGCACATTCAACTCACAAGGTATTTCCACACAATCATAGAATTTTATGATACCGGTTTCAAAAGTATAGTTTTACTTCCATCTTCAGTTGGGAGTTTGATTGAAGATGAAAGTAAAACTATACTTTTGAAACCGGTATCATGAAGACACGCAACTTTATGAGGTGAGTTGTTAAAACATTTTCTCCAACTCATTCATAAATTATATTATTTATATTATTTTCAGTCTGATCATCTTACCTCAATATTAATTAAGGTAGAATATGTTTATCACTCACCTCATATTGTTCTTCTTATTTGATTATAAACTAGTTTCGGAACATAGTTTCTGTCCATCCTCAGTATCGTCACGACCGTTGTTCTGTCGTCTTGAAGAGCTGCCCTTCTCTCCTTCCATTGGCTGACTGAAAAACCTCGAAACCAGGTCATTCTCACCGGAAATTTCAAAGTTCATTAATTTCTTCTTTTCGCTCTTTTGAATGTAGATCTTTTCCCAAACAGTAAGTTCTTTAGGTTTTTCTATTTGTTTTAATAATTTAGCTTCTTTCTCGATAAGATGTTTTTCAGACCATGCATGGGCAGCCACTGCAGATTTTTCTACTTCCCCTTTCTTGACATTCCTGAGATGTTCTTTAACTCTAGTTTTCAAATTTCTTTTAGTTTTTCCTATGTAGAATTTCTCACATTCTTCACATTTAATTTGATAAATCCCTGATTTGTTTTCTTCTTTAATTTTCTCATTCTTATTAGGTCTAATCAGTCTGCTGATGCTGTAGTCATTTTTGGGTGCTAACCTTATGTTGAAATCTTTAAAAAATTTTTGAAACTTGTGGTGTTTTAATGGATGATATGTGAATTTTCTAAATTTTACATTATCTTCTTTTACTTTTAGAAGAGTGCTTTGATTAATAAATTTTTGTCTTTTGAACTTGTTTATTTTTTTGAGTATCATTTTTATTGCAAAACCATTTTTCGTGGCTACGTTGATTATGTGTTCTTTTTCTTTTTCATAATTTTCTTTGTTCATTGGTATGTTCACTAATCTATGTGTCAAACTATTGAAAACTGCTTCTTTGTGAGCTATGTGAAACTATGTTCCGAAACTAGTTTATAGTCAAATAAGAAGAACAATATGAGGTGAGTGATAAAAATATTCTACCTTAATGAATATACCTCATAGTGAGAATTCCTAAAATAAGTACTTAATATTAATGTTGATTTGTTCTTGGAAAATGTTCAAAACAATTCTGTTTTATCGTCAGCTTGTCAACATAATATTGAGGTAAGAGGATCAGACTAAAAATAATATAATTAAAATAACCTCAAAATATCACTTCCTAAAATTAAATATCAATTCTGTTTGTTTTATCGTCAGCTTGTCAACATTAATATTGAGGTAAGATGATCAGACTAAAAAATAATATAATTAAAATAACCTCAAAATATCACTTCCTAAAATTAAATATCAATTCTGTTTGTTTTATCGTCGGCTTGTCAACATTAATATTGAGGTAAGAGGATCAGACTAAAAAATAATATAATTAAAATAACCTCAAAATATCACTTCCTAAAATTAAATATCATTCATAAATGTCAATACCTCATAGTGTTACCTCCTTTTTGATTTTTTTTTATTAAAATCAGTTTTTTGTTAAATCTTTGTTTCAGCCAAATTAAAAAATACTGATAAAATCTACTTTAGTTGCATTTTATTTTTTCATTGCTAAAATAAAGAAACTTCTTTTTTTTTGTCTCAGAAAGAAAAATATGCTATTCTGATAGTATTTTTTCTCCTGAATTCAAATATGATATCGGTTTTCCTCCATCACAAATGGTTTCCAAGAGAGACAGGAATTTATAACTTCAAACACTTTAATATTTTCTACATTCGTAACTACACAATATTTGAACATTCGGACTCACCTAGAAAGTAAGAAATGATGATTTTCTGCTATATTTTGCCTGTGGAGCATCCCTCATGATGGTCCAACAATAATCGGCCAGCATATTAGGATTCCATTTGCCTTGATATCTCTTTTCCATAGCTGAAATCTCCTGAGTTAGCTCATTTGGTTTTATTTTACAATGGACAAAAAAAGTTTATTAAAAAAAATTATTAAGAATTAAATGAATCATGATTTCTTCTTACCTCATACTTCTATGTTTTTTTTTAAACACAACACTGCAGTATCGGCGACCCATTGTCACCATCGTCAGCTGTTTTTGCGATTGTCAATTTTTTTCTTTTGCCGGTAATTATCCAAACTGCCATCTGGTGTTCTTTTGAAGGAATTACTCTCCAAACTAGGGGCACGCCGTAGCGCAGTGGTTAAGGCACTGAGCTACAAGCTGGAGGGTCGAGGGTTCAAGTCCCGTTGGGGTCAGGATTTTTAAACTGACCCAAACCCTCTGGCGGCACTATGGCCCTGGGGTCGACTCAGCCTCTAACGGAAATGAGTACCAGGCGCTTGTTCTGGAGGTAAAGGCGGCCATCACGCAGGGCTGACACAAAGTGCCGATTGTCTAGAAAAAGTGGGAGCCTTAACTTCCTACTACCCCAAGGGCCTCCTGAGGCCTGTTGTGCATTCACTTTACTTTTACTCTCCAAACTGCCATCAGGTGTTCTTTTGAATGAATCATTTTCTAAACTGCCATCTGTTGTATTTTTGAAGAACTTTATAATCAAGCTCGGTTCGTCCGGAATCTCAAAGTTCAAGGTTCTAGTATGGTTTTTTTGAATATATATTTTTTCCCAAACTGTTAAATCCAAAGGTTTAGATAGATGTTTCAAAAGTTTTGCTTCTTTTTCAATCCTATGATGCTCTAATAAACTATGTGCTGCTATAGCTGATTTTTCAATTTCTCCATTCTTTATGTTTCTGAAGTGTTCTTTTTTATGAGTTTCCAAGTTCCTTTTTGTTTTTCCTATATATATCTTGTTGCAACATATTTGAAAACACGATAAAAAGCTGCATTAAGTACAACTATTTGTACTCATGAGACAAGTCTCATGTTGACCCGTGTAATTAACATTTTATTAAGTCCATAAAAACCCTAAATATGGCATTAACCCTTAGAAGACTTGGTGGACAAATTTGTACATACAATGTATAGCCCCAAAAGACTTAGTGGACATATTTGTCCATGATATAATTCTTTTTTTTTAAATATTAAAAAATCCAAAAAATAAATTTCAGGGATGTTATGAGTCGTTCAAACTTATTGTGTTATAATTCAGGTATCCACAGAAATAAAACAATTTTTTTGTTCGTATATGCGCTCTAGTGTGGATTTAATCACACTTGGGGCATTTAAATTCCGGCCAGCAGCACAGCCGGGAATTTAACCCTTCAGAGTGGATGGATTTAAATGGCCGGTAATACTCTGATGTGGGAGGAAGTTCACCGGTATTTAAACTCAGCCGTTCAGTGCCAGTATTCCAATAACGCATTTAAATTGATATATCTTCAGTAATTTAAATGTTTTTGCGATTCCTTTATGGTGAACCCTTAATATAATATTTAATTAATTAAATTTGTTACGGTTCTCACATAACATCTCTGCATTTTTTGCAGACTTATTTATGGTTGTTGTGCCACAGTTGAAATAGGTCCTTTTTGTAAATTTCTCACATAAGTGACACAGTGTATTGCAACTAGGGATTCTTTGAAGAATTCAGAGAACCGGCTTTACCTAACAACAAAACGAAATATTTACACAAAGAGAAGGGTCTTAAAAAAAATGAACTTCAAAAATTGGTGTGATAAATCTTCAAAATGTAAACCAGCTGTTTGACACTCGGGCAACAATAAGTGTATTTTTTCCCCCTTGTGTTTACTTTGTTCATGTTTATTACAAACACATTGCTTCTATGCGCTGACCTTCTTTCTTGTAGGGGGGGGGGGCAGCCTTCTCCAAATGTATCTTTCTAACACTTTTGAAACATTATTTTAGGTCGTGTGCCTTCAAAAAATGGTCTTTCTACACATCAGACCTGTTGTACTAAAATACCTTCATCAACCCTAAATTTCAATGCCTTTCTTCTGGTTTCCAAACTGAAACCATTTGATGAAATATGACTATAATAGTTTCACCGGAGGTGTGGACTTAAAAGATTAACATGTTACAAGCCGGAAGATCGAGGGTTTGAGTCCCGGTGGATCAGGATTTTTAAACTGAATCAAACCTTCAGGCGGCACTGTGAACCCGGGGTTGACTCAGCCTCTAACTGAAATGAGTACCAGATGCTTGTTATGGGCCGTCAGACAGAAATAAGTACTCGGCTTACATCAAATACCGATACTTTAGAAAAGTGGGAGCCTTAACCTCCTAATATCCCAAGAACCTTCTAAGGTCTGTAGTGGACCACTTTCCTTTTAGATACTGACTGAATTGTAGACTAACTACCTTTCCATAATGTAAGGATATCGTCATTTGAAATATATATATATATATCTGAAATTTACTGTTGTGGTCCTGTACTGTAGCGTAAATCGGAATAACTTTGTTGGGCCTTTATTTATACTGAATTTTGCGACATTATTATTAAAAATGAAGAGATTTGAAAATAGATTCAATTTGATAGACAAGCTAATCTACAAAAAAAGGCGAATTTAGTTTTATAAGAAATCCTTTATCAAGTTATAAATTTAAGAAAAATGTCAGAGGCCGCAAGAATAAATGCAAATATAAAATTATTTTAAATTGTTACTCAGGGCCGTAATCAGTTAATATATGCACTAATAGAAACTTTGAAGTCTCTACATAAAATTTGTATACACGGTAAACAGTTAATGTAAACACAAAGGTCATAATTACAGTTTAAAGCAGTGCGTGTAACTAGCGTACATGTCACGTCGTTCCGCATTGGGTGAAGAATTCAACTTGCGTACACGTCACGTCGCTCCACGCTGACGGGTTAAATACCCAGGCACTTAAAGGTTAAGTAGAATTCAAATTATATTTGAAGAGAAAAATTTTCTCCTAGACCGGGACTCGAACCCGGGACCCTTGGCTTTCCGGGCCAAGTGCTCTACCAACTGAGCTACCGAGGCGAGTTACGATCTAGACGCAAATTTTTCTCTTATGTACGTTGTAATTCCCTCGCGCCAAATGCTTGAAACCATAGCTTCTATCTTTGCAAATGGCGGCTTCTTAGTTAAGAAGACATTTATTGGGAATTTAACACTACTTTATAGCCAGTAGGGCTTCTATTGACGATTTTATTATTAATTTAACACTTCTCATACAAGGATAAATTATATTTGAAGAGAAAAATTTTCGCCTAGACCGGGACTCGAACCCGGGACCCTTGGCTTTCCGGGCCAAGTGCTCTATCAACTGAGCTACCGAGGCGAGTTACGATCTAGACGCAAATTTTTCTCTTATGTACATTGTAATTCCCTCGCGCCAAATGCTTGAAACCATAGCTTCTATCTTTGCAAATGGCGGCTTCTTAGTTAAGAAGACATTTATTGGGAATTTAACACTACTTTATAGCCAGTAGGGCTTCTATTGATGATTTTATTATTAATTTAACACTTCTCATAGAAGGATAAATTATATTTGAAGAGAAAAATTTTCGCCTAGACCGGGAATTACAATGTACATAAGAGAAAAATTTGCGTCTAGATCGTAACTTGCCTCGGTAGCTCAGTTGGTAGAGCACTTGGCCCGGAAAGCCAAGGGTCCCGGGTTCGAGTCCCGGTCTAGGCGAAAATTTTTCTCTTCAAATATAATTTATCCTTCTATGAGAAGTGTTAAATTAATAATAAAATCATCAATAATTCAAATTACTTTTGTAGATTGATGACATGTGCTCCAACTTTGACTAGTATTGAATTGTGTTGTAGACGCTGTCCACACGCTGACCTGCGCCATCATGCTGCTCAACACAGACCTACACGGACAGAACATCGGTCGTAAGATGACGTGTTCTGAATTCATTGAGAACTTGTCAGAACTGAATGACGGGGATAATTTCCCTCGCGAAGTGCTCAAGCAACTTTATCAAGCCATCAAGTCTTATCCCTTGGAATGGGCCTTGTAAGTTTTACAATACAAATTATAAACTCTTATATTTTAAGGGAAAAATATACGCTCAGAATGGGATTTGAACTCAGGACCTTTGGCTTTCTAGCCCAATGCTATACTGACGGAGCTGCCTGAACACTCCAATCAAAACAGAATTTTTTCTCTTATCATCATCATCATCACCACTCCAGGGATTAGGCAATTGCCCATTCCGACTTCATATTGCATCAGCCCAACGTCTTCTAGGTCTTCCAACATCACGCCTTCCTCTTGCTTGATAATTTCTGGCTAACAATGGATATCTCTCCTTACTCATTCCATCCGTGTGATCAATCCATTTCTGTCTGTAATTCGTGACTTTATCCAATAAAGGCTGTACTTTCAATTCTTCTCTTATACCCTCATTTCTTATTCTATCAAGTCTTGTACACCCTTTTACTTGTCTTAGGAACCGCATCTCTGCCGTCTGTATTCTACCTTCTTTTTTCTCTTATACATTGTTAATTCATTTAATTGTTTAATTAGACTAGCTTTTGATTCAATTAAACATTTAATTGAATCAAAAGCCAGTCTAATTAAACAAATAGACAAACAAAAGGAACTCACGGTTTGGTAAAAGATCCACATTCAGAAAAACAAAAGAAAACTTATGAACTTCGAAATTCCTGCAAATTTTGACCACCAACAGAGGGAAGAAGAGTTTATTCCGATCGACATAACATCAGTCGCCAAAAAGGTACTGAAGATGAGACCGTTATGGTCTCGAAATCACAATCTACTTAGAAGTTGTATGAGGAGAGGTAGGAAACATTTAATTTTACCATAAATATTTATGTATTGTCTCACGACAAGCCTGTACTACTGATAATTTTAATAAAATAAAAAGCTGCTATAATATCAAATTCCATACTTTAGTTTGCTTCTCATTAGCATTTTATTTGTAAATACATAATTAATTGCCATAAACTGATTTAATAATTGATTTTACAACTGAAATTATTACGTAATTATAATATTATTAGGTCTTTTTTTTTTTGCTACAGTGCATATTTTTGTAAATTTTAGGTCATAACTGCATTTTTTTTTGTTTACATATTTCGATGGTTTTTAGGTCATAAAAATCCTAGCCCTAGTGATGTATAAATGTGATTGGTTTACAGAGACGAGGAAGGAGACGAATGCAGTTCTGTTCTGCAGCAACAAGCGAAACAAGTTGCTGAGAATCAGCAGAACTTGGCTGCCAGTAGCAATCCTTTCCTCGACGTGCCCAACGCGGCGACTGCAATAGAATATAAGAAAGGTTACGTCATGAGGAAGAGCTGTATAGACCCCAACGGCAAGAAAAGTAAGTTTGTATTAACGTAACACATGCAATAGTTAGTACAATTTACTCCAAGCGTGGCAGGCCTACTATCCGGCTGCTGGCCACACATCCACATATGTTAATTACTGAGGTAGGTGATCATCTAGCCAGTGTAGGGGTGACATAAGTTCTAGTTGTCAACAAACTTGCATAAGATGTTACTCAACTGACCCCATCTATTGGCGGAACCATGATACTACCTTTAACCATCATATGACAGAAATGTGTACGATAGAAACATTGTTCTTAGACAACATTGTATTTTATGGGAAATAGGACGGCATAAAATACTTACTTAATTACTCATTGGCACTATGGAACTCGTAGGTTCATGGCCCCATGGACATAAGCTCTCCATACATCCCTATCGTGAGTTAATGCTTTCCAATCATTCCCTGTATAATCTACTTCCCTCAAATCATAGTTAATGTTATTCTCCCACCTCATTCTTGGTCTACTAACTGGACGTTTTTCCTCTGGCTTTCCTACAAGAAGCTTCCATGCAAGTCTTTCATTCCCCATACGTGCAACATGTCCTGCCCATTGCAGTCTACGAGACTTAACTGTTCTTATTATATCTGGCTTCCTATAAAGACCATGTAGTTCATTGTTTAGTAGTCTTCTCCATTCACCTGTGTGTTCATCTCTCTTTGGTCCAAAAATTTTCCTAACTACTTTATTCTCAAATACTTGTAATCTCTTTTCCTCTCTTAAAGTAAGAGTCCATGTTTCGCACCCATATAATATAACTGGTAGAATAATAGTTTTATATATTTTCAGTTTAACGTTTTTTGAAAGGAGTTGGGACATCAAGAGTCCATGTAATGCATAATAGCACGCATTTCCAGAATTGAGCCTATGTTTAATTTCTTTGTACATCTCATTCCTATTTGTGATTATTGTTCCTAAGCATTTGAATTCAGCCACTTCCTCAAAATTTCCCTCATTTGTCATTAGCTGTCCATTTCCATTATATAATGTATTTCTACGTGTGACCATATATTTAGTTTTATTGTTATTTACTTCCAGTCCTAATTTCTTAGTGTTACTCAATAGTGCGTGCGTGATGGCCTTTAGAATCTCCTTGCTATCGGACAGCTTAAGATGGTACCAATAATTAAGAACTTTCTCCATTTGTTATTTATTTATGACAAAAAATTATGCGTGGCCCTTAATGAATGAGTCATTTCTTATCTTATCTCATACTTCATTTTTTTTTAACAAGGGAACTGCAGTTTTCAAGGGGTGTCTCTCATCCTCAGTCGATATTATGACTACCAGATTTTCGTTTTTAATCTTCATCTATAATGATGCCATCTGGTGTTGATTTGATGAACTTTGAGATCAAGTCCTGTTCACTAGAAATTAAAAAATTTATGGATCTAAATTTGTTCTTCTGAATATATACTTTTTCCAAAACTGTCAATTCCAAAGGGTTTTCCAAATTAAGTTATGCATAACGTTGTGAACGTGACACAGCATTGAGAACGTCACAAAGGATGTGACGAAACCTTGGGTATGCTAGGAGTTATGAAGTATGAGGTGAGTGAAATAAAAAATAAACAATATATAATTTTTCTCTTCAAATATGATTTGTCATTGAGATGTATGAAATGAATAATAAAAACATCAAAGTGAAGATTGACTTAAACTTTAAACATATTTTTCTCGAAACTTACATAATGGTGCATACGCTTTTGATGCATAATGCTGTCCAATTACAAACAGGAATGAGATGCACTAAGAAATTAAACATAGGCTCAATTCTGGAAATGGATGTTATTATGTATTACAAGACTCTTGTTGTCCCAACTTCACTAAGAAAACATTAAACAACGTTTATATTAAAATGAATGTAATGTTTTCAGCTCCATTTGGCAAGAGAGGCTGGAAGATGTTTTACTGCACTCTACGCGACATGGTGTTGTATCTGCATAAAGATGAGCACGGGTTCAGGAAAAGTGCTTTAACGGATAACCTGCACAACGCCATTCGTATTCATCACGCACTCGCAACAAAAGCATCGGACTATACGAAAAAACAACATGTCTTCCGGTTACAGACAGCAGATCAAGCAGAATATCTCTTTCAAACAAGGTAACAACTCCACTAACATATAACTAACTCACTGGCACTATCGAACCCGCAGGTTCATGGTCCATAGATCCCTATCCTGAGCCAATGTTTTCCAATCATCCCCTGTATAATCTACTTCCTTCAAATCATAGTTAATGTTATTCTCCCACCTCATTCTTGGTCTACCAACTGGGTGTTTTCCCTCTGGTTTTCCTACAAGAAGCTTCCATGCATGTCTTTCATTCCCCATATGTGCCACATGTCCTGCCCATTGCAGTCTATGAGACTTAACTGTTCTTATTTATATCTGGCTTCCTTTTTTTTTTTTAATTTCTTTCTTTCTCGTTTTTCTTTTGTTTACACTGTTCTTCCTTTTTGTTTTACCTTTGTTAACCTTTTTATCTTATTCACACATACAAACACAAGACAGGACACACACCCAGACCCAAGGTGGAGATTTAAAATCCCCTACCCCGCTGGTAATCGAACCCGGGTCGCCGGAGTGAAAGGTAGGGACTCTACCGACTATGCCACGGCGACGGACCTTATAAAGACTATGTAATTCACTGTTATGCAGTCTTCTCCATTCACCTGTCTGTTCATCTTTCTTTGGTCCAAAAAATTTTCCTAAGATCATTATACAGGTTAAATATTTTTTTAAAAGAAAAATTTATGCTTGAACTGGGAATCCAACCCAGACTTCTGACTCTGTACGTCAGTGTGCTACATCTAACATATAAATAAGAATGTTTGTTTGTTTGTTTGTTTGTTTGTACTTTATGCACAGCCGATATGATCCGATTGTGATGGGGTTTTTTGCAAAATGTTCAGGATTTTCCCGGGAAGGTTATAGGTTATAAGAGAGTTTGAGAAAATATCCACATTCAGAAAAACAAATGAAAACTTATGAACTTCGAAATTCCCGCAAATTTTGACCTGATCCAGAGGTTCATCGGTCCACTAACAGAGGGAAGAAGAAGAGTTTCTTCCGATCGACATAACACCAGTCACCAACAAAGTTCTGAGGATGAGACAGTTATAGTCTCGAAATCGCGATCAACTTAGAAAATTTATATGAGGAGAGGTAAGAAACATTTAATTTCACCATAAATTAAACCTCATAGTGATTAATTCCTATAAAAGTTAAATATTATTATTTGACGATTTTTATTATTAATTTAACACTTCTCATTGAAGGATAAATTATATTTGAAGAGAAAAATTTTCGCCTAGACTGGGACTCGAACCCGGGACCCTTGGCTTTCCGGGCCAAGTGCTCTACCAACTGAGCTACCGAGGCGAGTTACGATCTAGACGCAAATTTTTCTCTTATGTACGTTGTAATTCCCTTGCGCCAAATGCTTGAAACCATAGCTTCTATCTTTGCAAATGGTGGCTTCTTAGTTAAGAAGACATTTATTGGGAATTTAACACTACTTTATAGCCAGTAGGGCTTCTATTGACGATTTTATTATTAATTTAACACTTCTCATTGAAGGATAAATTATATTTGAAGAGAAAAATTTTCGCCTAGACCGGGACTCAAACCCGGGACCCTTGGCTTTCTGGGCCAAGTGCTCTACCAACTGAGCTACCGAGGCGAGTTACGATCTAGACGCAAATTTTTCTCTTATGTACGTTGTAATTCCCTTGCGCCAAATGCTTGAAACCATAGCTTCTATCTTTGCAAATGGCGGCTTCTTTGTTAAGAAGACATTTATTGGGAATTTAACACTACTTTATAGCCAGTAGCCAATTTTTCTCTTCAAATATAATTTATCCTTCTATGAGAAGTGTTAAATGAATAATAAAATCGTCAATAGAAGCCCTACTGGCTTTATAAAGTAGTGTTAAATTCCCAATAAATGTCTTCTTAACTAAGAAGCCGCCATTTGCAAAGATAGAAGCTATGGTTTCAAGCATTTGGCGCAAGGGAATTACAACGTACATAAGAGAAAAATTTGCGTCTAGATCGTAACTCGCCTCGGTAGCTCAGTTGGTAGAGCACTTGGCCCGGAAAGCCAAGGGTCCCGGGTTCGAGTCCCAGTCTAGGCGAAAATTTTTCTCTTCAAATATATTATTATTTATTTAGGTGTAGCAGTGCATGCCAGGTATTAGCTAGTTGTGAATGTAGGGAAACTGATGGGATCTTTAAAAAATGTTGTAAAAGTGGGTAATATTGTATGTTTGTCCTGGTGAGTAAAAACGGAGCACATTAATTTTATTTTTAAATCATGAGGATTGGAAACGCACAGAATTTTCAATCATAGAAATTGGTATTAAGGTGTATTTGATTTTTCTTGTTTGCAGCGATTCGAAAGAACTTCAATCGTGGATTGACACCATAAACTTTGTGTGTGCGAGTTTCTCCGCGCAGCCCCTTGCTGGAGCTGTTGGGTCACAGCGAAAGTTCCAGAGACCTCTATTGCCTTGTAGTCATACTAAACTAAACTTGGTAAGTTCATCATTGTCATCAACATGAACATTTTATTAGGATCTGTCGCTTCAAGGTGATCTTGGTGAATCCATCTACATCTTGGCCTTCCCAAATCTCTCTTTTGATATGCTTGATATTGTGTAATCTTCCCCTTTCCTTCCTCAAAACATGTTGTTTCCAATTTAGTTGATATTTGGTTATATCATTTAATATTTTTTGTTATATTAAATTAATGTTGGAAAGTAAACATTATGAGGTATAATCATTAAAATTCATCGTAGAACATATTGTTTAAACATAATAAAAGTTTATATAGGAAAAACAAAAAGGAATTTGGAAATTCGGACAAAAGAACATTTAAGAAATATTAAAAATTGTGAAATTGAAAAATCTGCAATTGCTGCACATAGTTTATTAGAACATCATAAAATTGGAAGAGAAGCTAAACTTTTAAAACAAGTAGAGAAACCTTTGGAATTGACAGTTTGGGAAAAAATATACATTCAGAAAAACAAAAATAGATCAATGAATTTTGATATCCCTAACGAAATTACATTGATTTCAAAGTTCATAAATTCAACCATAGATGGCAGCACTGAAGATGGCGACAATAGAATAGTTGACGGCCGAAGAATTTCGTCAGTCGGAGTTATGGCTGAAGATGAACATGACTATGTTTGAAATCGCGATATCATGGAAGCATGAATCCTATGAGGTGGAGTTGTTTAAACAATATGTTCTCCGATGAATTTTAATAATATTTTTTGACTTTCAATTTTTTTCTGATGTCAATATTTCTTTGATGATCTAACCCTATACTTCTTCTGATTGACATAACATCAGTTGACAAATTACTGAAGATGAAGCCAAGGCTTTGAAACCGGTATAATTAGAAGACTGGATATGAGGTGAGGTATGAAGCATTTTAATTTAATTTTAAATTATACCTGATAGTGATTTCTTCCTATAAAAGTTAAATTTGAGTAATTTCTTATCTTACTTCAAAGTTTATATTTTCTTAAACACGGGAACTGCAGTTTTCAAGAGGAACATCCTGCCATTTTCAACCAATATTATGACTACTGGATTTTCATTGGAATCTCCATCTATAACGTTGGCATCTGGTGTTGATTTGATGGCATGAGGTAAGATGTGAAATGACTCATTCATTGAATTAAGTACCTCATAATGTTACTTAACTACGAACTAATGTTACAGAGAGAGCAGCTGCGAGATCATGAGGAGAGAGTACAAAGGTTAGAAGCTGAACTGGAAGAACACAGGAGACATCCACCTGACAGAAGTGCCAAGTCTCTCAACATCCAGAACTACAAAGAGAAAGATGTTTACCTCCATTATGAGGTGAGTAATCTACATTTATGAGGTATTGTCTCATGGATGGTGGTGGTGAGAGAAACAGGTAAAATTTAAAATTTCTTTATTTAATATTTAAAATTTGATAAAATAAAAAATAATACAATAAGAGAAATAATGAATGTAGAAAAGGATGTTTTTATTATTAATTTCATACATCTCAATGATGGATAAATCATATTTAAAGAGAAAAATTATATGCTCAGACCGGGACTTGAACCCGGGACCCTTGGTTTTCTAGTCCAAGTGCTCTACCATTTGAGCTACCTGAGCAAGTACCGATCTAAACGCAAATCTTTCTCTATATACGTTGAAATTCCCGCCCACCAAATGCTTTGAAGCCTTTGCTTCTATCTTTGCAAATGGCTGCTCCTATATTAAGAAGACATATTTGGGAATTTTAATGTAATGTATAATTCCCAAATATGTCTTCTTAATATAGGAGCCGCCATTTGCAAAGATAGAAGCAAAGGCTTCAAAGCATTTGGTGGGCGGGAATTTCAACGTATATAGAGAAAGATTTGCGTTTAGATCGGTACTTGCTCAGGTAGCTCAAATGGTAGAGCACTTGGACTAGAAAACCAAGGGTCCCGGGTTCAAGTCCCGGTCTGAGCGTATAATTTTTCTCTTTAAATAAAAAAGTAGAAAAGGATATTGTACAAGAGATTGAAGAAATCTAACTAAGATGGTCATCATCATCATCATCATCCTGCCAGGTATTAGTCCTAGAAGAACTGTTACGGCCTGAGAAAGCGGTTTTCATGCCATCTTTTCATAGGTCGACCAAGTGACCGTTTCCCATTTGGACAGTAGTTCATTATTGCCTTAGGGATCCTGGATCTAGCCATTCTTGAGACATGTTCCTTCCAGTTTAGCTGATATCTGGAGATGTAGTCCAGTATTGGTGACACATTAAGTTCTTGAAGGATTTCTACATTTTTCTTTCGATCCCATTTGGTGTAGCCAGCTGTTCGGCGCATAAATTTCATCTCACAAGCTGTTAGTCTGCTTTCATCTCTCGTCCTTATAGTCCAGTCCCATAACTTAGGACTGGTCGAGCCATTATTTGACAAAGACAAGTACGAGTTGATTTTTGCACTAATGAAGGGTTTTAAAACTCTATTAATGATTCCCATTGATTTGTTGAATTTCACAATTTTCTCTGATAAATACAAATTTTCAACAAAAGAGAGTTTATATCCCAAATAAGTAAACTCATTAACTCTCTCTAAAATTTTATTATTTAAACAAATTTTGCTTGGTAAACTAAGATGGTATGGACATATAATGAGAAGAAGGGACACAGAAGCAAAGAAAAAACCAGTTTGTGAACAAGCTGAAGATGGAGCAATAGCTTTGAAATGATCGTCCAACAGAATATGCATATGAGGTAAGAATGTTAAAGAATACAAACTTAAATATTAAATTAAACCTCATAATGTAACTTCCTAATGATTTAAAAAAAAAAGATAATTAAAACCAATAAAAATGAAAAAAATTGAAGAAGAATAGAAATCAGGAATATATCAGATCAAATGTAAGGATTGTGACAAAATCGATATAGGAAAAACAAAAAGAAATTTAAAAACTAGAATGAAAGAACATCTTAGAAATGTAAAAAAGGGTGAAGTGGACAAGTCAGCTGTAGCAGCCCATGCTTGGTCTGAAAAACATTTAATCGATACAAAAGCTAGCCTAATCAAACACACAGATAAACAGAAAGAACTCACAGTCTGGGAAAAAATCCACATCCTAAAAAAAACCAGAAATATAAACTCATGAATTTTGAAACTCCCGCAAATTTTGACCTGCTCCAGAGGTTTATCGGTCCACCAATAGAAGGAAGAAGAAAACTGACGAGAAACGACATAATACCGGTCGATCAGAGGCTACTGATGATGGAGATAAGCTCCGAAACTGCAGTCTAGAAGAAAAAAGGATATGAGGTGAGGTAATAAAAACATTAATTTTGTTTATTTGTTTCTTGACTCACCTCATATTTCTTAACTCCCTTGCATATCTAGATTTCGTCACTGTATTTGTGACATTCTCAATGCTGTTCATGTTGAACATGATATGGAAGGGAGTTAAGAAGTATGAAGTGAGTCAAGAAACAAATAAACAAAATTAAAATAAACCTCGTAGTGTTATTTCCTACTTACACAACTTAATAAAAACATTAATTTAATTCTTAAATTAAACCTCATAGTGTTTTTTCACTGTGAAAGTTAATTTACTGAATTTATTATTCCCATGGTTTTATTAAAATTAATAATTTTATTTGCTTTACAATATCATTATAATATTATAATATGATCCATTATTGGAACTGCGTTAAAATAACAGTATTGGAAAATGTTAAATAACATAATTTACTAAGTTATGTAGATAGGAAATAACACTATGAGGTTCTTTAATATTGTTTATTTTTTATTATTTCACTCACCTCATACTTCATAATTCATAGCAGACCCTGGGTTTCTTCACATAATTTGTGACATTGTCAGTGCTGCGTCACGTTCACAACTGACGTCCAACGGCACTGACCTCCGCGCCATCTGGTGGCCGACCGAAGAATTTTTACGTTATTCTTGTTTTCCTATGACTTGATAGCCAACTTTATTAAGTTATCTATCTACATTAAAAATCATCGGAGAACATATTTAGAAAAGGAACTCATACAGATAATTACATTAAATCATCAGGCTTCAATCACATTGCTCATAAGCATGCAATATTCAATAGCTTAATTTACAGATTGACAAATGTACCATTAAACGAAGAAAATTTCAATAAAGAGTTTAAACATATCTTAAACACTGCTAGATTAAATGGTTTTGATAAAGAATTAATTATAAATAAGTTGAAGAAATTCAAACACAATAAAAGACTTAATGAATATACTACTTTACAAAATTGCAAAGAAAAGAAAAAATACAAGAAAATTACTTACCATCCTTGAAATGCATAGGAAATTTCAAAAAAATTTTTGACAAAGACAACATTTTTTTGGCACCAATAAATAAATTTAGTCTGGGTAATCTTCTAAGTACCAATAAAAAAGTCAAAGTTCCAGACAGTAAGAAATCTGGAATTTATCAAATAAATTGTGAAGATTGCAATAAAGTTTATATAGGAAAACAAAAAGGAATTTGGAAATTCGGACAAAAGAACATTTCAGAAATATTAAAAATTGTGAAATTGAAAAATCTGCAATTGCTGCACATAGTTTATTAGAACATCATAAATTGGAAGAGAAGCTAAACTTTTAAAACAAGTAGAGAAACCTTTGGAATTGACAGTTTGGGAAAAATATACATTCAGAAAAACAAAAATAGATCAATGAATTTTGATATCCCTAACGAAATTACATTGATTTCGAAGTTCATAAATTCAACCATAGATAGCAGCACTGAAGATGGCGACAATAGAATAGTTGACGGCCGAAGAATTTCGTCAGTCGGAGTTATGGCTGAAGATGAACACGACTATGTTTGAAATCGCGATATCATGGAAGCATGAATCCTATGAGGTGAGTTGTTTAAACAAAATGTTCTCCGATGAATTTTAATGATTATACCTCATAATGTTTACTTCCCAACATTAATTAAATATATCTATCTACATAACTTAATAAGTGCCATTGGACGTCAGTTGTGAACGTGACGCAGCATTGACAATGTCACAAATTATGTGAAGAAACCCAGGGTCTGCTATGAATTATGAAGTATGAGGTGAGTGAAATAATAAAAAAAAATAAACAATATTAAAGAACCTCATAGTGTTATTTCCTATCTACATAACTTAATAAAGTTGGCTATCAAGTCATAGGAAAACAAGAATAACGTAAAAATTCTTCGGTCGGCCACCAGATGGCGCGGAGGTCAGTGCCGTTGGACGTCAGTTGTGAACGTGACGCAGCATTGACAATGTCACAAATTATGTGAAGAAACCCAGGGTCTGCTATGAATTATGAAGTATGAGGTGAGTGAAATAATAAAAAATAAACAACATAATTTACTGCTTATAAAAGTGGTGGTGTAAAATTCTCAAATATAGATACTTCTAAACGAAGCCGGCCATTGGCAATGGCAGTGTCATCTACATGACAGCGGACGAAATGAGAATTATAAATTTGTATATGTGAAAAGAATTGTTAGTGTTTGTGCCAGGTGTGGAATAGTGTAGTGGACTGCACACTAGTCTGGAGAACTAGAGGTCCACGGTTCGATTCCTGGTTCACACATTGATTTTTCTTTTCACAATATCATTATAATATTATGTCTACTTCATCCAAATATGTTGATGTATATCCAAGGTAGGTAAATGAATTTACTCTTTCCAGTATTTTTGAATCTATACAACCTATGTGCTTAAAGGTAAAATTATTTGTCGAATGAAAATGGAATCATACATATGGTTTGTTTATATTACAACTGGTACTTAGCTCAGAATTAGTATAATATTGCGATTTATTGGATCTGATGTTTATTTTTGTGGTAAAAGTTAAGAAGTATGTTGTATTTATATATTAAATTTGGGAATTTTTAACATTATGAGGTTCAAATTCTTATGAAGTATGTTGTATGTTTAACTTTTACAGGAATTAATCACTATGAGGTTTAATTTATGGTACCCTCAGGGGTCCTCATCTAGAGGATATGTGGATGGCGACCACAAGGTGCCCAAGCTGAGCAAAACATTTCTTCCACTTACTTGTGTTTTGCACTCTTTTAACTTTACTATCTAACCTCCCTTGGTTAACTCTTGTTTTTTCGACCCCGACGCTATTAAGGCACCCGAGAGCTAGGGAGTCTTTCCTTTCTTCCATTTCTTCTTTCCTTTATTTTCTTTTCTTCTCCAGAAAAGCCTGACCAGAGGCTATAAGATGGCAGCCCCATCACTGGTCTTGTCTTCCTTTGGCCAGCAACCAATCGAAGGGACTATTATTATGCTTTCAAATCTTATATGAGAATTTTCCGGAAGGATCAAACTATTTACGCTGGAGGGAAAATTTTCTATAGGATCGTAACAGGCCTTGGCCTAATACTTGGAAGGAAGAAGAAGAAGAAGAAATTAAATGTTTCTTACCTTTCCTCATATCAATTTTCTAAGTTGATCACGATTTCGAGACTATAACTGTCCCATCCTCAGAACTTTGTTGGCGACTGGTGTTCTTCCGATCGACATAACACCAGTCGCCAACAAAGTTCTGAGGATGAGACAGTTATAGTCTAAAAATTGCGATCAACTTAGAAAATTTATATGAGGAGAGGTAAGAAACATTTAATTTCACCATATGTTGTATGTGTTGTTTGCAGTTGAAGAGATACAAAACGTACGCATACTTACTGCGCTCTCGCATCTCGCAGTATCCCGAGCTCGAACCTTCGCTGGTCGACACGTGTATCGGCGAAGTGGATGAAAGTGGCAACGTGACGCTGATGGAAGCAGCCGCTGTAGTAGGAGGAGATGGTGGTGGAATAATACCGCCACCGGTTCCAGATCGACGTGCAAGTCCGACGACAAATAGGTATAGTTATAGAGCTGCAATTTACAGTGGTACTGCCGGCCGTGATAATGGTGGAGATATAGGCTGACGGATGATGGGTGTGTTCTCAGCATGTGTACTGTGATAGGACCTCGTTCCAGCATGGTTCCCACTCTTACTACGTAACTTCCAGTTCTGGCTTAACTTTGTTTTCTAAACAACGTTAACACATTCCTTTCTTTTTATATTATATATAATGTAACATTTTCTAGTCCTGGACAGAATATTATTTTAGAAACAAAAATTAATTCTCGAATCCCGGTTCTCTGCTTATAATAATAATAGTAATAATAATAACTTTTAAGATTTAAATTAAAATGTTTTATTTTTGTTTAGTTGTTTGTTGACTCACCTCATACTTCTTAACTCCCTTGCATATCTAGATTTCGTCACTGTATTTGTGGCATTCTCAATGCTGTTCACGTTCGCAACTGACATCCAATTGTCTCCTCTCCTGGGTCAGTCTGCAGGAGAGGAGACCATTGGACGTCAGTTGTGAACATGAACAGCATTGAGAATATCACAAAACAATGATGAAATCTAGATATGCAAGGGAGTTAAGAAGTAAGAGGTGAGTCAAGAAACAACTAACCAAAATTAAAATAAACCTCATAGTGTTATTTCCTACCTACATAACTTAATTAAAATGTTTTATACCTCACCTCATACCCCAGTCTTCTAATTATACCAGTTTCAAAGTTTAGGCAGCTTCATCTTCAGTAATTTCTTCTTCCTCCTTCCAAGTATTAGGCCAAGGCCTGTTACGATCCTATAGAAAATTTTCCCTCCAGCATTTCACAGGACGGCCCAGAGATCTTCGTCCTCTCGGTATATAATTATAAACAGCTTTGGGGATCTGATTTGAACTCATTCTTTCAAGATGGTGTTTCCAATTTAGTTGTACTGTTTAATATATTCCAAAATTGGCGTAGTCTTCAATTCTTTTAAGATATCGGTGTTCCTTTTCCGATCCCATCTGGTGTAAACCGCTGTTCTGCGCATGAATCTCATTTCACAAGCCATTATGCTGCTTTCATGTTGTCTTTTTAGTGTCCATGCTTCACTACGATAGGTCAACACTGTTCTAGCCAAAGTGTTATATAAACATAATCTGGTGTTTTTTGTACACGGGATGGTTTCATAACGTGATCAATAATTTTCAAACTTTTATTATAACTAGTAATTTTTTCAGTAATTTCTTGTTGACTGATATTATGTCGACCAGGAGAACTGCTTCTTCCTCTCTCTGTTGGTGGACTGTGATGAACTCACAGTTTGGGAAAAAATTCACATTCAAAAAGGAAGAAAGAAAAACTTTTTGAAATTCCCAGAGATTTTGATTTGATCCGGAGGTTCATTGGTCCACCAACAGGAGGAAGAAGCAGTTCTCCTGATCGACATAACATCAGTGACAAGAAATTACTGAAGATGCAGCTGCTTAAACTTTGAAACCGGTATAATTAGACGAGTGGATATGAGGTGAGGTATAAAGCATTTTAATTTAAATCTTAAATTATACCTCATACTAATTAAGTTATGTAGGTAGGAAATAACGCTATGAGGTTTATTTTAATTTATGTTGACTTGTTTTTGACTCGCCTCATACTTCTTAACTCCCTTGCAGACTCGAGTTTCTTCACTGCATTTGTGACATTCTCAATGCTGTATTACATTCACAACTGACGTCCAACAGCCTCCTCTCCTGCAGACTGACCTCCGCACCATTTGATGGCTTACAGACAAATTTCCAAATCAATCTCCCCTCCTTATCACTGGGTATTTCAAAATTCATAGTTATTAGAGGAGGCCGTTGGACGTCAGTTGTGAACGTAATACAGCATTGAGAATGTCACAAATGCAGTGAAGAAACTTGAGTCTGTGAGGGAGTTAAGAAGTGTGAGGTGAGTCAAAAACAACTCAACATAAATTAAAATAAGTTCTTTATCAACTCACATCATATCCTGTCTTCTAATTAGAGCACTTTGTAATCTTTTCTCCTCCTTTAAAGTAAGTCCATGTTTCACATCCGTATAATATAACTGGCAGAATAACAGTTTTATATATTTGCATTTAATGTTCTTTTGAAAGGAGTTGGGATGACAAGAGACCCTGTAATAAATAATAACACGCATTTCCAGAATTGAGCCTATGTTTAATTCCTTTCTGCATCTCATTCCTATTTGTGATTATTGTTCCTAGGTATTACAATTAAGCCACTTCTTCAAAATTTCCCTCATTTGTCTTTAACCGTTATTTCCATTATATAATGTATTTGTTTGCGTGAATATATTAGTTTTACTGATATTTACTTCGAGCCTTAATTTCTTTGTGTCAGTAGAGTGTGGATGTTGTCCTTTAGTATCTCCTCACTATCGCCTAATAAAACTACATCATCACCATAAACTAACAGCTTATTAATACCAATGAGTTGTAAGCCTTCTTCATCCTCTAAAAATTTGACGGCATGCTCTAGTACAAAATTGAATAGTAGAGGGGATAATGCATCTCCTTGCTTAAATTCACTGTGAATTTCAGAAGTATCTGAAAACTCTTTGCTTACATGCTCTCTACTCTTTGTGCCATTTAGACACATTCAAATATTGGTTTATTTTAGGAAATAACATTTTGAGGTTCTTTTTAATCAAGTGTTAGTGAGAATGGGAACATCTTACATCAAATCAATGTCGATTCAGTTTCAACATGTTTCGATATAATCCTCTATATCATTGTCAGATATAAAACTCAACAGTCAACTGTCTGGGCAAGCTGACGATGATATAGAGGATTATATCGAAACATGTTGAAACTGAACGACATTGATTTGGGATAAGATGTTCCCATTCTCACAAAAACTTGACATTCAAATGACTTTTTAGTAATTCTGAACTCCAGCAGGATTTTATATAACTTCTAATATTTAATATTAGGAAGTTATATTTTGAGGTTATTTTAATTATATTATTTTTGGTCTGTACATCTTACCTCAATATTAATGTTGATTTGTTCTTGGACATGTTTCAAAACAATTCTGTTTTATCGTCAGCTTTCCCAGACTGGTTTTATTTATGTTAACATCGACATCCAGGTGGTGCAACATAATGCAACATAAATAAAACCAGTCTGGGAAAGCTGACGATAAAACAGAATTGTTTTGAAACATGTCCAAGAACAAATCAACATTAATATTGAGGTAAGATTCCAGACCAAAAATAATATAATTATATAACTTCTCCCTCTTAATTGAATCATATGTGTTTTATTATTATTATTATTATTATTATTATTATTATTATTATTATTATTATTAATTATTATTATTATTATTATTATTATTATTATTATTATTATTATTATTATTATTATTATTATTATTATTATTATTATTATTAGCCTTCCTGTACAAGCTGACAAAATTGCCATGGCTCAGCTGTGGGCAATGGAACAGTTGTTGTTGGTTCATTTCCTAGTGAGGATCAATCACATAGTGGGCAGCTGCTGAACGGATACATTCCCAATCAGTGGAGACGGTGGGACAGACGTCATGTCTCATCATCAGCCTGAACTTGGTGACAGCTTCCTGATGTTCCTTCAGTTTAACTTCATTTGCAAGTTGTTCTGCTTTTCCATTTGTTGCTTCTTGGGATATTTTGTTATTCTCAGCATCACATACTTTATTGATGTTGTTAGTCATCCATTTTAGATGTAGCTCAAGAATCGATGAAATAAGGTGAATCCAGAATCATCTTGCCTCATAAATGTCTGTCTGAATGATGGTATACATGGCATATCAAAACATGTTCAAATAGAACACAACAGTTTATGAGGTAAGATAGTTCCAGATTCACCCCATTTATTAAGAAGAACCTCTTATTTGAATTGCTAAGTTGAAAAGGGAAGAAGCTCCAAGTATTGTTTAGTTAATAGTGAGTGGAGAACATATTTTAATCGACTCACCTCATACATTTTCAAACTTCTTTGATACCATATTTGGTTCGTCTTCCGGGCTTATAGGCTGTGGTCTGGTTGTTTTCTTACTCGACGTTTCGTCTACTGCTGCGGTAGACCTCATCAGGAGATACTGCGTGCTCTCTGTGAACTCCTCAACAGTCGGCTGCAGACTGGCTGGTGGTTGGAAACTCTCTCTTTTTATAGCTAAACCCCGGGTGGTGGGGTGGTTTTCTGTGCAGACCGAGTTTTTTGCTGTTGTGCCGATTGCAGAAGATAGGCTTCGTTGTCGTGTTATGCAGTGCTGGGATCCAAATTTTGTTTATCTTCATGGTTTCTTCTTTTTTGTTGAAGGAATTTTTATGTTTATATATTTCAATGGCCTTCAACAAAAAAGAAGAAACCATGAAGATAAACATAATTTGGATCCCAGCACTGCATAACACGACAACGAAGCCTATGACTTCTGCAATCGGCACAACAGCAAAAAACTCGGTCCGTGCAGAAAACCCCCCCACCACCCGGGGTTTAGCTATAAAAAGAGAGACAGTTTCCAACCACCAGCCAGTCTACAGCCGACTGTTGAGGAGTTCACAGAGAGCACGCAGTATCTCCTGATGAGGTCTACCGCAGCAGTAGACGAAACGTCGAGTAAGAAGACAACCAGACCACGGCCTATAAGCCCGGAAGACGAAACAAATATGGATCAAGACGCCGGCCGTGAAAGCTTACAATTATTCTTTGATACCGACGGTTTCAGACAAAATCATGTCCTTCTTCAGTCATGGCGTCCACTGATGAAATTCCGTAATTGTTGATTTCTTTAGTGACATCACCTCTTGTGCTGCCATCTTTGGTTGGGATTATAAACTTTGTAATTAAATTTTTATCCACCGGAATATCAAAATTCATAGATCGATATTTATTCTTCTGAATGAATATCATTTCCCAAATTGTCAATTCCAACAGTTTATCCAATTGTTTCAAAAGTTTTGCTTCTTTTTCAATTTTATGATGTTCTAGTAAACTATGTGCAGCAATTGCTGATTTTTCAATTTCACAATTTTTAATATTTCTAAAATGTTCTTTATTAATTTAAATATTGTTTAGTTGTTTTTCTTCACTCACCTCATACTTCTTAACTCCCAAGCAGACTCGAGTTTCACTTCATTTGTGACATTCTCAATGCTGTGAACGTAATACAGCATTGAGAATGTCACAAATGAAGTGAAGAAACTCGAGTCTGCTTGGGAGTTAAGTAGTATGATGTGAGTGAAGAAACAACTAAACAATATTAAAATAAACCTCATAGTATTATTTCCTACCTACATAACTTAAACTCCAAGAACCCTACTTTTGAGAAAACCTTAAAAAATCTACATAATTTGTTACAGCTTGCTGTGATAAATTTTTGATCAATTATGATATTGGTCCTATGCTTTCACGGAATACAAATATAGCTAGAATTATATCATTTGTGGTCTGGACATCTTACCTCAATATTGAGGTAATATTGAGGTAAGATGTGCAGACCAAAAATAATATAATTAAAATAACCTCAAAATATAACTTCCTAAAATTAAATATAGCTAGAATTAATCATTTCTGTGTTGTATACATGTTTTATCGCTCTTTGAAGGCAGTTGAGTTTCTTCTCTTTTCAACTCACGTATTCAACTAGGGAGTGAAATTTTGGGTTCTAAAAGTTAAGATTGCAACATAGTATAGTAATAAAATTAATTTAATAAGTCTTTATGTCCAATCAACTGAATTTTTTTAATAACATAACTTACAAAAAATTTCTCAATCATTTTTATGTGGGATCCAGCAATATTTATATTATACGTCTTATGTTTAAATTAAAAATAAATAATGTTCTTTATTTTGGCTCACCTCATAACAGTTGGAATGCATTGACAATGTCGCACAAAAGCGACGAAACTTGGTCTGCATAAAAATCAAGAAATATGAGGCAAGTCAAAATAACTCATTAATAAATAATGTTCTATTTACATTGTTTCTTTTTAATTTAAATGTAAGATGTGTAATGTAAATGTAATATTGCTAGATTCCACTTGAGAAATGTTTTTTTTAAAGTTATATTATAAAAATATTCAGTTGATTGCATATAAAGACTTATTAAATTAATTTTATTACTATACTATGTGCAATCTTAACTTTTAGAACCTAAAAACCCTCTCTCTGCTTATAATGTTAGTTCCTATTGTAATTTATTAATCAATGTAATTTTTATTTCTGTTCCTTTCTTGGTGAAAGTGTCTGATATTTTTATTATTATATTATTATTATTATCATTATTAATTAAATAAAAATAAAACTTACAGTTTTATTTGATTTTCATATTTATTAAGATATAATTCAGTTACAGCTGTTTCGGTACACTGTACCTTCTTCAGACATGTTAACAAATTCATAAAACTTACAGTTTTATTTCTATTTAATTAATAAATATGGATTTTTATCAAGTAAACACCAACTCAATTGATTATTATTATCATTATTATCATCATTATCATTGTTATTATTATTATTATTATCATTATCACCATCATTATTTTTTTTATTCCATGGCATGACTGGCTTAGAAGGCCCTTGGCCTACCAGCCGTCTGCTGGCCTCACATCCACATGTGTCAAACACAGAGGTAGATGATCATCTAGCCAGTGTAGAGGTGACATGTGGTCAGCATGTCAAGTCCCCCACCCGTTATAGCTGGTTTTCTCAACCTGAAACTGCTACTTATTGTAGCTACCCAAATGCCTCACGATGCTGGGTGGGCACCAGTCCCATATTGGCCGAAATACCAAGAGAAAATTTCTTTCCCTATGGAGACTCGAACCAGCGCACCAAGACTTCCTGCCTTAACCACTTGGCTACGGCACGGGACTTATTATTATTGTTATTATTATTATTATTATTATTATTATTATTATTATATTATTATTATTATTATTATTATTATTATTATTATTATTAAAATAAAGAACCAGGATTTGGAGATGGACCCTGTAGATGATTTCTTAAGATAATGATAGAACTCTTCAATGTGGTTGTTACAATTTGTGTTTTGGGATCTTTGCCAGTTCCTAGTTGCTTCAGGAATTAACAGAACTTTAGTAACTAGGAACTTAGGAATAAATTAAAATGGAACATATTAAAACAAAAAATTATGTTGTTTTAAAAAAAAATCTATTATTTAAATATAACATAGAGGGAACTAAATAGACAAGATTGTCTGTAGTGTGTAAGATGGCAGGAAACCATGCTGGAAAATAAAAAAAAGAAGAAAAGAAAATATTTTATAAAATAAAGAATCAAGATTGATTGTTGTTTCTTGCAATATTTGTCCTGCGTTAACTCAACTCTGTTTGCACCATCCTTGTTAATAACTGCACAACTATCATTCCTGTAATGATAAAAACAGTTCCTAGATAGAAGAATTTGAGCAACTCATCGAAATGGTACATTTATAACAGAATTTAGTTTTTGGGATTGGACATAACTTCGTTTAATATTTAAAGGATGTGACACTATGAGGTTTATTTTAAATAACAGGAGTTAGAAATGCATGACTCACCTCATATTTATAGATTTCTTTAAGACCCAGGGTTTTGATGCTCTAAGCGTCATTGTCAGTTCTTTCTAACTATTGAATCAGCGGTTGGTGATGCTGTAGGTTGATTTCTTGCTCCCTCTGTTGGCTGATCAATGAACCCAAATCAAGGATGAGAGAAAATTTACATCTACAAAAATAGAAAGAAAATAATGAATTTTGAAATATCTGGAGAAAAAGATTTGATTTGGAAGTTTATTGGTTAGCCAACAGAGGGATATATATCTCATTTCACTAGAAGTTATCCTGCTCTCTTCTCATCATCATCGCTTCAAGATTTAGGAGAATCTCCTATTCTGTCCTATATTACAATTAAATGGTCTCTTTCCAATGCTTCCTTGGTCTTCCCAGATTCTGTCTTCCTGTTGCTTTGTTAAGCTTGTCTTGGAATGTGGAATGGTGACATCCTCAACACATGGGGATTTCATCTACTGTTCTAATCCAAAATTTTCTCATGGTTGGGATGTATGTTGAAGTCATTGCGGATATCTTCATTTCTTATTTTATCTAATTTAGAACATCCCTTAATGCATCTTAAAAATATCATTTCTGTTGACTGTATTTTATTCCAATCTCCCTTTTGCAGTGCCCATGTTCTACTGCCATATAACAGTGCTGGAACTGCCATAACCTAATAAAATTTTTAACTTGTATCTGTTTTTGTCTTCTTTTTTTTAATGTTGTAGCTATAATTTCTGTGACTTTTATGAAAGTGTGCTCTTCTCTCCTTTCCTCGAAGTCCATGTCCCACTGCTGTAGCAAAGTGTAGATCTTGCTAAGGTTTTGTATGACCGTACTCTGATATCTCTCTGGACTAGTGAAGGTTTCATTACTGATTGTTTATTTTTTATTATTTCACTCACCTCATACTTCATAATTCATAGCAGACCCTGGGTTTCTTCACATCTTTTGTGACATTCTCAATGCTGTGTTTTAATAAACAATATTAAAAAACCTCATAGTGTTATTTCCTATCTACATAACTTAATTTCATTACTGAATTTATTGTTCCCATGGTTTTATTAAAATTAATAATTTTATTTGCTATGTCTACTTCATCCAAATATGTTAATGTATTAAATTTGAAGAGAAAAATTTTCGCCTAGACCGGGACTCGAACCCGGGACCCTTGGCTTTCCGGGCCAAGTGCTCTACCAACTGAGCTACCGAGGCGAGTTACGATCTAGACGCAAATTTTTCTCTTATATACGTTGTAATTTTTTTTTTTCTCTTCAAATTTAATTTATCTTTCATTGAGAAATGTTAAATTAATAATAAAAACATCATGTTAATGTATTTTATAAATTGAGTCAGATACAATGTATTTTTCATCTCACCTCATAAAATTCTGTGTTTTCACAATACCAGAGTCAAGGATCTTTGGTTTCATCATCAGTCAAACTCCAACTGTTGAAATTTTTTCTATTACGACCAACTTCCAATTGCCATCTAGTTCCAATTTTATAAACTAGTAGTATTCAAATGTTGTGAAGCTGTTGATTTGTCATCAGCTTCCCAATAATATTCAGCAATTTGGAATGGTGTTCCAACTATTTCCTGAAGATCAGCGCAGAACATCAAGTGATCCTTGTTCATTATCGTATCTGTGTCCTTGCATACTATGCAGTGTGGAGAGTCTAGTAGCTTAATTCTATGTAGATGTGCTGCCAAGCAATCATGACCAGTTTCAAGACGAAATGATGCAACTGCAATTGAACGGGGGCTGTTTGGTATTGTATCTTGTTCTAGTAATGTCTTCCATATCTTGTTTTCACATTGGATTTTGTTTTTTTCGGCTATATGGGATTTTATTTTCATTTTGGTGTAGAGTTGTACTGATTTCTAAGATAGGTAATTGATCTTACTCTGTCGGATGAGTGGAAGCATATCAGCCTTCTCATTACCTTCCACGCCACAATGGCACTAACACGCTACCAGACCATTCAAGACCATAGAATAATAGAAGCCAAAATTTTATAAACTTGGGGATCAAATTTTGCTTGCCGGAAATTTCAAAATTTGTGGATCTATATTTCTTCTTCTGAATATATATGTTTTTCCAAACTGTTAATTCCAAAGGTTTTATTATTTGCTATTAGTTTCTCTTCCAATTATGCAATTATCTAGCAAACTATGAACTGCAATTGCCGATTTTTCAATTTCATAATTTTTAACTTTTATAAAGTATTATTTTGTACAAGTCTGTAAATTCCTTTTAGTTTCTCCCTATATAAACTTTCTTGCAGTCATTAAAACTAATTTGACAAATTGCAGATTACTTACTATCTGGGATATTAACCTTTTTTATTAGTTATTAGTAGATTACGCAGACTAAATTTGTTAATCATTGCCAATGTAATATTGAATTTGTTAAATACTTTTTGAAATTTCTTGAGCGTTCCAGGATGGTAAGTAATTTTCTTGAATTGTTTCCGTTCCTTGTAATCAGATTTAGTCTTTTTGTTGTTTGAATTTATTTGACTTATTTATTATTATCTTCTTTCCAAAACCATTTAATCTAGATGTTTAAAATGTGATTGAATTCTTTCTTAAAATTTTCTCCACTTAATGAAATGTTCTTTAAACTGTATATTGAACTATTCGATATTGAAAATTTAATCTCCAAAATCTCCAAATTTGTAAAATCAGCACCAGATGGCAGTTCGGAAGGTGGTGTAATGGCAAAATTTCAATAGTCAGAGTTTGACTGATGGAGAAGGCAAAAGCCTCGAAACTGGTATCATGAAAACATAGAACTTTATTAGATGAGATGTAAAAACATTTTATCCAATTCAATCATAGATTGAAAATTACCTCATAGTCTTACTTCCCCCTGCAATTTTGATTAAAAATTGTTAAAATATATCCAAGATAGGTAAATTAATTTACTCTTTCCAGTATTTAATATTTTTTAAAAATTGTGTATAGTATATTTTAATATTATATAAAATATATATATACAATGCGATCAGTTTAGCATTGGACAGCAGATGCAGGGTTTGTGCTGTGCGATATTGTTATGTCTGTATATTTCTTTAATTGAGAATTGTTTCCTGTTCGTGAAAATATTCGGTTTAATATTTGAAAGCTGAAAATCTCAAGTCTAATTTTGTTAAGTTGTTTTTTGACTCACCTCATGCTTCTTAACTCCCTTGCATATCTAGATTTCGTCACATTGTGAACGTGAACAGCATTGAGAATGTCACAAATACAGTGACGAAATCTAGATATGCAAGGGAGTTAAGAAGTATGAGGTGAGTCAAGAAACAACAAAACAAAATTAAAATAAACCTCATAGTGTTATTTCCTACCTACATAACTTAATCTCATGTCTATTTCGGTATTTAGTTTTGATATACAGAAAATCCACTCTGCTGTCCAGTGATAAACTGATTGCACTGTATATCATATATATAATTTTTTTAATATCTATAATTAATTATTAATGAGTTGGTTATATTGATTAAAATGAACCTCATAGTGTTATTTCCTACATATATTTAAAAAAATCTACAATTAAAATTTTGGTTTCATTTTGAAAACTTGTATTTTTAAAAAACACATTACGATGAGTTGCTAATTTCTTGTTCTTCCTGATATAATTTCTTGACAAAATGAAGTACAAGTATGTATACAAGGTGATGGTGCATTCTTAGAAACAACTCTTGTTCTTCGCTGTTGTTCTAATCTTTTCTTCACGTGTTATTCAGAGCTTACATTTACATGCAGACTGATTGAGAATTCTGGGACTTGTTAAGTAAAGTTTTGATAAGGAACACATGCCTTGAAATGCACCATTTTGGTTTCATAATAATGAAAAGGATAAACATTTCAGATCTCCCAGTTCACAGTAGACAACATACAGTAATAAAGGAAGATATTTGAAGTATTGTTTCCTGTTTTTCCACTGAACCACTCGCTAGTTGTTTCCCTATTAACTGAAGCACTCATACTGCACACCTTTTTAAACGAAATGCCATTTCTTTCCTGAAAACCGCTGAACCAACCTCCACTTGCTTTAAAAATTTTAATGTCCAACTTTTCTGCAAATTCTTCAGCCTTGGCACACACTAATGGGCCACTCAATGGTATGTTACGATCACGCGACTGTTTGAACCATTTGAACACACATTCATCAACTTCAGGAAATTCACCTCCTCTTATGTGTTTCCTACTTCCACCACTTTGTAGGTTCCAACTCCCCATTATTTTTTTTTATTCTTTATGTAGGTGGATAAACTATTCGGCAGTATTGCATATTCCTTGACAATATCACACTTCTTCTTTGTTCCTTTTTTTACTTCCCTGAACACTTTAACTTTTTTTTTGCTAATGTTAAACTGGTGTACACTCCACATTTCGACATTGTGAATCGAGTCACTTAATAGATTTGTATTGACTGAAGTTATTAACTGTACAGTATGTATACATGTACCTGTACTGTAAAAGTAAGGGAGGGTACATGCATTATTCTCAGTTTTTGGGCTATGAGTAATGGGTTGGTGTCTATGTACTGTACCCAACGACACAAAGCGCTGGACAATACGGTCCAGTTTGCTTGCCATCTAATGGGACTTTAACAATAAGCAACTAGGAATGAGGGTACTAGATGAATTCTTGGAATTTTTCAACTTTTATAGAATTCAAATCACTTTTTTCATTATCAATAAATTGAATTGTGGCTTTGAATTATCCAAATGTTGGCTTCAAAACGTCGAATTAAACATGAATTTTTAATTTTGTTGAGTTGTTTCTTGACTCACCTCATTTATACTTCTTAACTCCCTCGCAGATCCAGATTTCGTCACTGTATTTGTGACATTCTCAATGCTGTTCACGTTCACAAGTGACGTCCAATGGTCTCCTCTCCTGCAGTGAACAGCATTGAGAATGTCACAAATACAGTGATGAAATCTGGATCTGTGAGGGAGTTATGAAGTATGAGGTGAGTCAAGAAACAACTCAACAAAATTAAAATAAACCTCATAGTGTTATTTCCTACCACATAACTTAATGGATTTTTAACATTATTTTAAATAGGAGTTTCAAGGGGATTATACTTGCATTCGAATTACCCAATTATTCAGATTATCGAATGTTGAATTAACCTGTGTCCACTGTATAATAATAATAATAATAATAATTTATTTATTCTGGCAGAGTTAAGGCCATAAGGCCTTTGTCTTCCACTCAACCTGCACAAATTACAAGTAAATATTTGACAATATAGATTATATTATATACACTATACTAATTATAAAAATTAAAAATATTTTAAATGTTGCAATGGAAATTTCATGTACATCGACATTTTATGCAATGATAATAATAATAATATTTATTAGAATAATAATGATAATTATAGTATAAAATATGATAAATTATACGAGAAACACCAATTAATATATGTACCTTACACTGGGTAATGATGAAGTTGAGGTTAGAGCAAATATAAATTTAGATTTCTTTTAAAAGATGCCAATGTCCGGCAGCCCCTTATTTCTTGTGGTAGGGAATTCTAGTTGCGAGAAGTGGAGATGGTATATGACATGGAGTGATGTGATGTCCTACTCTGCGGTATATCATCTTCTTCAAATCCTCTCAAACATCGTCCTGCCATCTCATCTTAGGTCTACCATCGGCTCTAGTTCCTGTTGGCTTCCATTTATATAGTTTTTTTTAACTATTCTCTGTTGACCCATTCTCATCAGGTATCCAAACTATCCAATCCTAAGAGATCTGATATGATTTATTATATTTTGATTTTTAACTATATTAATATTAGAGTTTGTATTCTTTAACATTCTTACTTCGTATGTTTATTCTGTTGGACGATCGTTTCATAGCTATTGCTCCATCTTCAGCTTGTTCACAAACTGGTTTTTTTTTTTCTTTTCTTCAAGTTGTCGGCCCTGGATCTGTGTTCCAAAGAACTTGGTAATGAGGCTCCTTTCTCCAAGAATTTCAAAGTTCATAATTTTCTCCTTGTTCTTCTGTATATAGATCTTTTCCCATATTGTGAGTTCATTGGTATTTTCCAACTGTTTTAATAAGTTCTTTGGAACACAGATCCAGGGCCGACAACTTGAAGAAAAAGAAAAAACCAGTTTGTGAACAAGCTGAAGATGGAGCAATAGCTTTGAAACGATCGTCCAACAGAATAAACATATGAGGTAAGAATTTTAAATAATACAAACTCAAATATTAAATTAAAACCTCATAATATAACTTCCTAATGATTTTAAAAATTTAATTATATTATTTAATTCGCTATTTGTTTTGATTTTTCA
Source organism: Diploptera punctata (assembly GCA_030220185.1). Lineage (NCBI taxonomy): Eukaryota > Metazoa > Arthropoda > Insecta > Blattodea > Blaberidae > Diploptera > Diploptera punctata. The sequence goes on from JASPKZ010006855.1 coordinate 1,597,205, forward strand.
AGTTTGGTCTTGTCCTTTATTTGAAACATAAATTGTTCTAAGTATCTTTCTTTAAAAAATTAACAATTTTTGTTTGATTGTTTCTTTGAGAGTCCCACTTGCGTAAGTCACTATTGGTCTTATTAAATGTAAATTGTAATTTACGTGATGGTGTTGTTGAATTTGTGCAGCTCTGAATAATGCCTGGATTCTAACAGTCACTTGCTGAAAACTCTCCTTTCTTGATGTTAAATGGGACGAGCTCGTTGAATAAGCAATGCCTTTACACAAGAACTAACAAAATGCTTTTACCTTGATTCCCTGCGTGTGATTGGTCGGATGACGGTGTGTGCGTGTATGTATGTTTCTTAATGCTTCCCCTAAACACTGACAGAAAGGCTGTACATAATGCATCGGAAATACAATAACAGAAACAAATTATAAATATTTGTACAGTATTAAATATTTACTTCCAAGTCTTGATAAAATAACAGATTGATCAGGGAAAAAAGTGTAATTGCTGAATTTTCACTCTTTGACAAACTTCACTGTTGAAGATGCAAGGGGACAGTTTAGAGGAATTAAGTATCTGATATCTTGAAATAGTTAACCCATTAGAATACAATTTTTATTTTAAAGTTTTGGAAAAAGCATAATTTACCTTAACCTAGCATTTTTCTAAGTTCTACACATTCATAGTGCGCATGTGCGAATGTAAAAAAAAACTTTTGCTAGATGGCAGATGTATGTGTCAAATCGGTATGACCAAACCTTCATGATAAATTCCCAAACATTTATTAAAAATGGAAGTACACCAACTTCCTCCTTCATAACCTAACAAAATTAACTCTTACGTAAATTAATGAGTCATTTTTTAACATCTTACCTCATATTTTATGCTTCTTCAAACACGGGAACTAGTTTTCAAGAGAAGGATCTCTCTCATTTTCAACCGACATTAAAATGAGAGAGATCCTTCTCTCGAAAACTAGTTCCCGTGTTTGAAGAAACATAAAATATGAGGTAAGATGTTAAAAAATGACTCATTAGTTTACGAATTAAGAACCTCATAATGTTATTTCCCATATTTAACTATGAAAATTAACTCTTCTTAACATTGTTTAGTTGTTTCTTGACTCACTTCATACTTTCTTAACTCCCAAGCAGACTCGAGTTTCTTCACTACATTTGTGACATTCTCAGTGCTGTATTACGTTCACAACTGATGTCCAACGGTCTCCTCTCCTGCAGACTGACCTCTGCGCCATCTGATGGCTGACCGACGAACTTCCAAATCAATCCCCTCTGCAGGAGAGGAGGCCGTTGGACATCAGTTGTGAACGTAATACAGCATTGAGAATGTCACAAATGCAGTGAAGAAACTCGAGTCTGCTTGGGAGTTAAGAAGTATGAGGTGAGTCAAGAAACAACTAAATAATATTAAAATAAACCTCATAGTGTTATTTCCTACCTACATAACTTAATTAACTCTTCTTCTTATGTGGTGTTACAAACTAGTGGACCTTAACCTCCTCTATGGTCTTCTTCCATCCTTCTCTATCCATCACCAACTCCCTCCAGTTCTTTATTCCAAATCCTTTCACATCTGCTTGTAACGGGCTTCCAATATAAAACCGGACCGGCCTTACGGAGTTTCACCCGGCATGCAGTGCTGTCTCTTCCTCCTGCCACCCGTCTTTGAACTGTTTCTTACCTGTATGTGAAGAAGATACTGAAATCCCAACTTGTGCTAATTTCGGTAATGATTTTTGTGGTGAACGTTCCAAATTTTCGCCAATTTTGCCTAATTTTTCTTCGGTGAGAACCGTACACCTTCGCGTGTGTTTCTTATTTTGTACTGAACCAGTGGTCTCAAATTTAGTCACAAGATCATGGATTGTCGATCTGGAAGGAGGTAATTGTCCAGGGAAGTTCCGAATAAATTCCTCGCGAACGCGACGAGCTGATTTGTATTTATAATAACATTTACACACATAAATGCGCTGCTCTAATGTCAGCTGACGTCTCATCTTGTCGAACGATAGTAAACTGACTAGTTCAAGGACGAGCGGCTGGCAGAGTGAAATGCGGACGAGGAGAGAGTGCTGCCTGATGGGTGAAACCCCGTGAGGCCGGTCCGGGTTTATATTGGAAGCCCGTTATATAATTTCACCATCTTGTTCTTGGTCTTCCTCTTAATCTGGTCTGTCTGGATTGCTGTTGAGGACAATCTTTACTTTCATTGTAGTTTCCATCCTTGTGATACATCCTAACCATCTTAATCTTTGACATCTTATGTGTGTCTCCAAATCCAATACCTTATACAATTCATATATCTCATCGTTACATCTGGCTCTCCATCCATCCTCTGTTTCAATTGCTACAAAATAAATTACATGCATATTTATATTTAAATTAATATTGGGAAGTAAACATTATGAGGTTATATCATTAATAGTGAGTGGAGAACATATTTTAATCGACTCACCTCATACATTTTCAAACTTCTTTGATACCGACGGTTTCAGACAATATCATGTCCATCTTCAGTCATGGCTTCCACTGATGAAATTCCATGATTGTTGATTTCTTTAGTGACATCACCTCTTGTACTGCCATCTTTCATTGGGATTATAAACTTTGTAATTAAATTTTTATCCACAGAAGAATAAATATCGATCTATGAATTTCGATATTCCGGTGGATAAAAATTTAATTACAAAGTTTATAATCCCAACGAAAGATGGCAGCACAAGAGGTGATGTCACTAAAGAAATCAACAATCACAGAATTTCATCAGTGGACGCCATGACTGATGAAGGACATGATATTGTCTGAAACCGTCGGTATCAAAGAAGTTTGAAAATGTATGAGGTGAGTCGATTAAAATATGTTCCCCTCTCACTATTACATGCATATTATTTAATGAAGTGTAAACTAACCTGTCCTATCGGAAACTAACAAAATGAAGTGAGTGAACATCCATTTTTGAATGTTGGTCATTCTCATTTCACAGATATCTCTGCCTTCTAGCAGAAGTTTCTTTAAGCATTCACACATGCGCACAACAATATAATTTGAGATAAATGTGACATTTTGCATATGTAGATAAATATTTCATAATTGTAAAAAATGTTGTGTCATTGCAAAATGTTTAAAATAGTATGAAATGTTAGTAAAGATGGAAGAGATATGTAGAGCACAGTATTACAAGAATATGGTATGGAAAATCTAGGGAAAGGTATTCTAAAGTTGAGCCGAAACTTTAACCCATAAATCTGATTTAACTTTCATCCGATCTTGGTTAACTGTTTTTATCAAATCTTTTAACATTTTTGGCTATTTTTTGCCTGAATATGAATCCAGAGTTGAACCCAAGTATTTATTTATTAATTTTGTTTTAAATGAGTTTTTTTTACGAATTATCACAAATTTTTAATATCTATCTTAATAAGAGTTTATAAATCAACATGATTAAGACCACGTTGGTCATTTCAGAGTTTTAAAGTTGGCAATATGTTATATTTACCATGTTCCATAAGCATTTAAAATTTAAGTCAATCTTCACTATTTGCTGTAGCGCCGAACTAACAATATTGGAAATTGAAAGTTCTTTTCCATGTTTGAGAGTTATTCATCAACAGTCTATAAGAGCAGAAACATTTGGCGCTTAGCTGCATGATGCAAAATTTAGATTAGCATTTATGATCTGGTTTGATTGCAAAACACAGAATCTCTGATAGGACTGATGGCGTTTACATTTTTCTTTAATAATGCAGCTATATTTAAAGATTTGGTGCTAAAAGTGTGCGTACACTTACTTCATGAACCAGTCCCACAAATGGCATGAAAATATATTTTTTTACAAATGGCTCTTAGCCGGTTGATGCATAACATCACCCATTTCATGAAATAATGAGTTCATGACCTTTAAAAACTTCTCTTTCACACTTGAATGTTACTTTTCTTGTGTATAAATAATTTTTTTCTGAAATGGCAGTGCTATTTTGCCGATTTACTTGCACATGTTTCAAAACTTAAATCTTTAGTTCTGGCCACTCCCATGTCCACGCAGTTTTTCTTTTATGCAGACTATACAGTGTCCCCCTCAGACTACATCATTTTTTCCATAGGCAGAGTTCCAAAATGTCTTTCAGTTTCAATATTCAATATTTTACAACCTTCAATTAGTAAATTCACTAAAAACTGTAAGAAAATACCAAAATGAATACAAAATATCTCAACATGTCAACTTAATTTTGTTTATTTAACTTTCACAGGGAAAGAACACTATGAGGTTTATTTAATAATTAAATTAATGTTTTTATTACCTCACCTCATATCCTTTTTCTTCTATACTACAGTTTCGGAGCTTATCTCCATCGTCAGTAGCCTCTGGTCGACCGGTGTTATGTCGTTTCTTGGCGGTTTTCTTCTTACTTCTATCGGTGGACCGATGAACCTCTGGATCAGGTCAAAAAGCTAGCCTAATCAAACAAACAGATAAACTAAAGGAACTCACAGTCTGGGAAAAAATCCACATCCAAAAAAACAAGAAAGACAAACTCATGAATTTTGAAACTCCCGCAAATTTTGACCTGATCCAGAGGTTCATCGGTCCACCGATAGAAGTAAGAAGGAAACCGCCAAGAAACGACATTACACCGGTCAACCAGAGGCTACTGACGATGGAGATAAGCTCCGAAACTGCAGTATAGAAGAAAAAGGATATGAGGTGAGGTAATAAAAACATTAATTTAATTATTTATTTTGTTTATTTGTTTCTTGGCTCACCTCATACTTCTTAACTCACTTGCATATCTATATTTCGTCACTGTATTTGTGATGAAATCTAGATATGTAAGGGAGTTAAGAAGTATGAGATGAGTCTAGAAACAAATAAACAAAATTAAAATAAACCTCATAGTGTTATTTCCTACCTACATAACTTAATGTCAACTTAATTAAATTAATATTAAGAAACTAAAGCTATTACTTTGTTTGAAATAAGTAAAGTAATAATTAAATTATTGTAATCAATGCTAAACAGAAAAATTGTAACACCTCACCTTATTTCCTTCTTCTATTAGATTAGTTTCTGGTTTTTATTACATTCCATCCTCAGTAATTTCATGTATGTTGTCTTGAATAGCCACCACCTGCTCCCTCTGTTGGTAAACTGACGATAAAATCACTTTCCCCGGGAATTTCAAAACTTGTTAATTTCTCCTTTTTATTTTGTTGAGTTGTTCACAACTGACGTCCAATGGTCTCCTCTCCTGCAGACTCCTTTTCATTTTTTTAAATGTAGATTTTTAAAAAAAAATAAAAATGTCATATCAATAGAAAGGATAAATTAATAAAACGAATGGAAAACCTAAAGAGCTCACTGTTTGGGAATTAAATCGACACAAAAAAAGAAACAAAAAGGAGAAATTCATTAATTTCGAAATTCCTGAGAAAAGTGATTTGATTTTGAGGTTGTTGAGTTTATCGACAAAGGGAACAGGAGGTGCTATTCAAGATGTCATAACAGTCGTGAAACTACTGAGAAAGAAACCTAATAAAGTCCCAAAACCAATCTATGAAGAAGAAGGATATGAGGTGAGGTGATATAATTTTTCTTAACCCTTAAATTGGCAATAAATCCTACAGGATACAGCAATTGGTTTCATTTATTTAATATTTTTTAATAAATCAGAAGAAAATAAACAAATAGAAATAAAATTCATCGGAGAACATATTGTTTAAACAACTCACCTCATAGGATTCATGCTTCCATGATATCGCGATTTCAAACATAATCATGTTCATCGTCAGCCATAACTCCGTCGGATTATGTTTGAAATCGCGATATCATGGAAGCATGAATCCTATGAGGTGAGTTGTTTAAACAATATGTTCTCCGATGAATTTTAATGATTATACCTCATAATGTTTACTTCCCAACATTAATTAAATATAAATAGAAATAACTTAAACATGTGTCAAATTTCACAATATACCTAATAATAACAGTTATGGTTGATTTTGTTTTCACTGGCGGTTTGCCACATTTAAATATCTGACACGAGAAATTAGTGTCTTGCCAATTTAAGGGTTAGGTAAGTAATACCTCGTAGTAATAAGTTTGGTCTGCCTTCATCTTACCTCATAATTTGTTGTTTCATGTAAGACATGTTTCAAAGCTTCTTAACTTCATCTTCAGTTGGTCTTCTTCTTCATCTTCCTTCCAAGTATTAAGCCAAGGCCTGTTACGATCCTATAGAAAATTTTCCCTCCAGCGTTTCATAGGACGGCCCAGTGATCTTTGTCCTCTTGGTATATAATTATAAACAGCTTTGGGGATCCGATTTGAACTCATTCTTTCAAGATGGTGTTTCCAATTTAGTTGGTACTGTTTAATATATTCCAAAATTGGCGTAGTCTTCAATTCTTTTAAGATATCGGTGTTCCTTTTCCGATCCCATCTGGTGTAACCCACTGTTCTGCGCATGAATCTCATTTCACAAGCCATTATTCTGCTTTCATGTTGTCTTTTTAGTGTCCATGCTTCACTACCATAGGTCAACACTGGTCTAGCCAAAGTGTTAATATAAACGTAATCTGGTGTTTTTTTTATACTAGGGATGGTTTCATAACTTGATTAATAATTCCCAAACTTTTATTATAACTAGTAATTTTTTCAGGGATATCCTTTTCATCCAAGATAGAGAGATAATATCCAAGATATTTAAATTGACTAGATCTCTCTAAAATTTTATTCTGGAAACAGATTTTACTTTGTATGGGGCCCTTCCCATGAAATGCCATAATTTTAGTTTTGTTAATTGATATTTCCATATTAAATTTGGCACCTTTTTTTTGTAAATTATAAATTGATCGTTGCAAATCATTTTTGGAAGGTGCCAGAAGAGCTAAATCGTCTGAAAAAAGAATAGCATCTTCAGTTGGTACTGACTGTAATGAGTCTGTACCAATTGAAGACAAAGTTGGGAAGCTTTTAAATACATATATTAAATTTGAGAATTTTTAACATTATGAGGTTCAAATTCATAAGAATTAAATTAATCGTGATTATTTATATTATTTAATATTTATAGAAAAGACACACATACTGACAACTACATAAAATCTTCAGGTTTTAATCATTTGTCACATAAACATGCAATTTTCAATAGTCTATTACACAGATTGATAAATATCCCACTTAATGTAGAAAATTTTGACGAGGAATATAATCATATTGTACATTAAAATTCGTCGGAGAACATATTGTTTAAACAACTCACCTCATAGGATTCATGCTTCCATGAAATCGCGATTTCAAACATAATCATGTTCATCGTCAGCCATAACTCCGACTGACTTAATTCTTCGGCCGTCAACTATTCTATTGTCGCCATCTATGGTTGAATTTATGAACTTCGAAATCAATGTAATTTCGTTAGGGATATCAAAATTCATTGATCTATTTTTGTTTTTCTGAATGTATATTTTTTCCCAAACTGTCAATTCCAAAGGTTTCTCTACTTGTTTTAAAAGTTTAGCTTCTCTTCCAATTTTATGATGTTCTAATAAACTATGTGCAGCAATTGCAGATTTTTCAATTTCACAATTTTTAATATTTCTGAAATGTTCTTTTGTCCGAATTTCCAAATTCCTTTTTGTTTTTCCTATATAAACTTTATTGCAATCTTCACAATTTATTTGATAAATTTCAGATTTACATGTTGCTAAAATAAATGGTTTTAATGAAGACATAATAAAGAATAAATTAAAGAAATTTAAAGAACAGAAAAGGTTACAGGAATACACCACCTTACAACAAGATTCCAAAAAAGATATAAAATTTAAAAAATTTACTTACCATCCTGAAGTTCATAATAAGTTTCATAAAATTTTCAGAAAATTTAATATAACATTGGCTCCAATTAACAAATTCAGCCTGGGTAATCTTCTGTTAACTAATAATAAATTTAACACCCCTGACAACAAAAAATCTGGTATTTATCAAATTGATTGCAAAGATTGCAACAGGATATATATAGGAAAAACAAAAAGGAATTTGGAAACTTGTAAAAAAGAACACTTCAGAAATATAAAGAATGGAGAAATTGAAAAATCAGCTATAGCAGCACATAGTTTATTAGAGCATCATAGGATTGAAAAAGAAGCAAAACTTTTGAAACATCTATCTAAACCTTTAGATTTAACAGTTTGGGAAAAAATATATATTCAAAAAAACCATACTAGAACTATGAACTTCGAAATTCCAGATGAACCTAGCTTGATTACAAAGTTCTTCAAAAATACAACAGATGGCGGTTTAGAAAATGATTCATTAAAATGAACACCAGATGGCAGTTTAGAAAATAATTCTTTAAAAGAACATCAGATGGCAGTTTGGATAATTATCAACAAAAGTTGTTGTTGTTTTCAAATGCTGGGCCTTGGCACCGAAGCCATTAGCGTTCTTGCTCTCCAATATTTCTCTATGGTGGATCCAACAGGTAATACTTCACAGGTTTGTAGGTGTTCTTCATTCATTTCTTTGTCTTTATTGCATAGAGGACAATTTGGATTCGTGTAGATTCCTATTTTATATAAATGTTTGGCCCAATAGTCATGTTCTGTAAGCAGTCTAAATTTTGCTACTGTAGTTTTGCGTGGAATTTCTGGAATAATATCTGGCTTCTTTACTAAAATATTCCATTTTTTGTCTTTGGCTTTATTACATAGGTCTTGGTTTTGTTTGATTTTATATTTGTTTTTAATTATTCTTTTTATGGATGTGAAAGGTAAGCTTTTAGTAGTATTCTGAATTAAATTGGAGCCTTTTTTGGCAAGAAAATCAGCAGTGTCATTTCCAGCAATTCCACAATCTGCAGGTATCCATTGCAATTGAATTCTTTTCTGTAGTTTTTGGAGTTGTTGAATCATTTTGTAGCACTCTTTAATTTGTATTGACTTCATTTTGTGTGAATTTATTGCATATATTGCTGCCTTAGAATCAGAGAGTATGGCATCATTTTGAAATTTATTTATTCTGTATAGTAATTGTTGGAGTGAAATATGAATAGCCGTTACTTCCACATCAAAATTTGTTGTGTGGTATCCTGCTGGTTGATAAAATGAAAATAATGCACATGTAATTCCTGATCCTGAGTTGTTATCAATAGTAGATCCATCTGTGTAGACATGTAACCATTCTTCTGGTGGATATCTCTTATTCACAGCTTCTAATGCTAGAGCTTTTGATACAGGTGTGGGAGTTTCAGATTTTGTAACTGGTTCTTCTAGATTTAGCTGAATGTTAATTGGTTCAAAAGTAAGAGGGTTATCTCTGATCAAAATATTTTCTTTAGATTTAGGAAGATTCAAATCTGTTTTTATTTCTGTTACTTTGGACAAGAAACTTGTTTGTGTTTTCAACTTGGTTGGTTGTAACTGTCTTTTTTCCCATTTTGTTGTTGTTGATCGTAACATTTTCTTATGTTGTGTTATTGCCTGTTTCTCTAAAGTTAGAATTATCAACAAAAGTAAAAATTGACAATCGTGAAAACAGTTGATGATGGTGATAAGAAATTGCCAATACTGCAGTGTTGTATAAAGAAATATAGAAGTATGAGGTATGAAATAATCACAATTAATTTAATTCTTATGCTTTTAAATACATCTTACAAGAAACAACAAATTATGAGGTAAGATGAAGATAGACCAAATCTATTATTAATTAGAACCTCATAATGTTACTTCCAATTGTATTTTCATAGTGTATATTCCTGAAAAATGATGTGAAGAAGAATGATCAAGATATTGTAATTCGTAAACTGTCTCCTTCATCTTTATACAGTCTAATATGAACACGCCTTGTCTGATAAAGAAAAAGTAATGTGATAAAAAACTTTTTCTGATGCAGGTATACTCAAAAAAAAGTTAAAGCCGATGAGATTTGGTGCTCGATATATGGTTTTAATAAATCATTAAAAAAAATAGCACCTGTTGCTATAAAAAGAACAATTTTTGTAAAATATTTCCAAATAGTAAAAAAAAAATAATAATAATTTAAGTAGTATTGGCAAAACTTTGCTCTACAGTTGAAAAAAGTTGCCAAAAAAATCTCTAAAAGCTAGAATTGAAGAGAGTATTTAGTTGTGTATTACAATATTTAATGCCGTTTTTGTTTGTATTGTTAATTAACAATATCTGTACATATTGTAAACATAGGGTTGTGGTGGTAACTAACAGCATGGTAAGTGGTGTTTGGTTAGAACATATCTAAAAAAAATAGTTATTTTTGCTATAAGGGAGGAAAGGATGTTATTAACTAACAAAATAGTCAATTGTCCTTACCTCCCAAAAGTTTCATATAATAAAGGGCTACTCAGAAAGAAGGAACAGACTTCAAACGTTTATTTCTTCCAAACTACAAAAAATACAAACACAATTTCAACGTTCCTGGAAAGAGAAAAGTTCAAATTTCGCTATTTTATGCATTCAAGAAGAGCACCATGTGTTACACAACAAATATCAAAACGATGGTTCATTTCTTGCCACACATGAATCAGCAGGTCTCGAATTCACAGCTTCAACAATCTGATGTCGCAGATTTTCAAGAGTGTTAGGCATGGGGAAGGATAAACACAGTCTTTTACGTATCCCCACAGATAAAAATTACACAGGGTTAGGTCTGGTGACCTGGGAGGCCACCTGCGATGAAGTTGATCTTCTGCTCCTCCTCTTCCAATCCAACGTCCTGTTGTGTTGTCATTTTGTTACAATTAACATGATAAGCAACAGTGCCAATGTGGCCGTGATCAAAACTTAAAACTTTTCTCTCTTCAGGAATGTTGGAATTGTGTTTCTATTTTTTGTAGTTTGGAAGAAATAAATGTTTGAAGTCTGTATCTTCATTTTGAATAGCCCTGTATTTTTTTCACTCACTGCTTGTAAATATACAGGGTATGGCATAAGTCAATTAACCACTGCACATGGTTGCAAGGGGAAAAAAAACAGATTGGCTGAAAATGGGGTTTGAATACGAAACCTGCAGAATATAATGTCAAGCACTACTGTCGCTCTAACACTTAAATTGGCAGTTTATCCTATAGTTGGTTTAATTTATTTAATATTTTTAATAAAACAGAAGAAAAATCAGTAGAAATTACTTAAATATGTGTTGAATTACATACTTTACATTATAATAACAGTTATGCATAATTTCGTTTTTACTGCAGTCTGTCTCATTTAAATAATTGGCACGAGAAAGTAATGTTTTATTAAGTTATTTAGGTAGGAAATAACACTATGAGGTATATTTTAATTTATGTTGAGTTAAGGTAGAATATGTTTATCACTCACCTCATATTGTTCTTCTTATTTGATTATAGACTAGTTTCGGAACATAGTTTCTGTTCCATCCTCAGTAACATCACGACCGTTGTTCTGTCGTCTTGAAGAGTTGTCCTTCTCTCCTTCCATTGGCTGACTGAAAAACCTCGAAACCAGGTCATTCTCACCGGGAATTTCGAAGTTCATTCCCGGTGAGAATGACCTGGTTTCGAGGTTTTTCAGTCAGCCAATGGAAGGAGAGAAGGACAACTCTTCAAGACGACAGAACAACGGTCGTGATGTTACTGAGGATGGAACAGAAACTATGTTCCGAAACTAGTCTATAATCAAATAAGAAGAACAATATGAGGTGAGTGATAAACATATTCTACCTTAATGAATATACCTCATAGTGAGAATTCCTAAAATAAGTAATTATGTTGAGTTATTTTTGACTCGCCTCATACTTCTTAACTCCCTCGCAGACTTAAGTTTCTTTACTGTATTTGTGACATTCTCAATGCTGTATCACGTTCACAACTTTATTCACAAGTTGTGAATGTGATACAGCATTGAGAATGTCACAACAAATGCAGTGAAGAAACTTGACTCAAAGTTGTGAACGTGATACAGCATTGAGAATGTCACAAATTCAGTGAAGAAACTCAAGTCTGTGAGGGAGTTAAGAAGTATGAGGTGAGTCAAAAATAACTCAATATAATTTAAGTAATGTTTTGCCAATTTAAGGGCTAATTAAGATGGTATCATGCCTGACTCTAAACTGTCCGAGTTTGTTTTGATTATATCAGTGACAAATACATTTAATATAACGCTGTTAGGTATTGCCGATTGGTCACGTAGATCACCAGACCTCACACTATGTGATTTATCAATGTGGGGAATTTTGAAGGAGAAAGTTTTCAGTACAAAACCACTAAACCTGCAACATTTACGGGATTTGATTGAACAGGAATTTGAAAACACTTTTGGTAATCTAGGGAAATTGTGTGATAACATCTGCAAATCAGTGTTAAAATGATGTCATAAATGCTTAAACAATTATGGAGGTCATTTTGAACAATTTCAGTAGTTGTTTTTGTATAGATGCTGTAAGCTACAGAAAATAATACATTTACATTTTCAGTTAACTGACTTATGCTGCACCCTATAGTTGTTTATAATCTGAGATTTTAAATTTATCATTTCTCACCGAAAGGCAAATTTTATTTGATGAAAAAAAATATTTGCCTGAATCGGGATTTGAACCCGATGTGTCTGGTTCTATACACCCGTGCTCGACCACTGATCTACCAGGCTCCTGATTCAAATGAACAATAATTCTTTCTTAATATTTAATGGAAGTGACACTAGGATGTCAAATTTATTTAATAGAGAGCTAGAATTATATTTAAAGAGAAAAATGTACTCTCAGACTGGGGTTTGAATCAGGACCTTTGACTTTCTATGGCAATGATATTTTAAGATTCTCCCATATAACTTGTATAGATATGTGAAACGTATTACATATTTTAATGTTTTTATTTCGAGTGTTAGAGAAGGAACTACATTTTCTGACATGCTTAAAGGTAAAACTAATGAAAAAGCATACATACATCTGGCTTAAATACAAATGAAGAATAGTGAGTGGAGAACATATTTTTAACGACTCACCTCATATAATTTCAAATTTCTTTGATACCGGCGGTTTCAGACAATATCTTGTCCCTCTTCAGTCATCCACTCACTATTAATGATATAACCTCAAATAAATGATTAATTTAAATAAAAAAATCAAGAAATTTGAGGTGAGTCAAAAACAACTCAAATTTAAAATTCATCGGAGAACATATTGTTTAAACAACTCACCTCATAGGATTCATGCTTCCATGATATCGCGATTTCAAACATAATCATGTTCATCGTCAGCCATAACTCCGACTGATGAAATTCTTCGGCCGTCAACTATTCTATTGTCGCCATCTTCAGTGCTGCCATCTATGGTTGAATTTATGAACTTCGAAATCAATGTAATTTCGTTAGGGATATCAAAATTCATTGATCTATTTTTGTTTTTCTGAATGTATATTTTTTCCCAAACTGTCAATTCCAAACAAGTAGAGAAACCTTTGGAATTGACAGTTTGGGAAAAAATATACATTCAGAAAAACAAAAATAGATCAATGAATTTTGATATCCCTAACGAAATTACATTGATTTCGAAGTTCATAAATTCAACCATAGATGGCAGCACTGAAGATGGCGACAATAGAATAGTTGACGGCCGAAGAATTTCATCAGTCGGAGTTATGGCTGACGATGAACATGATTATGTTTGAAATCGCGATATCATGGAAGCATGAATCCTATGAGGTGAGTTGTTTAAACAATATGTTCTCCGATGAATTTTAATGATTATACCTCATAATGTTTACTTCCCAACATTAATTTAATACAACTCAAATTTATTTAATACATCTGGTTTGTTTACATTACAACTGGTACTTAGCTCGGAAGACGTATAGTATTCATTCTGTCAACCATTGCACGCCAAAACTTACCTTGAAATTTCTCCCAGAAAAGTATTGCGATGTACCAAGGCCGTGTACAGAAAACTATCTGCCATTTTAAAGTGAATGGCACAGAAATCAAAGCCAGAATCCAGCAATAGCAGCCCACTGTACAGAGTTGTATGTCCCTGCATGAGTTAAGCACATAGTTGAGTGAGGCATGATGCTGAGATTTGATCATGTTACACCATTCCTGGAACAATTGTCATAGGTTCGTCTACAAGATCGTAGAACCATCCATTCCCTATGCCTTCTCTATAAAATATTACACACATCATTACCTTATTATTTATCACACCGCTTCATTAGGCTCTCTGATACACATAAATTAGATACCCGATCTCTTGAGCACAGTGTCCTTTATATCCCTCATCACACTACCTATTATTCAAAATCATTTACAGTTTCTCTTGCTAGAACATGGAATTACCTTCCACCCTATGTCAGAGACTGCCAAACTCTACAATCTTTCAGAAACAAATTGAAAATAAAATTACTAACAGAAACAACTCACTAATATTACTTTTTAAAAATTAATAATTTGTTTTTTATTACTTAATAAAAATAGTTTTAAGATTTCTTAATATATTTACCTAATGCCTTGTATAAAAAGCGATAGATTAATTCATTATAGTTTATTACTATCTTTGTATTTTTCTTTCTTTTCTTTTTATGTATAGTAGATTCGAGCTGTTATTCCTTTCTGTATTCATTCTATAATTAATTTAATTTTTATTGTATTATTAGACATTATTTTCATTATTATTCAATCTTCTTCTTCTTCCTTCCAAGTATTAGGCCAAGGCCTGTTACGATCCTATAGAAAATTTTCCCTCCCCAGGAAATTCTCGTATAAGACTTGAAAGCACAATAATAGTCCCTTCGATTGGTTGCTGGCCAAAGGAAGGCAAGACCAGTGATGGGGCTGCCATCTTATAGTCTCTGGTCAGGCTTTTCTGGAGAAGAAAAGAAAATAAAGGAAAGAAGAAATGGAAGAAAGGAAAGACTCCCTAGCCCTCGGATGCCCTAATAGCGTCGGGGTAAAAAAAAACAAGAGTTAACCAAGAGAGGTTAGATAGTAAAGTTAAAAGAGAGCAAAACACAAGTAAGTGGAAGAAATGTTTTGCTCAGCTTGGGCACCTTGTGGTCGCCATCCACATATCCCCTAGATGAGGACCCCTGAGGGTATTATTGAATTTGACAGATAATTAATTGTTTAGTATGACTATTATTGTCATTTTTTGTATTTATATGTAACATATATTTGTCCTGGTGAGTGGAACAGAAGGCCACATGGTCTTAACTCCGCCAGGCTAAATAAATCTATTCTAAATTCTAAATGATGCAGTGCTTACAGTGGGTAGTGAGGGTTTTCTAGTCTGCAATACATGAGTTGTGTTACTTCCGTATAGTTTAAATGAGAGATATGGTGCTTGATTTTTAGTGTCTTGCAGTTAAAAATGGCCTTTGTACATCACAATGCTCTCTGGAAGAATTTCAAGGTTTTGGCGTGCAGTGGTTGATAATTTTCTTGCAAGTCAACCCCAGAAGTTTAAATATCTGATTGCTATTAGAGCTTGAAATTGTCTATTTTATGTTAAATATTTTTATTTTGTTGGTGTTTGCCTCATAGTGTAAATAGTTTGTTTTAATCCTGCTTGTTTGGTTGGTTGAAGGTGTTTCCCAGGACTGACTTATGTAAACATGGAGAGGATGACTGGAAATGAACCACTTTTATGCATGTTAGTGCCGAGCATGTCTTCTTCTCTTCTTGTAACATAAAGAGGCAGGTTGTACTTTACCTTATCTAACCTTGTATATTAAAACAATGTGCGGCTCTTCTGTGCCACTGTGAATGTTCAAGTGACTGCTAGCGTCATATTGGTTAATGTGAAAATACATGTTTTGCTAGAGCCAATTGCCAACATGTTTACTCACATATAAGGGGATTCTATTCCAGGCATCCACCTACATTAAAAAGCAAGTTAGTATTAGTTTGCGTAAGTTAAGGAGAGAAAATGGGCAAGTTAAGGTAAGAAATTGGGCAAGTTAGTGTTTGGGTAAGTTAGGGTGAGAAAATGGGCAAGTTAAGGTGAGAAATTGGGCAAGTTAGTGTTAGTTTGGGTAAGTTAGGGTGAGAAAATGGGCAAATTAAGGTGAGAAATTGGGCAAGTTAGTGTTAGTTTGGGTAAGTTTAGGGTCGGAAAATGGGCAAGTTAAGGCGAGAAATTGGGCAAGTTAGTGTTAGTTTGGATAAGTTAGGGTGAGAAAATGTGATGAGAAATTGGGCCAGTTTGGGTAAGTTAGGGTGAGAAAATGGGTAAGTTAGGGTGAGAAATTGGGCAAGTTAGTGTTAGTTTGGGTAAGTTAGGGTGAGAAAATGGGCAAGGGTGAGAAAATGTGATGAGAAATTGGGCAAGTTTGAGTAAGTTAGGGTGAAAAAAATGGGCAAGTTAAGGTGAGAAATTGGGCAAGTTAGTGTTTGGGTAAGTTAGGGTGAGAAAATGGGCAAGTTAAGGTGAGAAATTGGGCAAGTTAGTGTTAGTTTGGGTAAGTTAGGGTGAGAAAATGGGCAAGTTAAGGTGAGAAATTGGGCAAGTTAGTGTTAGTTTGGGTAAGTTTAGGGTCGGAAAATGGGCAAGTTAAGGCGAGAAATTGGGCAAGTTAGTGTTAGTTTGGATAAGTTAGGGTGAGAAAATGTGATGAGAAATTGGGCCAGTTTGGGTAAGTTAGGGTGAGAAAATGGGCAAGTTAAGGTGAGAAATTGGGCAAGTTAGTGTTAGTTTGGGTAAGTTAGGGTGAGAAAATGGGCAAGGGTGAGAAAATGTGATGAGAAATTGGGCAAGTTTGAGTAAGTTAGGGTGAAAAAATGGGCAAGTTAAGGTGAGAAATTGGGCAAGTTAGTGTTAGTTTGGGTATGTTAGGGTGAGAAAATGTGAGAGTTAGTGTTAAAGTAGGTGTAAAAATGGGCAAGTTAGGGTGAGAAAATGAGCAAATTAGTGTACACCAGTTTAATTTAGCGTTCACTAGTTTGTTAGTGGGTTTTTGTGATAAGTTGCCTACAACGTCTGATCAATGACTAATACATATTTTAGTAGATATGATGATTTTAGGTTACTTTGAACTTAACATCTCACTTCATTTTAAGCCATTTCTCACATTTTTTTGGGAAAAATCAAATATTTATATATATTTCTGTTAGGTAATTATTCACTTACTGCAACAATAACTTGTGTCGATTTTTATTATTAATTTAACACTTCTCATAGAAGGATAAATTATATTTGAAGAGAAAAATTTTCGCCTAGACCAGGACTCGAACCCGGGACCCTTGGCATTCCGGGCCAAGTGCTCTACCAACTGAGCTACCGAGGCGAGTTACAATCTAGACGCAAATTTTTCTCTTATGTACGTTGTAATTCCCTCGCGCCAAATGCTTGAAACCATAGCTTCTATCTTTGCAAATGGCAGCTTCTTAGTTAAGAAGACATTTATTGGGAATTTAACACTACTTTATAGCCAGTAGGGCTTCTATTGACGATTTTTATTATTAATTTAACACTTCTCATAGAAGAATAAATTATATTTGAAGAGAAAAATTTTCGCCTAGACTGGGACTCGAACCCGAGACCCTTGGCTTTCCGGGCCAAGTGCTCTACCAACTGAACTACCGAGGCGAGTTACGATCTAGACGCAAATTTTTCTCTTATGTACGTTGTAATTCCCTCACGCCAAATGCTTGAAACCATAGCTTCTATCTTTGCAAATGGCGGCTTCTTAGTTAAGAAGACATTTATTGGGAATTTAACACTACTTTATAGCCAGTAGGGCTTCTATTGACGATTTTTATTATTAATTTAACACTTCTCATAGAAGAATAAATTATATTTGAAGAGAAAAATGTTTGCCTAGACCGGGACTCGAACCCGGGACCCTTGGCTTTCCGGGCCAAGTGCTCTACCAACTGAGCTACCGAGGCGCCAAATTACAACATACATAAGAGAAAAATTTGCGTCTAAATCGTAACTCGCCTCGGTAGCTCAGTTGGTAGAGCATTTGGCCCGGAAAGCCAAGGGTCCCGGGTTCGAGTCCCAGTCTAGGCGAAAATTTTTCTCTTCAAATATAATAACTTGTGTGTTTTTTCGTGTTTTTTTTTTTATTTAAATGTATGTAGGTGGCATAGAATCCCCAAAAGTGCTCATGAAATAATCAGTCAGAATATTTTTGTTGTCAAACAAGTTATCAGATAGTGTGTCCTGCTGGTTGTGTATTGAAGCTTGGCTTATACCAATATATTATCACTAGGAATCAAATTTATGTGCTTTACAGTTCCTGAAATATGTATGCAGTTGTGCTTGAAAAATTCTAAAATATCCAATTAATAGAACTTTTATAAGAAAAAATTACAATTAGGTTTAATTTAAGATTTAAATTAAAATGTTTCATACCTCACCTCATATCCAGTCTTCTAATTATACCGGTTTCAAAGCTTAGGCAGTTTCATCTTCAGTAATTTCTTGTCGTTTGATGTCATTCAGGAGAACTGCTTCTTCCTTCCTCTGTTGGTGGACCGATGAAATCTCTGGATCAGTCAGAATCCCTGGAAATTTCAGACTTACTCAGATTTCTTCCTTGTTTTTTTTAATGTGGATTTTTTTTTTTTCCAAACCGTGAGTTCTTTTTGTCTTTCTCTTTGTTTAATTAGACTGGCTTTTGATTCAATTAAATGTTTTTCAGACCAAGCATGAGCAGCTACTGCTGACTTTTCCACTTTGCCATTTTTTATTTACATTTCTAAGTGTGTTTTTTTTTTCAAATGCCCCAGGTTGTCTTTCGACATTCCCGGTGTTCTCTCCTGGCATGGCATACTTGTAACCCACTTCTGAGGTTAGGGCATCTGGAAGGCGTTGCTCCGATGATATGACGGGTGATGATGATGATGATAGTGGTGCGCCAGGAGAGTCCGTAATCCTAAGCTTAATCTAACATGAATGATGATGATTGCGATGGCCATATGATTTCGGGTACCGTTCGAGCTTTTAAGTTTTCCTGACATTTGTCTTACAGGTGAGGAAAAACCCCGATAAAAACCTCACCCAGAAAAAACTGTCCCGACCGGGGATTGAACCCGGGTCCACTGTGTGACAAGGCAGCACACTATCTCGAGACCACAGCGGTGGACTTTCTAGGATAATTAGAAGAGTGGATATGAGGTGAGGTATAAAATATTTTAATTTAAATGTTAAATTAAACCTCGTACTGATTTTTTCTATAAAAGTTCAATACCAGTTTCAAGGCTTAGGCAGCTTCATCTTCAGTAATTTCTTGTTGACTGATGTCGACAGCGAGGAACAAGCAGTTCTTCTGTTCGACATAACATCAGTTGACAAGAAATTACTGAAGATGAAGCTGTCAATGCTTTTTAGTTTAAAGTTTAAAGTAGTCTTGGTGGAAAGGCCCTGTGGCTAGCCAAGTTAATGACAAGCGGTGAGCGATTCCTTTTGGTTCTCCAGGATGTCCAAGAAAGGAGAACCCCGGGTTCCTGCTTAAGCATTAGCCCCGGTGTGATTTAGAGATGATTAGATACCGGTATAATAATAAATAATAACGAATAACCAGCATTCTAACCTGCATGGTAGCGGCAATGTACTCCGACTTGTGTTTAATTTTGTGATTTTTTAATATGGCGCTTGTGGCCGTCAGCCAATCAGAGGCTGGTGATTTTTTAAAGTGTGAATTTTTGTATTATTTTGTTAGGATATCGTGATCGAATGATATCCAAGGTGTTCTTAATGATTGTTTTAAGCTATCACTTAAATATTATTAGTTTAGTTTAATTTAAAATTATTATTATCGCGAATAATGTATTAGCCATTCGCGTGGCTGTCTGGGGATGCCACGCCCCTTTTTTGAAATTGTGTTATTTTGTTCTATTAGTAATATTTAATTGTATTATTTTTTTTTCTGAGATATATTGAGTGTTACTTGAATGCGTTTGATGTATTTTCGATTATGTCAATGCTTTGAAACTGGTATAATTAGAAGACTGGATACGAGGTGAGGTATGAAACATTTTAATTTAAATGCAGGTAATATCCATGTTCAAAATGAAAATATAAAATTATGAAATATTTATGGTGAAATTAAATGTTTCTTACCTCTCCTCATATAAATTTTCTAAGTAGATCGCGATTTCGAGACCACAAAGGTCTCATCTTCAGCACTTTCTTGGCAACTGATGTTATGTCGATCGGAAGAAACTCTTCTTCTTCCCTCTGTTGGTGGACCGATGAACATCTGGATCAGGTCAAAGTGGAAAAGTCAGCAGTAGCTGCTCATGCTTGGTCCAAAAAACATTTAATTGAATCAAAAGCCAGTCTAATTAAACAAATATACAAACAAAAGGAACTCACATTTTGGGAAAATATCCACATTCAGAAAAACAAAGGAAAACTTATGAACTTTGAAATTCCCGCAAATTTTGACCTGATCCAGAGGTTCATCGGTCCACCATCAGAGGGAAGAAGAAGAGTTTCTTCCGATCGACATAACATCAGTCGCCAAGAATGTGCTGAAGATGAGACCGTTATGGTCTCGAAATCGCGATCTACTTATAAGATTAATATGAGGAGAGGTAAGAAACATTTAATTTCACCATAAATTAAACCTCATAGTGATTAATTCCTATAAAAGTTAAATATTTATATTTAATTAATGTTGGGAAGTAAACATTATGAGGTATAATCATTAATATTCATCGGAGAACATATTGTTTAAACAACTCACCTCATAGGATTCATGCTTCCATGATATCGCGATTTCAAACATAATCATGTTCACCGTCAGCCATAACTCCGACTGGAGTTATGGCTGATGATGAACATGACTATGTTTGAAATCGCGATATCATGGAAGCATGAATCCTATGAGGTGAGTTGTTTAAACAATATGTTCTCCGATGAATTTTTATGAAATATTTACTTAAATGGTCGGTCTGCTCAACTTTATTAGTTATTTATCTGTAGTGCTTTCGGGACTTGTCCCATCATCAGCAGGATTCAAAACTGGTGTTTCACTGATGATCTGGTAGAGGGGGTTACACGTACTGGGTTCGTTTTCGTTTATCAGATGGTCATTGTTGTTAACTGCAATGACCATCTGATAAACAAAAACAAACCCAGTACGAATAACTCCCTCTACCAGATCTTCAGTGAAACACCAGTTTTGAATCCTGAGGATGATGGGACAAGTCCCGAAAGCGCTACAGATAATTAACTAATAAAGTTGAGGAGACGGTTAGGTAAATATATCATAATTATTTTATATTTTAATTTTGAATAATACCTCAACAGAACATATCATGAATCTTATAAAAGTTGAATATTCATATTATTAATATTGCCAAATATTATTGAAATTTCTACAAAACCTGAAGTGGGTAGTGATTCCATCTCAAATTGGAATAATTGGCAATGAAATAGCCAAGAAAGGAATAAATTAGAATTTCATTATGATGATCTAGAAGATTTCCAGGCTTTTGGCTGTGGTCTTGAGGTTTGAAGTTCCCCGACGTTTCACCAGAGACTGCGTCCAGCATCCTCAAAGGTTGTCTTGAGACTGCCAATTTTGTTGACTGCTTGCCTTATTTATACAGTTCACCATGGTCCGTTCGTATCAGAAGGCAAATACAACTTGTGACAAAACGAACTGCGCAGAAAACACATGATGAACTGCATAAATAAGGGCACGCAGTCAACAAGATTGCCATTTATTTAACTTTCACAGGGAAAGAACACTATGAGGTTTAATTTAATAATTAAATTAATGTTTTTATTACCTCACCTCATATCCTTTTTCTTCTATACTGCAGTTTCGGAGCTTATCTCCATCGTCAGTAGCCTCTGGTCGACCGGTGTTATGTCGTTTCTTGGCGGTTTCCTTCTTACTTCTGTCAGATAGAAGAAAAAGGATATGAGGTGAGGTAATAAAAACATTAATTTAATTATTAAGATTGCCATTCTTAAGTCATCCCTTGAGGATGCCGGACGCACTGGCAAAACGTTGGGGAACTTCAAGACCACGGCCAACAGCCCGGAAATTTTCTTCAAGATCATCATAATAACTGTGGCTAGGAAAGCCTATGTAAAAAATGTCATTGTTTCCTGAGCCACACCTGAAATGGAAGTTAAACATATCATCAATGCAATCCAGCCATCTGATGTTAGGTTGTCCAATTCTTCTTTTACTTCTGTTTTTATTAATGTGACCTTTGAACTTGGATCCAACTCCTCTCTGTAAAGCCTCTACTCCTTGGTGTTTTTATTACTTTAGCAGTCTTTTAGCTCTTGGCATCAACAATGGTGGGTCAGGTAGGTCTGATGCCTCACGGAGTACAAATTGCTCTTCATTTAATGTACAGTAGTTGCATGTGAGTTACTCTGAAAGCATTATGACGTAGATGCGCCGAACTCACGTAAACATGATTGCCTTTTAATGTTTGTAGTATTAATTTAACACTTCTCACTGAAGGATAAATTATATTTAAAGAGAAAAATTATACGCTCAGACCAGGGTTTGAACCCAGGGCCTTCGGCTTTCTAGGCCAATGCTCTAGTGCTGAGCTACCTGAGCACTCCAATCTAAATGCAAATAAGTGTCTGAGCGTATAATTTTTCTCTTCAAATATAATTTGTCCTTCAGTGAGAAGTATTAAATTAATAATAAAAACATACAACGTACATAAGAGAAAAATTTGCGTCTAGATCGTAACTCGCCTCGGTAGCTCAGTTGGTAGAGCACTTGGCCCAGAAAGCCAAGGGTCCCGGGTTCGAGTCCCGGTCTAGGCGAAAATTTTTCTCTTCAAATATAATTAAAGTAGTGTTTAAATTCCCAATAAATGTCTTCTTAAATAAGAGGCTGTAATTTGCATAATCAAGCAAAGGCTTGTAGCATTCGTCAGTCGGGAATTAACTATGTATAAGAGAAAAATTTGCATTTAAATTGTAGTGCTCAGATAGCTCAACGCTAGAGCACTGGCCTAGAAAGCCAATGGTCCTGGAATCAAACTTTGGTCGGAGCATATAATTTTTCTCTTCAAATATGATTGCCTTTTGATGATCTTGAAGAAGATTTCCGGGCTTTAGGCCGTGGTCTCAAGGCTTGAAGTTCCCCGACGTTTTGCCACAGTCTGCGTCTTGAGACAACCCTTGAGGATGCCAGACACAGTATCAGGCAAAACGTCAGGGAACTACAAGCCTCGAGACCACGGCCTACAGCCCGGATCTTCTTCAAGATCATCATAGCAACTCCGGCCGTGAAAGCCCAAGTCAATACATGATTGCCTTTTATTTTAGAAAGAAAAATTAATGCTCTGGAATTCTGGAAAATGTTAATTTAAATATAACATAAAAAATGATTACCTTTGTTCGTGTATTTTACTTTAGTGTCACTATAAACTTCATGTAATTCATTGTTGTATTATGTCATTCTTGAGTCAGTCAAGGTGGACTAGTGGTTACATTCCATGCCTCTGGTCCCGAGGGTCGCAGGTTCAAGCCTTGCCAAGGTCAGTGGATTTTTTAGGATGGTAAAATCCAAGGAGCAAGTCCTGTTGGTTCCGAGTTTGAAGATTTTTAGGCTCGTATAAAATCCTTAAGCATGTTAGTTAATAATTAATTAATAATGAATCATATCTCACCTCATACTCCATGATTTTCAAGTATAGAACCTCAGTTTCAAGAGGCTTCCCCCTCATCTTCAATGTACATTTTGATTATTTGAAGAGAAAAATGTTATGCTCAGACTTTGGGTTTCTAGGCCAATGCTCTTTCCCTGAGCACTCCAATCTAAATGCAATTTTTTCTCCAATGAATGAATGAATGAGTCACTTCTTATCTTACCTCATAGTTTATCATATTTGAAGAGAAAAATTATACGCTCAGACCGGGACTTGAACCCGGGACCCTTGGTTCTCTAGACCAAGTGCTCTACAAACTGAGCTACCTGAGCAAGTACCGATCTAAACGCAAATCTTTCTCTATATACATTGTAATTCCCATCCACCAAATGCTATCTTGCAAATGGCGGCTCCTTTATTAAGAAGACATATTTGGGAATAATAAAGGAGCCGCCATTTGCAAGATAGAAGCATGGCTTCACAGCATTTGGTGGATGGGAATTACAATGTATATAGAGAAAGATTTGCGTTTAGATCGGTACTTGCTCAGGTAGCTCAGTTGGTAGAGCACTTGGTCTAGAGAACCAAGGGTCCCGGGTTCAAGTCCCGGTCTGAGCGTATAATTTTTCTCTTCAAATATGATTTATCCATCATTGAGATGTACGAAATCAATAATAAAAACTCATAGTTTATGTTTTTTTAAACACTGGAACTGCAGTTTTCAAGAGGACATCCCTCCCATTTTCATGTGACATATGACTCATTCATTCATTGAATTAAGAACCTCATAATGTTATTTCCCATATGAGCAAATTTTTCTCTTATGCATTGTTAATTCCTGATCGCCAAATGCTACAAACCTTTGCTACGATTATGCAAATAGCGGCTTCTATTTAAGACCTTTTATTGGGAATTTAAACACTACTTTATATATATATTTTTTTATGTTAAGTTTTTTTTGACTCACCTCATACTTCTTAACTCCCTCGCAGACTCGAGTTTCGTCACTGCATTTGTGACATTCTCAATGCTGTATCACGTTCACAACTAACGTCTAACAGCCTCCTCTCCTGCAGACTGACCTCCATGCAAACCTCATAGTGTTATTTTCTGCCTACATAACTTAATTACTTTATATATCCAGTAGGACTTCTTCCGATGTTTTTATTATTAATTTAACATTTCTCACTGAAGGATAAATTATATTTAAAGAGAAAACTTTTATTTTAATGAATGAGTTGGAGAAAATGCTTTAACATCTCACCTTATAAATTTGTGTGTCTTCACGATACCGTTTTCAAAAGTATAGTTTTACTTCAATCTTCAGTCTTGAGTTGGAGTTTGACTGATGATGGAAGTAAAACTATACTTTTGAAACCGGTATCATGAAGACATACAACTTTATGAGGTGAGATGTTAAAGCATTTTCTCCAATTCCTCCCACTGTAATTTTGATTAGAAAAATTTTACTTTGTGACTGTTGAATTTCAATCAATGCCTTCATCTTCAAAGTTGCCATCTAAAGATGAAATTCAACAGACGGCTGAAGATGAGAGGGATGCCTCTCGAAACTGAGGTTTCGTGCTTGAAAATCACGGAGTATGAGGTGAGATACGACTCATTATTAGTTATTAACTTGAAAACCTCGTAATTTTATTTCCGATGATTAATTTATGATATAAATTCCTTATAGTGTTAATATATAGAAAGTCAATTTATTTATTATTTTTTTATATTTTTGTTACATTTAGGAAGAAGAATGGGGAAAAAAAATTAGAGGTGTGAAAGAGAAGCAACATGGCATCATCGAAGAGATTTTTGTATTTACTTCTAGCATGCTACTTCAAACCTTGAATGCCAAAGATTTATTGCATTTTGTATTTTTTTTTAATTTTGTACTTTTTTTTTAAAGATGATGCATATCTTGAAATTAACAATGTATTACACTGTGCATTTAATGGTACATTTTCTCATCAATAGACTGAATCAATAATCATGCTTTTTATTTTTTATATACAGCATATTTCAAAAAGTTGTTCACCATTTTATGTATTCTTTTTTTAAACTAGTTTTGGAACTTTAGACTACAGTTTCATCTTGAGTAATTTCATGACAGTTGTTCTGTCATCTTGAAAAGCTGCCTTTCACTCCCTCTGTTGGTAGACTGAGAAACCTCAAAATCAGGTCATTTTCCCTGGGAATTTCAAAGTTAATTAATTTCTCCTTTTGGTTTTTTGAATGTAG
The DNA here is from genome assembly GCA_030220185.1 of Diploptera punctata. Lineage (NCBI taxonomy): Eukaryota > Metazoa > Arthropoda > Insecta > Blattodea > Blaberidae > Diploptera > Diploptera punctata. The sequence continues at coordinate 1,623,005 of JASPKZ010006855.1, forward strand.
ATTTTTTTCCCAAACAGTGAGTTCTTTTGGTTTTTCTATTTTTTAAATAATTTAGCTTCCTTTTCAATAAGATGTTTTTGGACCATGCATGGGCAGCCACTGCAGATTTTTCCATTTCCCCTTTCTTGACATTCATGAGATGTTCTTTCAATCTGATTTTCAAATTTCTCTTAGTTTTTCCTATGTAGACATTCTCACATTCTTCACGTTTAATCTAATAAATAATAATTCATCATCATTTTGAGAATTTTCCTCATCATTGAGGGTTTTCTCCAAGAAATCTTAGTAATTAACATGACTTAAAAATATATGGATAAATGATTACAGACTTATAGATTATCAGTTTGCAACAAACGTTAGTAATTTATGTTGTTTTTTGACTCACCTCATACTTCTTAACTCCCTCGTGGTATAGCATTGAGAATGTCAGAAATGCAGTGACGAAACTCAAGTCTGCAAGGGAGTTAAGAAGTATGAGGTGAGTTAAGAAACAACTCAACAAAATTAAAATAAACCTCATAGTTACTTATTTTAGGAATTCTCACTATGAGGTATATTCATTAAGGTAGAATATTTTTATCACTCACCTCATATTGTTCTTCTTATTTGATTATAAACTAGTTTCGGAACATAGTTTCTGTTCCATCCTCAGTATCGTCACGACCGTTGTTCTGTCGTCTTGAAGAGCTGTCCTTCTCTCCTTCCATTGGCTGACTGAAAAACCTCGAAACCAGGTCATTCTCACCGGGAAGAATGACCTGGTTTCGAGGTTTTTCAGTCAGCCAATGGAAGGAGAGAAGGACAGCTCTTCAAGACGACAGAACAACGGTTGTGACAATACTGAGGATGGAACAGAAACTATGTTCCGAAACTAGTTTATAATCAAATAAGAAGAACAATATGAGGTGAGTGATAAAAATATTCTACCTTAATAAACCTCATAGTGTTTATTTCCTACCTACATAACTTAATTAAACATTAGCAAATTTCCCTTAATTAAAGTTCTCCATCATTTTCTGTGCTCTGTGTCTTCATCTGTTACACTAAATTTCCTCATTGAATTTTGAATGTTATTCTTCCATAAATAATAATTAATAAGGATTAAATGTGAAGAATGTGAGAAATTCTACATAGCAAAATCTGAAAGAAATTTGAAAATCGGAGTGAAAGAACTTGTCAGGAACATCAAGAAAGGCGAAGTAGAAAATCTGCAGTGGCCGCCCATGCATGGCCTGAAAAAACATCTTATCGAAAAGAAGGCTAAATTATTAAAACATAGAAAACCCAAAAGAACTCACTGTTTGGGAGTAAAATCTACATTCAAAAAAACAAAAAGGAAAAATTAATGAACTTTGAAATTCCCGGGGGGAAACAACCTGATTTTGAGTATTTTCAGTCTACCAACAGAGGGAGTGAAAGGCGACTCTTCAAGGCAACCAGAACAACAATCATGAAATTACTAAAAATGGAACTGAAGTGTAAAGTTCTGAAACTAGTTTAAAAAAAGAAAAAAAATGTGAGGTGAGTGATAAAAAAATTGACCTAAAGAACTATACCTCATAGTGTGGATTCCTAAAAAAAGTTATTCATTAAAGTTTTTGTTACCTGGATGTCACTGCTTCTGAGACTTCTTTACTAATTTAAAATGAATGTAATATCTAGTGTTAATTCCAGTAAAAGTCATTAATCAATCTGGCATGTAGGTTGTACAGCCTGCATAAAATATGCACATCCAGAAATCTAAAATTGGTATGATATTAGATCCCATAATTCGTTTTGCGTAATAAAGTACTTAGGAAAATTTTTGGACCAAAGATAGATGAACAGACAGGTGAATGGAGAAGACTACATAACAATGAACTACATGGTCTTTATAGGAAGCCAGATATAATAAGAACAGTTAAGTCTCATAGACTGCGATGGGCAGGACATGTTGCACATATGGGAAATGAAAGACTTGCATGGAAGCTTCTTGTAGGAAAACCAGAGGGAAAACGCCCAGTTGGTAGACCAAGAATGAGGTGGGAGAACAACATTAACTATGATTTGAGGGAAGTAGATTATACAGGGAATGATTGGAAAGCATTAGCTCAGGATAGGGATGTATGGAGAGCTTATGTCGATAGTGCCAGTGAGTAAGTAAGTAATTCGTTTTGTGACTCATTGTGGCCAACCTGAGGAAGTTGACTCTGAAAAGAAAGCCATATATGAGCCAACAATTGACTATTACAAAGATAAATACCAATTAGATAGTATAACTCTTGCAGGATTGATGATCGGGGCAAGAGGTACTTAGATAGTATAACTCTTGCAGGATTGATGATCGGGGCAAGAGGTACTATACCAGGATTCTTAGTTAAATTTTGGAATCTCTTAGATTTGGACAGTGTGTATCACCTCATATCCAGTCTTCCAAGTAGACAGCGGTTTCAAATCCTTGGTGGATTCATCTTCAGTACCCTCTCTTTGACTGATGTTATGTAATTCAGAAGAACTACTCCTACCCTCTGTTGGTGGATCAATAAACCTCTGAATCCAGTCAGAAACCGCGGGAATTTCAAAATTCATAAGTTTCTCTTTCTTCTTCTTTTTTTTTTAATGTGAATTTTTTCTGAAACCGTGAGTTCTTTTCGTTTTCTATTTGTTTAATTAGACTGGCTTTTGATTCAATTAGAGTGGTGGAAGTTTTCTAGTGGTGTTCTCCTCCTCCATTGTCATTATATGACCCACCCATTGATTGGTAAATGCATTAGTTAAAAATTCTCAGATGCAGCGACACTCAGACAACAAAAACATTAATGAAGACATGGAACCAGAATTTTTATTGTTTATTACATGCTGGGCTAGGATTTCTATGTAAATACGTTTTGTTCTTACATTAATGAAAGTTAAAATTTAGCAAATTACGGTTTAAGATTCATTGAATGGATTGCACAATCGAAGTCTAAACAACGACCCCAGTTTCTCAATTTTTTAGTGTTTTCATAACAACTATAAACTTGGTGACTATAAAGCACCAAATTATAAAGAAATTGTGCAAAACATGTTGATAAGCTTCAAGATTCTGGGAGCAAATATGAGTATAAAGTTACACTTTCTCCACAGTCACCTGGATACATTTCCGGATAATTTAGGAAATTATAACGACGAACAGGGAATTCGCTTTCACTAGGATCTAAAAGTTATGGAGGAAAGGTGTAAGGGTAGATGGGACCGTCACATGATGGCAGATTACTGCTGGTCTTTAAAAAGAGATTGTCCCCTAAAAAATTATAGAAAAAATCTTATAAAAGGTATTTCACTCAAATATAACATAGGTTTTCAATATTTTTCTTTCTATTTACGTCGGTGCATACTAATTTTTCAAAAAAGATTGACATTATAATTATATCTGTTATATTTTTTTCATATTTTCCAATTTTTGTAGTGTAAAATGAAAATAAAGATTAAAAAAACCAGAGCAAATCTTCCAAAATCATTGATAGTTTAATGAATTGTGAGCATAAATATATCCGAAATTAATCTTACATCAAGGGCAACAAAACCACTGTTGACCAATGTAATTAATATATCAGCAGATCGTAATTTGTCATCTGTAAAATTACAGTTATATATAAGCATTTTTCCTGTCATCTGTAAAATTGCATTTTTCCAAAAGAAGCACTACCGACAAATAGTACAGTAATTTTTGTAATGCCTGCCAAAAAACGTTTGTACCATTTCTATAAAAAGTACATATTTATCCTTTTTTTTTATATTACATATAAATCCTAGCCCTGTTCGTATGTTTTTTTTAATATTGTTTATTGTTAGAATTTCCTTTCAAGAAAATTGTCAACCATTGCATGCCAAAACCTACCTTGAAATTTCTCCCATAGAAGCATCGTGATGTACCAAGGCCGTGTCCAAAAAATATCTGCCCTTTTTAACTGCAAGGCACAGAAATTGAAGCCAGAATCCAGCAATAGCAACTCACTGTACGGAGAAAATGGACTCCCTGCATGTATAAGAGCAGAGTGGAGTGAGGCAGGATGTTGTGCAGACGGCAGGTACTGAGGATTATCCAATCTACCAATTCAGGAGTTGTATTACTTCCCTACAGCTTAAATGAGAGATGCTGGATTTTAGTGCCCTGCATCCAAAAATAATTTTTTTTAATTTCTTTTGTATGTGGTCTTAGTACATCACAACATTTCTCTGGAAGAAATTCAAAGGTAGGTTTGAGCTTGCAATGGTAGACAGTTCCCTTGTCAATTCAGTATCTATTAAGAACATGAGCTTTGAGATTGCATGATTTTTTTTCTTGTATGTCAACCATATTTTGTTTATGGTCAATACAAATGGGACATTCTCAACATAATAATAATTAAGATAGTGGTTCCATCTGTTGTAGAAGCAAGCAAGTTGTGTTTTCCAATTACCCATCATATTAGGTAGTTCAATAAATAATGCACAGAATTTCAGTTCTCGATTTTCTTCAATTGGAAATTAACAAAACTTTACAGAACAAATCTTCAATCATTCCTTTATAATGTCACAAAGTTTCACTGTCTTCCAACAGATGGCTGTGATGTACTTTAGTTTTAAAATGGCAGCTACTCCTGAAACACATACAAAGCATAGAGCTGTGATTGAATTTCTGTGAATCAGGAGACCGTTCAAAAATTCACAGACACTTATGAAATGTCTATGGCGATCAAGGGGTCGTTGGGTTAGCACATTGTTTCCCAACCTGTGGTTTGCGAATCTGTAGGGGGTTTGCCAAAACTTTTCTGTTATGGCGGGTTTCGAGGTTAGGCCTATTATTGTTTCCTTCATTTCTGTGGCATTATTATTATTGTCCACCGCTGTGGTCTCGAGATAGCGTGCTGCCTTGTCAAGCAGTGGGCCCAGGTTTGATCCCCAGTCAAGGCAGTTTTTCTGGGTGAGGTTTTTATCGGGGTTTTTCCTCACCTGTAAGACAAATGTTAGGATCACTTTAAGGCCCAAACAGTCCCTGAAATCATGTGGCCATCATCATCATCCTTCACTGGTGTGGAAAGCAACGGGAAGCTACCACACCTACAATTCCCTAGTAAAGCTGCAAACAAAGCATGAAAATGCTATGATTGCAGTAAAGGACCTGCCTTCAGGCAGAATTACTATGGATAGAATAATAATAATTATTATTATTTTAAAATTAAATGAACCCTATAATGCCCTTGTTGCATATGTGTAACATCGGGAATTTATCACATAATTTCCACAATAAATTAATATTTACCGCGGATGCCTGATTTACAGTTATGTAACAACGTTAGGAATGCATTTGATTTCGCTACAACTAGGTCTAGACGTTGTGTAACTTTTAAGCCGTAATTAGAGTAACTTTAGGTTTTAACCGTTAAGGGTTAAGTTAATTTAAGGTTATTAAACATTTTGCTTGGAATTAAATTTTATGCATGTCTACGTATGTATATTTAAAAGTCAGTGGTTCATCCAACTCAGATCGTTGTGGAAGGGATTCATGAGTTGAAAAAGGTTGGGAACCGCTGTGTTAACAGAATGTCAGCGGCAGAATGAGGTAAAGCAAGACTGTCAGATCCTCCTGGTCTTCAATCACAGCTCTTTGCTTTGTTTCACAAGCAGCCACCATTTTAAAACTAAAGTACATCACAGCCATATGTAGAAAAACAAAAAAAAAACTTCATGATGTTTTAAAGGAAGAATTCGAGGTATAATCTGTAAAGTTTTGTTCATTTCTAATGAAAGCCAATGAGGAACTGAAATTATGTGTATTATTTATTCAACGTCCTTTGTAAAATAAGAGATTATGAGAGGCTCATATTCATGATGCCTTATGTCCTTCTTGCATCTGAACTGACTTTGTGTGTCTGAATTCTTCTTAGTTTATTCTATGTACAATTCTCATCGTTTACCTTCAGAAAGCCTCTCTGGTAAATTCAACTTACTTCCCTAAAAACAGAATGATAATTAGGCCATTATTAGTATAGGAGTGAACAATAGTATATTACAATCCCAGGTTGGGAAGTGGTTTTTACAGAATTGAGGAAATGTTTAAAAACTGAGCAATAGCTAAGTTTTTAATATCTGAGATTCTGTAGAACACTTCACAAATGTGCGTTGTACATTATTTTTTGCGTGATGGTGTTTTCAAAATAAATAATAATAGTAAAATAATAACATCTTTGTTGTTTATTAGTTAGGACTACAGCAGGCCGCAACACCAATCAGTCATAAAATGACAGCAGGTATGAATTTATTGTTTTATATTATTTCAAATCAAGTTCAGTTCATTTAAAATGCAGTGATTTGTTTCGTATAATGTATATTAACACTATCTTTTGGATATTTTTTATATACATTGTACGTAGTATGCATAAAGAGCAGTGGTTTTACTTCCCGCACAAGGTTTGTAATATGTAATATTACAGTATAGTTATTTAGGTTGGCAACCCCGGAATGTAGGAAGTTGAACTTTCAATCATGGTTGCCATTGCTGTAAGTACAACAAAACACACTATCGCGCAAAAAAGCATTTTAAATAAAGTATGTGAAGATAGATTGAGTCTGTAATAAATAAAACAATATTTTACATTGAAAAGTTGTGTTCACTGTTTTTTTTAATTCAAAGTATTTGCTGTTATTTACTGCCACAGTCACCACATGTAGGTATTAATTGAAATATTTTGATTGTGCCAACTGGAATTTGAAATGTAAAGAAAAAAAAACAAAAGAATGTCAGGTACGAAAAATAAATTCAAAATGTCAGTTTAACTGACTTCTTTTTTTTTTTAAGCCTGTAACTTAATATGGATCTGTAAATATGGAATAGTTACGTGTTTATTGTATTTCTTTTCTATTTATAAAAGAAATTTACTATGGCTACAATGCAAGAAAATGAACTTCTTTGAAGCTGTATAACGGATTTTGTGTAATAATTTAGTGTATGGTCACCAAAAAAATGTACTGTTTTTATTTTATTTTCCTATCTTCTTCAGAGTGTCAACATTGTCTTGAAGTTACTTATTTTAGCTCTTACTGGTAAAAGAAAATTGATGTTTTGTCTCTGTTTTATGTAATTTTTATATATTAAATTTGGGAATTTTTAACATTATGAGGTTCAATTCATAAGAATTAAATGAATCGTGATTTCTTCTTACCTCATACTTCTATGTTTTTTTAAACATAGCACTGCAGTATCAGCAACCCATTGTTACCATCCTCACTATCCTGAGTCTTGAAAACAGCTGAGGATGGTGACAATGGGTTGCTGATACTGCAGTACTGTGTTTAAAAAAAACATAGAAGTATGAGGTAAGAAGAAATCACGATTCATTTAATTCTTATAATTTTTATTTTATTGTTTTCCTTGTTTATTGTCATAAGTAATGTGATGAGTGATTTCCAAATTATCGATAAATTCACCAAGTGATGAGTGAATTTATCTAGAGGATTTGGAAATCAAGAGTGGCATTTGTTAGGACTATTTAACAAATAAAATTAAGCTAACATAAATTAAAATGTATTTGGTGGGCAGGAATTACAACGTATATAGTCCACTGCTCTGGTCTCGAGGTAGCGTGATGCCTTGTCATGCAGCGGGTCTGGGTTCGATCCCCGGTCGGGGCAGTTTTTCTGGGTGAGGTTTTTATCGGGGTTTTTCCTCACCTGTAAGACAAATGTCAGGAAAACGGTCCCCAAAATCATATGGCCATCATCATCATCCTTCACCGGTGTGGAAAGTAACAGGAAGCTTCCACACCTACAATTCCCTAGTAAAGCTGCAAAGTATAGCATGAAAATGCTATGATTGCAGTGAAAGACCTGCCCTCGGGCAGAATTACTTTGGATGGATGGATAGAGAAAGATTTACGTTTAGATCGATACTTGCTCCGGTAGCTCAGTTGGTAGAGCACTTGGTCTAGAGAACCAAGGGTCCCAGGTTCAAGTTCCGGTCTGAACGTATAATTTTTCTCTTTAAATATGTTTCATACCTCTCCCCATAACCAATCTTTTAAGTAGATCGCGATTTTAGGGCATCTTGACGACTGATGTTACGTCGATCGGAAGAACCACTTCTTGTTCCCTCTGTTGGTGGACCGATAAACCTCTGGATCAAGTCAGAATCTGCAAGAATTTCAAAGTTCCTAAGTTTTTTGTTTCTTGTTTTATGAATGTAGATAAACCATGAGTTCCTTTTATTTTTCCATTTGTTTAATTAGATTAGCTTCTGATTCAATTAAATGTTTTTCGGACCAAGCATTCCTGTAAAAGTTCAAATAAAATTAAGCTGTTTACTCAAAAATCATTATTTAAATACAGTTATTTTAAAATATTTATATATTTAATGTAAATGGCGATTTTTTTAAAAAAATCAAAATTATATGGTTATGTTTCATTTGTTTATCCAGTTCAACTTGATCATATTACCCGTTTAAGGAGTAAGCGCAGATGTTGACGGAGGGCACTGCAGTCGTGTTTATGCAGGAATAGAACACATGACACTGCTATCTATGAGTGCAGAGGGGAATGGGACGTGGGACGCTGACAGTGTACACTGCCTTATATGACGTCACGTGTAGCAACAAACAGAACTTCCTAATTCTTCCGCCTGCAGAGATATTTTGAATGACTAATATAATATTATTTATTGCCAAATAGGATCGCAATATTGTAAGAATGCACCTTAGTGGAGAAAAAAATTAAACACTTCAACTGTATGTTATAACCAACATTATAGGTTGTATTTAAATTAATATTGGGAAGTAAAACATTATGAGGTTATGTCATTAATAGTGAGTGGAGAACATATTTTCAACGACTCACCTCATACAATTTCAAATTTCTTTGATACCGACGGTTTCAGACAACATCTTGTCCTGCTTCAGTCATAATTTCCACTGATGAAATTTGAAATTATATGAGATGAGTCGTTAAAAATATGTTCTCTTCTCACTATTAATGATATAACCTCATAATGTTTACTTCCCAATATTAATTTAAATATAATTAGATTTTAAAACTCATCTAATCTTGGAAAATATTTGTTACTTTTTTTTTATTTATTGACTACTTTAAAATTTTAGGTTGTCATTATAGACAAAGTTTAACAGAAAACAAAAAAGAAATAAACGTAGGATATAAAAATATAACACAGTCATAGAAATATAAGACAAAAGAATTTAGAGACATCTTGAAAACTTTTTAGAAGTTATAGAAATTTAAAAAAAAATGGAGTATATTTTGGTGACCATATACTAAATAATTACTAGATTTTGAAAGTGATAATTTTATGCTATTTGTTGTATGTACATACATATATAAATCTGTTGCAATTTACGATGAATTAGATATTGATTGACTTTTTTTTTTTGTGTTTGTTTACTTAACGAAAGCTCTCTGTGCCGAGAGCAAATTATGTGTATTGCATTAAACAATGAACATCTGCAGCCAAGCTATGTTCTTAACATGATTTTGTAAATATTGATTGTGTTATATTTGTCTCTACAGGTTAGGTTATGTTATTGCTGTATCTTGATTTATATGAGCCTATCATGTAGGTGCTATTATATGCTATAATTATTTATTCTTAATAAACAATGTTGATGAAAACATTCTCCTGTGCACTTGCTTCCATTCACTATCTTTCCATCTGACTTAACACACGATCAAGAAACAATTTTACTGTAGCTGCATCTCTAAACTATGATAAATTATCAATTGAGTTGGTTAATAGTGAGTGGAGAACATATTTTTAACGACTCATCTCATATAATTTCAAATCTCTTTGATACTGGCAGTTTCGGACAATATCTTGTCCCTCTTCAGTCATGGCTTCTACTGATGAATTTCTCTGATTGTTGATTTCTCTAAGGACATCAACTATCACAGAATTTCATCAGTGGAAGCCATGACTGAAGAGGAACAAGACATTGTCTGAAACCGTCGGTATCAAAGAAATTTGAAATTATATGAGGTGAGTTATTAAAAATATGTTCTCCACTCACTATTAATGATATAACCTCATAATGTTTACTTCCCAATATTAATTTTAATGAAAATATTAAGGATCAGTGAGATAACTGACTTAAGACTTGGTTGGATGAAGAAGAAGAAGAAAGAAGATTGAGTTGAGGTGCTATGCAAAATCACAATATATCTTGTTTAATCTTGCTAGAACCCGAGGTAAGTAAAATTTGCATCTATATAATGTAAGATAGTTTGAGATTTATAGAATTAGATGGTAGGAATAAAGTGGTGACGTGGTTGAAATATGGTTGGTTGGTATTTAATGTCGAAATCATTTGCTCTCTTGCACTCATATTTAGTGGGTAGGCTGGTCTCTTCTACAAAAGTTGGACAATGAAGGAGATGGTTTTCTTCCACATATTCATTTAAATTGAAAAAAGAACATTTAGGTGATTTGCTGTACCAAATTGTTCATGAGAACATTTAGTAATGTAGATTGTCCCCTGGCACTTTGCAGGGTGAGACGATTGAAGGAGCTGCCTTCTTAACCCATGTTAGCATTTAAAGGACATGATACCTTAAGATTATAAAATTTTAGAGCAAGTGAACAGTTTTAAATATCTAGGTTTCAATTTATCATATGTTAAAATTGAAGATATTAATGACAAAATAAATAAATTTAATCTAATGTGTGGCACTATTAAAAGAACCCTTAAAAACACAAGAAAAGAAAGGAAAATAAAATTTTATAAAGTAATGGCTGTTCCTGTATTGATGTATGGATCAGAATGTTGGACGATCACTAGAAGACAAGAACAAAGATTGGAAGCAGCTGAGATGCGATTTTTAAGAAATATAGCAGGATATACTCTGCTGGATAAGAAAAGAAATGAAGATATAAGAAAGGAACTAAATATTTTTAAACTTACAGACCGAATAATTAAATATAGACTGGAAAGAACATGTTGATAGAATGCCAGAAGAAAGATTTTTCAAAGTTATTGCTAAATTATAAACCACACGGAAGGAGAAATGTTGGTCGCCCACACAGAAGATGGTCTGAACAATTTTAACAAGGCTTCATGTTTGTATTGGAGTACAATAAAACATTCAGACTGCTAACGGGACATGACTGCTTGAATAACACCTACACAGAATTGGCATAACAGATTCACCTAAATGCCCTTTTTGCAATTTAAATGAAGATATGGAAAGAAACCATCTCCTCCGTTGTCCAGCTTTCGTAGAAGAGACCAGCCTTTCTGCTAAATATTGGAGTGCAAGAGAGCGAATGATTTCATTATCAAGTGCTCGACATTAGATACCAACCAACAATTTTAACAATTCTAGCTTTCATGAAACTGGAACGAGCCAAATCTGTGTAGGTGTTTATTTAGATAGTAGTGTCCTGCTAGTAGTCTGAATGTTGCCACTGCAGATTTTGTTTGTGGTTGAAATATATATTCTGTGGTGTGGGTTCAACTGTAATAATTATGTAAAAGACAGTGAAGAGATAGACATCTAGAAGAGAGATATTGAAAGATTTTTAAAAATTTAATTGAGCAAGGGTGAAATTGTATTGGAGAATTCATTATATGTACAGTGGACAACGGTTAATTCGATAATTGGTAAATTTACAGGAGAAACAAATAACTGTTTTAAATAATTATAAAAATTGATAGAGCAATAGTTGCCACATATTTTACTGCAGAATACAAGTCAAGTTATTAATACATTTGAAGTCCGTGTTCTCAACAGGTTATGCATCACATATTTCTGTGCTGGCTACTGGAGTTATGTGGTTTTCAATGACTGATGGAGTTACAAGGTTTTCATTCCCTACCGTCGATATATATGTGCAAATTGTCCACCGCTGTGGTCTCGAGGTAGCATGCTGCCTTGTCACGCAGCGGGCCTGCGTTCGATCCCCGGTCAGGGGAGTTTTTCTGGGTGAGGTTTTTATCGGGGTTTTTCCTCACCTGTAAGACAAATGTCAGGAAAACTTTAAGACCCAAACGGTCTCCGAAATCATATGGCCATCATCATCCTTCACTGGTGTGGAAAGCAACAGGAAGCTACCACACCTATAATTCCCTTGTAAAGCTGCAAGCATAGCATGAATGTGCTATGATTGCAGTGAAGGACCTGCCCTCGGGCAGAATTACTATGGATGGTTGGATGAATGTGGAAATTTTAAGTTTGAATTTACGTAAATAAAATAAAAATGTCATATTTTAGTTGGCTTGCCATCGTAAAGTAATGCATCAAAAACATTTATGTACAATATTTTTATTCTGTGGACCAAAGGAAGTTGAACAGATAGGCAAATGGACAGGGACTACGTAACACAATCTTCATGAAAATCCAGATGTAGTAAGAACAGGTAAGTCTCGTAGACTCCGATGGGTAGGACATGGGGAATAAAAGAGTGGCATGGAAACTGCTTTTAGGAAAACCAGAGGGAAAGCAACCAGTAGATAGGCCAAGAATGAGGTGGGAGAGTAACATTAATCATGATTTGAGAGAAGTAGATTATACAGGGGATGATTGAAAAACAGCTCAGGATATGTCCGCGGCCATGAACCTGCGAATTCGATAGTGCTATTGAGTTAATGTTAATATTTTTATCTGAGGAAACCATACTTTTGTCATAGGCACGTATTAACCCCCTTAGAAATATCAACCAATGAAAAACATCTGGAAAATATTCTAAAGGTATGTAATGCATGTGTGACTTTATTCTAACACGTTATTTTTAAACTATTGTAATATGATCAGTTTATATCAGTTACAATAATACTGTATTTTGAACATGCAATTGAATCAAAAATAATTCTCTTTCATTGCATATTAGCATGATCAGTTTATATTTATAGTTTCAATTTTCAACTTAAAATATTGAATTTTTATAAATTTATTGTAGTAAGAAGAAAATATAAACATATATTTTGCTAGAATAGCCTAAAATTAATAGGCTCTTTGTCTGTGTAATAAAGTAGTTAATGCCATTTTTTAAGAAACAGATGGAAATTACGTGTTTTCCAAGCGATAAATTTCAAAGTTAGAATTTTTAATTTGTCCAGTTTTATTTATAACGTGTACATGTATTTGTAAGAGAGTAATAAATATTATATACAGCAGGACATTTTCAATAATTTATATTTATTTTACCCGCGTATATAAAAGTGTAGAGTGGCGTCATTTGTTTTTTCAGGCACTGCGCATATAGAGAGCGTTCGTGTCGATAATCTGTGCTGAGCTTGCTAATGGCGATTGTGGTTGTTTTGTTGATGAATATTTGGCTTAGATATATAAAAAGATCTTGCGAGTTATATAGTTAGTTTATTAGGTTTGTATTATTGTCGCATACCATCATATGATTGATAGTACAACTTTACATATAGAGTTAACGAAATAATAAGTACTGTATTCGTTTGTATATGACTGGTAGTTTGAGGTGGCGACGTTTTGGTGGGAACTGAAAGTCATGGGCTATTATTTTACTTAAACAACAAAGTTTATAGCAAAATAAAGTGATTGCATGAATATATGTTTGTTTTTTTATAAGTTTAAATAGTAGACAACAGTATGTTACTATAGGATTGTGATATGTATGTAGGGCTCCATCTTGATTATGTACATGATGGAAGCACTAAGGAACTGCCTAAATCATTTTCACATTGTAAGTATTGTGTTAAAAGATTATTATTGACTCCGTAGGTTTAAATTTCGGAAGAAATGGGGGGCACGAGGTTCATGGTGCAGTGGGAAGAACATCCCTCTCACCTAGCCACTCGCCTGGGTCAACTATTGGAACATCAAACATTGGTGGATGTAACATTGATGTGCAACACACATACTTTGCGAGTTCATCGTGCAGTTCTTGCAGCTTGCAGTCCATATTTTGAGGTTAGTACAGTAAAAAAATTCCATTAGATTATCTCGTATTCAAATAACCATATGTGGAGTACACATGTCACTTTCCAGTACCAAAATATGACAAGAATGTAAATTTATTATGTTTTAATTTATTCTCATACATTATTATACAATGTATTTAGTGGAGGAATATTTATTTATGAGTATTTATTCAGAATGAAGTCTCCAAAGGAGGGGTTTGCAGGTTGTATATGAGATAGTGGAAAAAGTCGGGGCTGTTGTAGGGTTCAGGTCGCAAAAAATTTTCAATTTAATATCTTATTCCACTGATGCACTAAACACTTTTAAACACGTTTAAAACATTTTGCAACACTTTTAAACACGCTTTAAACATCTTCCAATGTTGCAACAATCTTTTTTTTATATTTATATATTTACATAAAACATGGTCGTGCTACATTGCTTACTTGCTACTCTCTGCTATTTTCCCTCCTCTTCCTATGTTGTTCCAGCGTTGCCACCATCAACAGCCCAAAATACTCCAGATGTTGCCAACCATTTCCACGTTCCCTGGATTTCACCTACGTTAGAGTAATTGATTTGTGTTACAGTAATTGATTTAGGTTTGGTTAGCTTTTAGGTTCCTTGCTTTTTAAATGTGATTCCACGTTCCCTGGATTTCACCTACGTTAGAGTAATTGATTTGTGTTACAGTAATTTATTTAGGTTTGGTTAGCTTTTAGGTTCCTTGCTTTTTAAATGTGATTTGATACGTAAAATAAATTACCTCTTCATATCTGTTATTCTATGAAAAATTCAAAATATCGGACGGTTACCACGTAACATCATATTTCCACTAGTTCATTTCGTGTTAATTATACATTTTTAGACAAGTTCTGGGAATTTTGTGTCAATGTTGGTCATACTGATTTCACATACATATACCGCCAACTGCTGGAGGTTGCATTTATCTACCTAGGATAATTGGAGCACTAGCGCATGCGCACTGCGATTCTATAGAACTTAGAAGAATTTTCTTGCGACCCGAAGTGTAGTATATCCCACAAATTATATTGTAAGAATATCAGAACATGACTATTTGGCCAAACATTTATATAAAATAGGAATGTAAACGAATCCAAATTGTCCTCTCTGCAACAAAGACGAGGAAATGAACGAAGAACATCTACAAACCTGTGAAGTATTACCTGTTGGATCCACCATAGAGAAATATTGGAGAGCAAGAACGCTAATGGCTTCATTGCCAAGGTCCAGCATTTGAAAACAAGAACATATTGTAAGAATATAAATAATTACCTGAACAAAGTAAATTCTATTTGAAGAGAAAAATTTTCGCCTAGACCGAGACTCGAACCCGGGACCTTTGGCTTGCCGGGCCAAATGCTCTACCAACTGAGCTACCGAGGTGAGTTACGATATAGATGCAAATTTTTTCTCTTATATACGTTGTAATGGTTTCAAAAGCATTTGGCGAGAGGGAATTATAACGTATATAAGAGAAAAATTTGCGTCTATATTGTAACTCGCCTCGGTAGCTCAGTTGGTAGAGCATTTGGCCCGGCAAGCCAAAGGTCCCGGGTTCGAGTCTCGGTCTAGGCGAAAATTTTTCTCTTCAAATATAATTTATCATTGAGAAATGTTAAATCATTAATAAAAACATCAAAGTACACCAATTTTGGAATATATTAAACAGTACCAACTAAATTGGAAACACCATCTTGAAAGAATGAGTTCAAATCGGATCCCCAAAGCTGTTTATAATTATATACCAAGAGGACGAAGATCACTGGGCCGTCCTATGAAACGCTGGAGGGAAAATTTTCTATAGGATCGTAACAGGCCTTGGCCTAATACTTGGAAGGAAGAAGAAGAAGAAGAAACATCAAAGTAAATTGTTTTTTTTTTTTTTCAAAAGGAATCCTGAAAATTCCTTAAAATTTAGCAAGAAATTGACATAAATATGACCTGAAAATGGCCATATCATTTGAACATGTCTATTAC
The DNA here is from genome assembly GCA_030220185.1 of Diploptera punctata. Taxonomy (NCBI): domain Eukaryota; kingdom Metazoa; phylum Arthropoda; class Insecta; order Blattodea; family Blaberidae; genus Diploptera; species Diploptera punctata. The sequence continues at coordinate 1,638,878 of JASPKZ010006855.1, forward strand.
CATTGGCAAAACAGAATAGCCAACCTTTGATAAACATGCTAACACAAAAGATGAAGTTAATTAGGCTCGACTTTAGAATATGATTTAATATTTGTAGGATATAACCCCTCCATTGTATCTTTACCTTGTCGTGGTGGAGTGGCTTGCGTGCTTAAATGATCCTGAGAGCTTTGCCGGCAGTAGCATTGCTGCCAATAGGGTTACCCATGCCAGACTGGTCGAAGGTGATAAGCCAGATGAAAAAAGTACCTTGGTTGAAAGAGTGACGATCTTGCACCGTAAAAATACAACCGTCAAGAAATGCAGACATGGGTTCAACTGGGGTAAAATTTTTCGGAGGTCAAATAGTCCCCCATTCGGTTCTCCGGGCGGGGACTACTTCAGGGAACCCATGTCAAAGGCTCAAAAGTACTTAGGAAAATTTTTGGACCAAAGAGAGATGAACAGACAGGTGAATGGAGAAAACTACATAACAATGAACTGCATGGTCTTTATAGGAAGCCAGATATAATAAGAACAGTTAAGTCTCGTAGACTGCGATGGGCAGGACATGTTGCACGTATGGGGAATGAAAGACATGCATGGAAGCTTCTTGTAGGAAAGCCAGAGGGAAAACGTCCAGTTGGTAGACCAAGAATGAGGTGGGAGAATAACATTAACTATGATTTGAGTGATGTAGATTATACTGGGGATGATTGGAAAACATTAGCTCACGATAGGGATGTATGGAGAGCTTATGTCCTATGGCATGAACCTACGGGTTCGATAGTGCCGGTGAGTAAGTATACTTCGTTACTGCCCCCAAGGCAAAAGATCGCTGGGACGTTAAACAATAGCCAAAGTAAATTCTATTTGAAGAGAAAAATTTTCGCCTAGACCGAGACTCAAACCCGGGACCTTTGGCTTGCCAGGCCAAATGCTCTACAAACTGAGCTACCGAGGGACGAGGTTTCTTTTAATTATTATGAGTTAACACTTTTGAAATTCATATTAAAGCACAGTTGAGGTTATGTAATGAGATGTTAATTGTAAAAAATTTTACCTGTTAAGTCAGTCGTCCTCAACTAAAGTATTAAACTTTAAGTTATTCTAATATGGAGGCCTTTCAAAAACAATGTTTCATCTTCTGCATTTTAACTGGTACTGATGGTATTGTATAGGTTGTATAATGGATTTATGTCTGTGGGTGTGTTCTCGTTGAGTAGGTCTCTATTCCTTGCTTCTTTGAGAATTCAAAATTTTATTAATAATGAAGAAAAATCAAATTTTGCCAAACACATATTAGAAACAGGTCATTGATTTAAAAAAAATGGGTGTGGTGTACAAGCAGTCACACAAAATTTTCATTCTTATTTCTTATGCCACTGATGCACTAAACACGTTTAAAACATTTTGCAACACTTTTAAACATCTTCCAATGTTGCAACGATCTTTTCTTTTATATTTATATATTTACGAAAAACATGGTCGTGCTACATTGCTTACTTTCTACTTTCTGCTACTTTCCCTCCTCTTCCTATGTTGTTCCAATGTTGCCACCATCTAAACCCAAAATACTCCAGATGTTGCCAACATCACTTCCACGTTCCCTGGATTTCACCCACGTTAGAGTAATTGATTTAGGTTTGGTTAGCTTTTAGGTTCCTTGCTTTTTAAATGTGATTTGATACGTAAAATAAATTACCTCTTCATATCTGTTATTCTATGAAAAATTCAAAATGTCAGACGGTTACCACGTAAAATCATATTTCCACTAGTTCATTTCGTGTTAATTTTACATATTTAGACAAGTTCTGGGAATTTTGTGTCAAAGTTGGTCATACTGATTTCACATACATATACCGCCAACTGCTGGAGGTTGCATTTATCTTTCTAGGATTACATGAAGCACTAGCACATGCGCTCTGCGATTCTATAGAACTTAGAAGAATTTATGTGCAACGGTAAGTACACCTTATCCGAAAAAATTGACAACTCTATGTCAATACTCCATAGAGAATACAATAACAGAATCAGCATGAAGACATAGAGATTCTAAAAGATGCAAGGAATAAAGACCTACTCAACGAGAACACACCCGCAGACATAAATATGTTATTCAACCTATACATCACCATCATCATCATCTTCCAGGGATTAAGCCTGATGGCTCGTTCCGGTTTCATGAAAGCTAGAATTGTTAAAATTGTTCAGACCATCTTCTGTGTGGGCGACCAACATTTCTCCTTCCGTGCGGTTTATAATTTAGCAATAATTTTGGAAATCTTCCTTCTGGCATTCTATCAATATGTTATTTCCAGTCGTTCCTATATTTAATTATTCGGTCTGTAAGTTAGAAAATATTTAGCTCCTTTCTTATATCTTCATTTCTTTTCTTATCCAGCAGAGTATATCCTGCTATATTTCTTAAAAATCACATCTCAGCTGCTTCCAATCTTTGTTCTTGTCTTTTAGTGATCGTCCCAACATTCTGATCCATACATCAATACAGGAACAGCCATTACTTTATAAAATTTAATTTTTGTTTCTTTTCTTGTGTTTTTAAGGGTTCTTTTAATAGTGCCACACATTAGATTAAATTTATTTATTTTGTCATTAATATCTTCAATTTTAACATATGATAAATTGAAACCTAGATATTTAAAACTGTTCACCATCAGTTCCAGTTAAAATGCAGAAGATGAAACATTGTTTTCGAAAGGCCTCCATATTAGAATAACTTGAAGAAGTTTAATAATTTAGTTGAGGACGACGACTGCCCTCCGTGGTATCTTTACCTTGTCGTGGTGGAGTGGCTTGCGTGCTTGAATGATCCTGAGAGCTATGCCGGCGGTAGCATTGCTGCCGATAGGGTTACCCATGCCGGACTAGTCAAAGGTGATAAGCCAGACGAAAAAAGTACCTTGGTCGAAAGAGTGACGATCTTTCACCGTAAAAATACAACTGTCAAGAAATGCGGACATGGGTTCAACTGGGGTAAAATTTTCCGGAGGTCAAATAGTCCCCCATTCGGTTCTCCGGGTGGGAACTACTTCAGGGAACCCATGCCAAAGAAAGACGTGCATGGAAGCTTCTTGTAGGAAAACCAGAGGGAAAATGCCCAGTTGGTAGACAAAGAATGAGGTGGGAGAATATCATTAAGTATGATTTGAGGGAAGTAGATTATACGGGGGATGATTGGAAAACATTGGCTCAGGATAGGGATGTATGGAGAGCTTATGTCTGTGTGGCCATGAACCTATGGGTTCGATAGTGCCAGTGAGTGAGGACAACTGACTCACCAGATAAAAATTTTATAATTAACATATTATTTGAGTTTGTATTCTTTAACATTCTTACCTCATATGTTTATTTTTTTTTTGGACGATCGTTTGAAAGCTATTACTCGTTAGTTATTTTGACTCACCTCATAATAATTCGATTTTCCATACAACATTCTTGACACTGTTGCACTATATACTTTTTCCATTTTACTAACTTTTTCTTAAACTTAATTTGTAGGATTTTCATCCTGTTTATTTCCAAAATCACTCCTCGGAGGAAGACGTATTGGATGTGCATTCACTGTCTATCCATCTCTTGGCTGGTCTTCCTCTTGTTCTTCTCCCTCCATTGGTCTATCTTCTTTAGCTCTTTTTGCAAGCCGGTTTTCTTCCATTCTTTCTATATGACCCTTCCAATATTTTCGTCTATCTATAATAAATTTGGTTATGTCTTGAATATGGCATTTGTCCCTAATTTCTGTGTTGTGTATTTTATCAAATAATGTTTTCCCCTGAATAGTTCTTAAGATTTTCATTCCGCATGTGCTTATTATTTGTTTAGTTTTTATTGTATCGGCCCTAGTTTCTGCTCCATATACGATAACTGGTCGAACTATCGTTTTGTATATGCTTACTAACTAATGTTCTACTAACATTTCATAATATTTTAAACATTTTGCAACAATGATGGATAAATCTTATTTGAAGAGAAAAATTGGAAAAACTGCACTTAAACTTATGTGAAATATTTTCAATCCTAAAGAACAGAGTTTATAGAGTCATCGAACCACATATCCTCAATTACTATCGATATCATACTTCTTCTTCCTTTCATGTGATAGACCTAGTGGTCTGTTACGGTCTCAATCCAACGTTTGAAGGGTCTGCCCAAAGATCTCTTGCCTGGTGGCTGATAATTTAAGATCTGACGTGGTATTCTTGTTCTGCTCATTCTTCTTACGTGAGATTTCCAGTTGTTTCTGTATTTTTGTACATATTCCATGATTGATTCTGTTGTAATTCTTTGAGAATGTCAGAATTCCTTTTATGGTCTGTCCTTGAATAGCCCGCAGTACGTCTCATAAATTTCATTTCTGCCGCAGTTAGTCTTTGTTCATCTACACTGCGAATTGTCCAGGCCTCACTGCCGTAACATAATATGGGTCTGGCCAGTGTTTTATAAATTCTAGTTCGTGTGTGTTGCTGTACTGTGTTTGGCTTGAAAATATTATTTATAATTCCTGTTACTCTGTTAAATTTTATCATTTTTTGACTAAAATCTTTTTCTTCTTCGTATGTAACTTGGTATCCGAGATGGTTAAATGTGTTGGTTTGTTCTAATATTTTATTATTAATAACAATTTTACTGCGAACTAAAGTTAAAAAAATCTTATGCTAGATGGCAGCATGTCACTATGAAATTTAAATGATCAATCTTTGCAATAAATCCCCAAATCTATGTTAAAAAAAATATATTAATAATATTAAAATTACCAATTTCGTATTGGTAACTGGTACATTTTTCAAGTTGTCAATCAGTGCGACCAATGTCGGAGATTTCCTGCTGATTCTGGCACTTTGGCGGTGGATAAATACAATTTGAACTTAGATGAAAGATATTTAGTTGTGGATTTTATACCCCTTGCAGCGATAAATAAATATTTTGTTTTGTCTTGTTCTATTGTTGTAATTTGAAGGATTTCCTTTCCAATTATATCATATTTCCTTCTTCTTCTTCTTCTTCCTTCCAAGTATTAGGCCAAGGCCTGTTACGATCCTATAGAAAATTTTCCCTCCAGCGTTTGAGGGAAATTCTCGTATAAGACTTGAAAGCATAATAATACTCCCTTCGATTGGTTGCTGGCCAAAGGAAGGCAAGACCAGTGATGGGGCTGCCATCTTATAGCCTCTGGTCAGGCTTTTCTGTAGAAGAAAAGAAAATAAAGGAAAGAAGAAATGGAAGAAAGGAAAGACACCCTAGCCCTCGGATGCCCTAATAGCGTCGGCGTCAAAAAAACAAGAGTTAACCAAGAGAGGTTAGATAGTAAACTTAAAAGAGTGCACTACACAAGTAAGTGGAAGAAATGTTTTGCTCAGCTTGGGCACCTTGTGGTCGCCATCCACATATCCCCTAGATGAGGACCCCTTTAATAATAATATTTTCATCACAAAATGCGATCAAGCGTATAGCCGTATTTCTGAATCACTCTGTAAGTGGTAACACCACCTAGAAGCACTCGGCACTGAAGATGCCCTCTGCAGTTGAGGGAGAAATGTCTGGAAGAAATACCAGTTATAGACCACGGCCACATAGCCCAGAATCTTTTAATCTTATCTAGATGATTTCATGTTATGTGATGTAAATAGATATTCCCTTTAAAATGCGATCTCTGGTAATAAGTTATGATTATACATGGATTGTTTTCACTGTAATCCAACACTTTATGTAAGCTGGCATCAGCAATTGAATCACTGAGTTGAAAAGGGAAGAAACTCCAAATATCCTACTTTTGAGAAATCCTTTAAAAACTACATAACATCTTATATTAGGGTGTCCATTTGTCCCTTTTTCCTGGGACAGTCCTGTTTTTTTTTAAATATCCCGCTATCCCAAAAGTTTTCTTGGGGATGCTCAAATGTCCTGCTTTTGGGATGATGCTTTGTCCATAGATTATATGAATATTTTTTTATAGTAATTCTGCCCGAAGGCAGGTCCTTCACTGCAATCATAGCATTTTCATGCTATGCTTGCAGCTTTACTAGGGAATTGTAGGTGTGGTAGCTTCCCGTTGCTTTCCACACCAGTGAAGGATGATGACAATGATGGCCATATGATTTCGGGGACCGTTTGGGCCTTAAAGTTTTCCTGACATTTGTCTTACAGGTGAGGAAAACCCCCGATAAAAACCTCACCCAGAAAAACTGCCCCGAATGGGGATCGAACCCGGGCCTGCTGCGTGACAAGGCAGCACGCTACCTCGAGACCACAGCGGTGGACTAAAGGAATATAATAAATGTAATAAACTCTGACTTTGTCAATGTATTTATGAACGGCGACTTTCGTTTTGTTATTTACTATGTAATTATAAATATGAACATTAAAAAGTGCCAGTTGTATGACCACAATGCACTGTTTGGTCTGTAAAATTTGCTTATTTTATTCTCGTATTGGTAACTGGTACATTTTTCAAATTGTCAATCAGTGCGGCCAATGTCGGAGATTTCCTGCTGATTCTGGCACTTTGGCGGTGGATAAATACAATTTTAACGTAGATGAAAGAGATTTAGTTGTGCAGCGATAAATAAATATTTTTAAACGTAATAGCCGTAGCTGAGCGGTTAAGGTAGGAAGCCTTGGCGCAGAGCTACGGGACTTGCACTGGTTCGAGTCTCCATGGGGAAGAAATTTTCTCATGGTACTTCGGCCAGTATGGGACCGGTGCCCACCCGGCATTGTGAGGCAATTGGGTAGCTAAAATAAGTAGCGGCTCCAGGTTGAACCAGCTATAACGGCTGGGGGACTCGACATGCTAACCACATGTCACCCCTACACTGGCTCTTGATCATCTACCTCTGTGATTGACACATGTGGATGTGAAGGGCCAGCAGCCGGCTGATAAAAGGGCAACCGCTGAAAAGTGGAAAGACCCTCAATCGGAATAAACAATGACTTGAGTGGTTTTTTTATTTATGAATGGTTGATTCTTAGAAATTTGTATTGGCAACAGTGTTGTAGTAAAAGAATATAACTGTTTTTTTTATATTTTGTTAATATCCCACCTTTTTTTAAAATGTCCCAGGTTTTTCTTTTAATTTTTTTGTGCATGTTCCCTTTTACATTGAAAATACAGTGTGATTATAAAGTCCCAGTACATTTTGTGGATAACGTAGCGCAAATAAAACAAAAATTATAAGGTAGTTTCTACTATCAAGTTAGTGTTCAACATAACCTCCATCAATCTCAAAACATATTTCCCAACGACGCACCGTCTCCCGGAAAACATGCACCAACATATCTTCTGTAATCATTTCACTCGCTTGGCGTATGCGTTCTTTCAGCACTTGCAGATTAGGAAACTTGGTTCTGTACACCTGTTGCTTGATGAACCCCCAAGCAAAAAAGTCCAGGGGTGGGAGGTCTGGCGAACGAGGTGATGCCCTTCCAATCCACCTTTTGGGAAACCTGTCATTGAGATACCCGCGTATAGCCAGAGCAAAGTGTGGTGGTGCTCCATCTTGTTGCAACACCACTGTATCAATGATACCATCTTGCTGTAACTGTGGCTGTAAGAAAAGTTGCAACATATCAAGATACGCATCTCTCGTGATGGTTTCCTTTGGAATCTGTCTCTAACTTCCTCGTACGACTGGCCTCTTAAACGCGCAGCAACAATCTCTATCCGCTCTTCAATGGTGAACATATTTGTATCTTTCGAATGGCTGTAACAGAAATACGATATATAAGCGATTTCTTTAAAATGTACTGGGACTTTATAATCACACTGTATTATGGACACCCTATCTTACATATTACTCTGACAAATTTTTGACCAATTACATTATTGATCCTCTGCTTTTTTATACAAAAAGTGATAAAAGTTTCGTTCATTTAACATCGCTTATGGTTAGTGAACATTTTCCAAAGGACGGCATAGCGAAGCAAGTAATACGCAAAAATGTGTTTTTTGATGTATTTGAGGTTTTGAATGTAGTTTTCTTGTCTTATAATTACTAATAAAGTTTATTTATGTAATAATGCTAATGACAAATGAGGGAAATTTTGAGGAAGTGGCTGAATTCAAATACCTAGGAACAATAATCACAAATAGGAATGAGATGCACAAAGAAATTAAACATAGGCTCAATTCTGGAAATGCGTGCTATTATGCATTGCAGAGACTCTTGATGTCCCAACTCCTTTCAAAAAACGTTAAACTGAAAATATATAAAACTATTATTCTACCAGTTATATTATATGGGTGCGAAACATGGACTCTTACTTTAAGGGAGGAAAGGAGATTACAAGTATTTGAGAATAAAGTACTTAGGACTATTTAACTCATGCCCCAAATGGGAGTCAATGACCAATCACGTTTCAATGATTTCTGTATTACAACCAATCAGAGACGTGTTTCACGAAATAATTATCAACGTTAGGATTATCATATATTAAGCAAAGCTCCTCCTTTTTAATATTCTGAACAGGTCTGACCGTTATTTTGCAGTGACTGAGCCTATAACAAATACGGCTACCAGATTGTATATAATAGTGCTTACATGTCAACATTTGTAGCAATTGATTATACCACCAAAAAAAGAAACCACTGTTTGCACTTTCTTAAATGTATACGACATCAAAAATGAATTAATATACAGATTGATGTGTTTCATTTTTCTTCCACTAGAGAGCATTCTTACAATATTGCGTTCCTTTGGCAATAAATAGTATGATCTGGTTGCAGTGATAAACAAAAGAAGCAGTAGAAGCGTAGGCTACCTATCGTTTCTCATTAGTTTTCAAACATCACCGTTTTACTTTAAATATAAAAATATTTTTAAATAACTGTAGTTAAATAATGATTTGTGAGTAAACAGCTTTATTTTATTCGTTAAATAGTCCTAACAAATGCCACTCTTGATTTCCAAATTCTCTAGATAAATTCACTCCTCACTTCGTGAGTCGTGAATTTATCGATAATTTGGAAATCACTCGTGGCATTACTTATGAAAATTTTTTGACCAAAGAGAGATGAACAGACAGGTGAATGGAGAAGACTGCATAACAATGAACTACATGGTCTTTATAGGAAGCTAGATATAATAAGAATAGTTAAGTCTCGTAGACTGCGATGGGCAGGACATGTTGCACGTATGGGAAATGAAAGACTTGCATGGAAGCTTCTTGTAGGAAAGCCAGAGGGAAAACGCCCAGTTGGTAGACCAAGAATGAGGTGGGCGAATAACATTAACCATGATTTGAGGGAAGTAGATTATACAGGGAATGATTGGAAAGCATTAGCTCAGGGTAGAGATGTATGGAGAGCTTATCTCCGCACAGCCATGAACCTACGGGTTCGATAGTGCCAGTGAGTAAGTAAGTAATAATGCTAAATTAATTTTTGGATGATTTAAAAAAGTAAGAAAGTCCATTGCCTTCAAAGAGCGATAAAACACGTATGTACTACAGAAATTATGAATTTTTGTTGTGTTTGAATTCCCTGTAAGCAGAGGATCGATATTGTAATTGGTCAAAAATTTGTCAGAATAAGCTATAAAAAGTTAAGTGGTTTTTTAAGGTTTTCTCAAAAGTAGGGCACTTGGAGTTTCTTCCCTTTTAACTCAGCGATTCAATTAAGTTTCTCCATTTGACTTTTTTTTACGAATTAACACTATGAGGTATATCATATTTGAAGAGAAAAATTATACGCTCGGGCTGGGGCTTGTACCCAGGACGTTTGGCTTTCTAGGCAAATACTCTACCGACTAAGCTATCTGAGCAAGTTCCAATCTAAATGCAAATTTTTCTCTTATGTACGCTGTTAATTCCCAAATGCTATGAAACCTTTGCTATGCTTCTATCTTGCAAATGGCAGCTTCTTTATTAAGAAGACGTTTATTTGAGAATTTTACATTACGTTATAAAGCCAACACAGCTTCTTTCGATGTATAATTCTATGAGGTATAATTTATTTAAGAAAAATTGTATCACTTCACCTCATGTCCTTTATTAGACTGGTTTCAGGACCTTATTATGTTTTATCGTCAGTACTTTTGCGACCGTTATGTCATCTTGAATTGCCACCTGCTCCCTCTGTTGGTGGGCTGATAAACCTCCAAATCAAATCACTCATTAATTTTTCCTTCTCAATTATTGTATTTTTAATTTCCTGGGGAAAATGATTTAATTTGGAGATTCATTAGGGTTGTATCTATGAACGCATTAGACCATAAAAGTCGTTCTCTGCTGAGAAAGTTGCATCCAAAGATGTTTTTGCGTACTCAAAAATCTGTTCATGTGATAATAATTGTCGAAATTCCTAAGCTACCTGGCGAGGTGACTTTGCAGAGAACGAATCGTGAGCAACCCGGTCGGAACCGATGTACTTTGAAACCTTGCTGCTTTATCCAAGATGTCGGACCTTGAAGACTTCGATCATGTTTTCGGTATACGCGGAGAAGAGGAATTTGATAAGAGTCTACCAAAGAATTCAACTGGAAGAACAGGAGAATCGATGTAATATCGCGCGATGCAGACACACAAGAGGTGATGTCCTTAGAGAAATCAACAACCAGAGAATTTCATCAGTGGAAGCCATGACTGAAGAGGGACAAGATATTGTCTGAAACCGCCGGTATCAAAAAAATTTGAAATTATATGAGGTGAGTCGTTAAAAATATGTTCTCCACTCACTATTAATTATATAATCTCATAATGTTTACTTCCCATTGTTAATTTAAATAGGTTCATAAATTTGCTTAGTTTGTACAGTTTTCGATGTTTCACAACAAAACTCAGTGTATCCTATAATATAAACCGAGGTAGGTATTGTCAAAAAAATGAGCGAAATCTGACAATTAGAAGTGGAGGTTTATTTGAAACCTGAAATTAAAAATTGCCTAAACAACTGGACCAATTTTAAGGGAATTTTGTGTGTGTGTTTGAGTAGGTCTCTGGATGTTTTAGAATCACAATTGGACCTTCCAAAACCATTAGTTATAGGAGTTCACCTGAAGTGAAAATTTAAAATTCGCTCTAGCGGTCACAATTTTTGTCGTTTCACAACGAAACTCAGTGTATCATACTAAAATAAACCGAGGTAGGTACTATCCAAAAATGAGCAAAATCCGACAATTAGAAGTGGAGATTTAGCTGAAATCCGAAATTGAAAAGACTAGCAACCACCATGTTTGGTTCTTCTCAGTGTATGCCATTCAATTTAATTAATCTTTAGTTTAACTTTTATAGGAATTAATCACTATCCGGTTTAATTTATGTTGAAATTAAATGTTTCTTACCTCTCCTCATAAATCTTCTAAGTAGATCGCGATTTCGAGACCATAACGGTCTCATCTTCAGTACTTTTTTGGCAACTGATGTTATGTCGAATGGAAGAAACTCTTCTTCTTCCCTCTGTTGTGGACCGATGAATCTCTGTATCAGGTCAAAATTTGCGGGGATTTTGAACCACATTCAGAAAAACAAAGGAAAACTTATGAACTTTGAAATTCCCGCAAATTTTGACCTAATCCAGAGGTTCTTCTTCGGGTGTATAATTTATTGATGAAAATTGGTTGTAAAATAAACTTTGTTTGGGTCTCGTCCACCAACAGAGGGAAGAAGAAGTGTTTCTTCCGATCGACATAACATGTCGCCAAAAAAGTACTGAAAATGAGACTGTTATGGCCTCGAAATTGCGTTCTACTTAGAAGATTTATATGAGGAGAGGTAAGAAACATTTAATTTCTCCATTGTATTTAATTTATTTAGGCGTAGCAATGCACTCTGGATATTAACTCATTTCCTATAAAATTGCCATAAATGAGTATTGTAATGAACTGTTATGTGTTACAGACAATTCTGCAGCGCCAGCTCGGCATGTATCCATTGATAGTGTTGAAAGACATGCAGTTCTCAGTGCTGAAGTCGCTGATAGAATTCATGTACTGCGGAGAAACAAGCGTCACTGAAGACAACTTGTCTGCGTTACTTCAGGCAGCCAAGTTCTTCCAGGTACTACTTTCTATAAATTAAATTTGAAGAGAAAAATTTTCGCCTAGACCAAGACTCGAACCCGGGACCCTTGGCTTTCTGGGCCAAGTGCTCTACCAACTGAGCTACCGAGGCGAGTTACGATCTAGACGCAAATTTTTCTCTTATATACGTTGTAATGCTTTGGCGATAGGGAATTACAACATATATAAGAGAAAAATTTGTGTCTAGATCGTAACTCGCCTCGGTAGCTCAGTTGGTAGAGCACTTGGCCCGGAAAGCCAAGGGTCCCAGGTTCGAGTCTCGGTCTAGGCGAAAATTTTTCTCTTCAAATTTAATTTATCTTTCAGTGAGAAATGTTAAATCAATAATAAAAACATGAACTACTTTCTATGTTCATATTATTCATTTTTAAACATCTTAATGATGGACAAATTATATTTGACTATTTAACTCATGCCCCAAATGGGAGTCAATGACCAATCACATTTCAATGATTTCTATTTTACAACCAATCAGAGTCGTGTTTCACCAAATATTTATCAGTGTTATAATTACCATATTAAAGAAAGCTCCTCCTTACAATATTGCGTTCCTTTGGCAATAAATAGTATGATCTGGTTGCAGTGATAAACAAAAGAAGCAGTAGAAGCGTACCTATCGTTTCTCATTTGTTTTCAAACATCGCCGTTTACATTAAATATATAACTATTTTAAAATAACTATAGTTAAATAATGATTTGTGAGTAAACAGCTTAATGTTATTCGTTAAATAGTCCTAACAAATGCCACTCTTGATTTCCAAATTCTCTAGATAAATTCACTCCTCACTTCGTGAGTCGTGAATTTATCGATAATTTGGAAATCACTCGTGGCATTACTTATGAAAAGAAAAATATACTCCTAGACTGGGGTTTGAACCCAGGACCTTTGACTCTCTATGTCAATGCTCTTCCAAGTGAGCTACCTAGGCCTCCAATCTATACGCGTGATTTTCTCTTATACATAGTTAATTCCCTAACCCCAAATGCTACGAGCCATTGCTACGATTTTTGCAAATGGCGGCTTCTTTATTAAGAGGACTTTTTTATTGGGAATTTAAACATTACTTATAAAGCCAGTAGTGCTTCTTTCAATGTTAATATTATTCGTTTTTAAACATCTTAATGATGGACATATTATATTTGAAAAGAAAAATATATGCCTAGACTGGGGTTTGAACCCATGTCCTTTGATTTTCTATGTCAATACTCTTCCATCTGCGCTACCTAGGCCTCCAATCTAAACGTGTATTTTTCTTTTATGCAACGGCTCGTAGCATTTGGGGTTAGGGAATTAACTATGTATAAGAGAAAAATATGCGTTTAGATTGGAAGCCTAGGTAGCTCAGGTGGAAGAGCATTGACATAGAAAGTCAAAGGTCCTGGGTTCAAACCCCAGTCTAGGCATATATTTTTCTTTTCAAATATATTTTAGAAACTTCGGCTAGTTGTTTCCACTCTCCGACTGGCCGTGCAGCAACCGTTTGAAAATATATGTGGGAAGATTCTCTTAATTGAGCAAACGGGCTCTAACAGATGGAGTAAGTAGCAGAGCTACTGGACAACAGAACTTCGGTCATAAAATCACTGATGATGAAACCACCTAGGTTTTGAAACCGGTCTAATTAGAAGATGGGGTAAGAGGTGAACATAATTTATTTAAAAATATAATTAATTATATTGAACTTTTATAGACCCTCTCAGGGGTCCTCATCTAGGGGATATGTGGATGGCGACCACAAGGTGCCCAAGCCGAGCAAAACATTTCTTCCACTTACTTGTGTTTTGCACTCTTTTAACTTTACTATCTAACCTCTCTTGGTTAACTCTTGTTTTTTCGACCCCGACGCTATTAGGGCATCCGAGGGTTAGGGAGTCTTTCCTTTCTTCCATTTCTTCTTTCCTTTATTTTCTTTTCTTCTCCAGAAAAGCCTGACCAGAGGCTATAAGATGGCAGGCCCATCACTGGTCTTGCCTTCCTTTGGCCAGCAACCAATCGAAGGGACTATTATTATGCTTTCAAGTCTTATACGAGAATTTTCCGGAAGAAGCTGGAGGGAAAATTTTCTATAGGATCGTAACAGGCCTTGGCCTAATACTTGGAAGGAAGAAGAAGAAGAACTTTTATAGGAATAATTCATCATCATCATCATAGTACATTCAGGAATTTAGGCCATTTGTTGACCTGTTTCGGCCTCAAGAGAAACACCATCCAGAAGTCTTTTGAGTGGACGTCCTGGTCTTCTTCTTCCTGCGGGTTGATATCTTAACATTAGTTTGGGTATTCTGTGATCTTCCATTCGATGAACATGTTGTATCCATCTTGACTTATAATCAGAAATTTTGTTTTCTAAAGATTCCATGTGTAATTCTCTTCTAAGATGTCTTCATTTTTTTTGTGATCTAGTAGTGTGTATCCTGCAGTCCTCCGAAGATATCTCATTTCAGCAGATCTAAGTCTCTGTATATCCTTCTGTTTCAACGTCCATACTTCGCTACCATACAAAAGAGTTGGAAGAGCCAGTGTTTTATACACTTTCAGTCTTGAATGCTTTTGGACTAACTGTGGCTTGAAGATAGATTTATTAACCCTAAAATTCTTAAAAATTTAGATATTTTGCATTTACATCCTTTTCTCTTCATATGAGATATTGCATCCTAGATATGTAAAATTATTCACCTGCTCCAAAATTTTATTGTCCAGTACAATTTTACTTCTGACAGGATCTACACCTTGAAATGCCATGATTTTTGTCTTTTCTGTAGATATCTTTAATCATATTCTTCTGTAATTTTGTTAAGTTCATACAGACCTTTCTGTAGATTATCTTCGGAATTTGCTATTATTATTTGGTCATCTGCAAACAATAGGGTGTTTAATTTTCTATTTTCTGATATTCTTATTCCAAATTTATATGTTTTGTTCCAGCAACATATTACTTCACTGATATAAATTGCAAAGAGTGTTGGGGATAGGGGGCAGCCTTGTCTCACACCACGATTTATAATTCCTTCTTCAGAAAATCTGTTATTTAATTTAATCTTTATGGTGTTGTCTTTGTAAATATTTTGTATGTTCTGCCGAAGTAAATTTGGTATATTTCTGTCTTCCAATAAATATATTAAATTAATATTAAGAAGCTAAAGCTGTTACTATGATTGAAATAAGTATATTAAAGTACACTACTAAATTATTTTTCTCTTTGCCATTTGATTACAATAATTAAATATGTTTATAGTAATGACAATTTTGATTTCAGGTAAAAGGATTGTCAGCGATGACAAAGGAAGCTCTAGGACTGACTTCACCTGTCACACCCAAGACCACAACAACAGTGAATGGTAACATTTTATTTAATTTTATATAATAAATTTTGAAATTTTTAACATTATGAGGTTTAATTCATAAGAATTAAATGAATCGTGATTTCTTCTTACCTCATACTTCTATGCTTTTTTAAACACAACACTGCAGTATCAGCGACCATCGTCACCATCCTCAGCTGTTTTCACGACTGTCAATTTTTTCTTTTGCTGGTAATTATCCAAACTGCCATCTGGTGTTCTTTTGAAGAATTATTTTCTAAACTGCCATCTGGTGCACTTTTGAAGGAATCATTTTCTAAACTGCCATCTGTTGTATTTTTGAAGAACTTTGTAATCAAGCTCGGTTCATCTGGAATTTCGAAGTTCATGGTTCTAGTATGGTTTTTTTGATATATATTTTTTCCCAAACTGTTAAATCCAAAGGTTTGGATAAATGTTTCAAAAGTTTTGCTTCTTTTTCAATTCTATGATGCTCTAATAAACTATGTGCTGCTATAGCTGATTTTTCAATTTCTCCATTCTTAATGTTTCAAAAGAACACCAGATGGCAGTTTGGATAATTGCCGGCAAAAGAAAAAATTGACAGTCGTGAAAACAGCTGAGGTGGTGACTGTGGTCGCTGATACTGCAGTGCTGTGTTTAAAAAAAACATAGAAGTATGAGGTAAGAAGAATTCACGATTCATTTAATTCTTATCCTATAATTTTGTTGTTTATTCTTCTTTTTAACACTACATTTTACCTAGTAAAGCTTATATTTTCAAATTGTTTATATAAGCGACAAATTTAAAATAAAAACATTGAAAATTGGATATATTATTCACTTTAATTAAAAATATTAATAGGAAATGACTTTGAGGTAAATAATAAGAAAATAAAATATGAATTTGGAAACTTTACAGTTCACCTCATGAAATGTGTTCCTGTCATCTGGAAATGCTTTGGAGATCATTCCCATAACTAACTAACTCACTGGCACTTGAACCTGGAGATTCATAGCCATATGGACATAAGCTCTTGTACAGATGGATTCTTCACTCTAAAACTACTATTAGAAAAGCACAAGGAATTCTATATAGAAACTCATATCGCCTTCGTTGACTTCATAAAGGCTTTTGACAAAGTAGACAGAAATATATTACTACAAATTTTAGCTAATGAAAACGTTCCACAACAATATATTACTAATATCTTCAACATCTATAAAGATAATGAAATCTCTGTTAAACAAGATGGCAAATTATCTTCTTGGGAAAAGATCAACACTGGAGTAAGACAGGGATGTGGACTTTCACCAGTGCTTTTCATTATATATATGAATAAATTAATAAACGAATGCTATTCTTTTTGCAGATGATTTAGCTCTTCTGGCACTTTCCGAAAATCATTTGCAACGATCAATTTATAATTTACAAAAAATAGGTGCCAAATTTAATATGGAAATATCAATTAACAAAACTAAAATTATGGCATTTCATGGCAAGGATCCCATACAAAGTAAAATCTGTCTCCAGAATAAAATTTTAGAGAGATGTAATCAATTTAAATATCTTGGATATTATCTCTCTATCTGGGATGAAAAGGATATCCCTGAAAAAATTACTAGTTATAATAAAAGTTTAGGAATTATTAATCAAGTTATGAAACCATCCCTTGTACAAAAAAACACCAGATTATGTTTATATAACACTTTGGCTAGACCAGTGTTGACCTATGGTAGTGAAGCATGGACACTAAAAAGACAACATGAAAGCAGAATAACGGCTTGTGAAATGAGATTCATGCGCAGAACAGCGGGTTACACCAGATGGGATCGGAAAAGGAACACCGATATCTTAAAAGAATTGAACACTATGCCAATTTTGGAATATATTAAACAGTACCAACTAAATTGGAAAAACCGTCTTGTAAGAATGAGTTCAAATCGGATCCCCAAACCTGTTTATAATTATATACTAAGAGGACGAAGATCACTGGGCCGTCCTATGAAACGCTGGAGGGAAAATTTTCTATATGATCGTAACAGGCCTTGGCCTAATACTTGGAAGGAAGAAGAAGAAGAAGGTATAGGAGTTCACATGAAACAAAAAGTGAATAAAGATATTATTGATTTTAGATGTGAAATTTCATTTTATAAAACAATTTTATATTTTGTGTTACAGGTGAAGCAGCGAGAAAAGCATTTGTTGGTAGATCTAAACGCGTCGGAATGCAGCAGACATTTGTAGCTAGCGGCTTAAAATCAGTCACACCTTCAAGTTCACATGGGGAAGTGCACACTCCTACAACTGGCAAAACAATTTTCCAGACAACGCCAAAAGCAGTGCCAGTTCGTCAAGACACGCACCAACAGCAGCAGACAGACACGGCTCAGCTTCTTCTCTCGCTGTCGGGCAGCGAGTTCCCCAAGCAAACTTTCCACACCGTCAGCAAGAATGTGAGGTTCCATCATGGCACACCTAGTGGCAATGTCACCGTAGAACCTACAAGAACTTGCTCTCTAGAATCAACAATCAAGAATAAAGAACCCGCTGCCGAGCGCGTGCCTTCAGAAAGTGGCATGAAATCGACAACAGTTGTAATGCCTGAAAAAGCTTTAGAACAACAGATTATATCAGATAAAACTGTCGAAGGAACCAAGGAAGATTTAACATCACAGGTGTTCTATGTGGAAGATGGACCGTGTAAAAGAGGACGCCCAATGAAGAGACAGGTGAACCTCGTATTTAAAGAGAAAGTTATCGTGGATACTCACAAGGCTTTCCAGAAAGAAGAAGAGGCAAGTCGCAAAGCAATAGAGACAATTCAACATGAAATGTCAGCAAAAGAGAAAACTTCAAGTTTGGTTGTCACACAACCAGTTGAAACATTGCAGCAGAATCCAACGGTAAAGCAGCAAGTTGCTAAACCTCAGCAATCACAAGTTAATAACATGGTAACAACACCCAGGATATTACCGAAGGAGCCAAAATTGGGAAATCAGAAAACAGCTGTGGGTATTCCAGAACCGAGCAATCAGAATGTTATATATCAAGTTGCCGGAAATGCTATCGATGCCAACAGTAATGAGACAAATATAGTTTACCAGTTACAAGAAGGACAAGATTCTGGTAATGGTAATATTGTTTACCAAGTGGCTGACAATACTGTGTTAGCAGGACAGGACGCTGCTAATCAGAATATTATTTACCAAGTAGCAGATAATGCCAGTACGTCTACTGAAGGAAATAACACCAACATAATTTACCAAGTCGCAGATGGCAATGTTGGATCCGGCACAAATATGAGCCAGTATATGGAAGTTTTAAAAGAGGCAGGACTTCCATCAGATGTCCCAATTCTTCTAGAAAGTAGCGACGGTTCTTACGTCACAGTCAATGAAGAAGTTTTGATGAATATTATGAACGGTGGGATGATTCAAGTATCTGATGGAAGTATTGTTGGCGGAGAGGGCGTTCAGTTTATTGTACAAGAAGTTCAAGAATTAAATGAAGGCCAAGTTGAAGGAGCAGCAGCAGCCGCCAGTACTGCGGTTGCTGAAACTACTAATGTTACTGAACCGGATCCAACAACACCGTCAGAAGAAACAGCAGTGAAAGCAAAACCATCTTTTGTGGCTGCAAGCGGGGGCATCGTGAAACATTCTACGTATAAACCTGCAAAAGGTCAGCAGAATAAGGCAAACGTAGCAAAGAGTCTGCCTTCATTGGAACCAAAAGAAGCTCAAAATATCATTGAAAAGAAGAGTGAAGCGAGTTCTGATGAAATTGAAATGAAGCCTCAAGTGGAAGAAAAAACTGCGGTACCGGAGAGTGTACCGATGGAAATCACTGAATCTGAACCAGAACCCCAACTTGAACCAGTTCCAGAGGCTCCAATGCAATCAGATGAAATTATAACCGGAGATAGTTACGGCGAAGAAGCTATGGAAGGTTTCGCGGTTATTGATGGAAAAGATAACACAGAAAATAAAGCAATAGAATTGGCACAGTCAGATCCATCAAGTTTTATATATCCCGATCAAAGCAGCAATGAAACAATCATTCCCTCCAGAAAAAGAACCTGTTAAAGAGAAGAAATCAGATGAGGCACCAGCTAATGAAAACATGTCCGTAGAACAAGCATTGCAACAAATGATGGGAGAAAGCAGCGACACAGAGATGGAAGTATGTGCTAATACGGATGCAGATGGTACAACAAAAGTGAAACCAGTTATATCACATCGTGATACTAAAGGACGTAGCACACCGAATGAAGGTTCTATCGATGAAGAAACAGAAGAATTACGTCTTGTTTTAAGTCCAGAGGATGATTCTGTTAAAGTGGAAGATGAAAGTCAATCAGCCGGAGAAGGTTCTTTAAATGATTCGTTTACCCTTGCTCTGAGCAGTCCAGACAGCACTGGCAATGATAAAAGTCATTTGGAGACTGACACTGGCAATGAATCTACAGATATGAAATCTGATGAACCAGTTATTGAATCTTCAGATTCAAAAGAAGATAATACGGAAGTGATTGATGATAAAATAGAGAAATCTCCAACTGAAACTGCTATAACATCTGAAACTAGTTCTGCAGATGAAGTTGCTGAAACAGTTGAAGAAAAAATTTCAAGTGATTCTTGTTCTTTAGATGTGAAAGAAATTGAGTCTACAGAACAGCCAGCTGAGGTTCCCAAAGTGCAATCAGATGATGATGTGGTTACGAAATCTGCAGAACCGATAACATCTGCTGAAAATGCTGAAGTAAAAGACACATCAGATGATAAATCTTGTCCTGTTAATGAATCCGATATAGTACAAACTGAAGGTACTGAAGAAATTAAAAGTGTTACGGTAGATGCCGAGAGTAATGCAATTCCTGAAACTAAAGAAAATGAAGATTTTCATGTTGATACAGCATATGATGATGCCGTTAAAAATACTGATTCTATGCCAATTTTACCAACAGAAGATTCTGTTGAATCTATTCCAGTTTCTGGAGAATCTATGCCGATTTTACCAACAGAAGATTCTGGAGAATCTTTACCGATTTCTTCTGAATCAATGCCAATTTTAACAGAAGATTCCAGTGAATCTACACCGATTTTACAGACAGATGAATCGAGTAATATAGCTGAAAATACTTCAAATAATTGTGAAGAAGTAAATAAAACTACAAATTCAATACCTGAGGAAGAATTGAAGACTGAAATAGAAAATATTGTTTCTGAAATGCCGGAGGAATCTTTGCCAGAGACGGATGAGAAAAAAGAAGAAAATGTTGAAAATCTAGTTGCAGAAGACACGACAGAATTAAGTGAGACAAATTTGAAAGAATGTATAGAGGCTGAAGAAAAAACATCAGTAACAGAAGGAGATGATACGCAGGAGAATGAGAAAGTTGCTGCCACTGTGGATAAGAAAGAAATTATAGAAGGCGGTGCCATCACTTCACCAAGTAAGGATATCCCGTATGCAGTAGGTCTTTTACCGTTAAAAACCGCATTAGAAAAACTCCAAGCCATTACAGATTATCATCCAAGAAAAACACGTTCAGCGTCTTCAAGCAAAGAATCTACAGAAATGCCAGCATCTCGATTAAAGAGAAAGAGTTCAACGACTGGAGAAGGTTCAGAGAAGAAATTAAAATCTGACGATGGAGATTGCGAAAATGAAAATGTTGTCGCCGAGGAATTAGAAGATTGTGCAGATGACATTGCGTCGGAGAGTTGTACGATAGATGCTACAGAGAACAATATGGTAACTGATTCTTCTGTTCCAGAAGAACCGATGGAGACTGGAGAAGTTGAAAATAAAGTGGAACCTTTACCGTCGATGATGGAACTGGTGTCCGATCCAAGTGAAACAGTATGAAAATTGGTTTGATTGGATTAACTGCAACCAGTGAGTGCTTTAATTCTGTTTCCCTCATTTCATGATACTTGGTAATATATATATAGGTTTAAAGAAAACATTTTTAACGTAGGTTTATCTCGTTTAGTAAAGACCTGTTTACAAGATGTTAGGTTTTACAAAGGAGTAATAATTAATTTAATGGAATTAATCAGATATGAAGGGATGTACACAGTTCTTATCTTTATATATAAAAGTCTGTGAGTCTGTCTAATTTACCAATTTCAATTAGATTTTTATTCTCATTTAGAGATTTTTTGGGACAATTAATGTGAAATAAATGAATCGTGATTTGTTCTTACCTCATACTTCTATTTATATATTATTTTTAGTCTGATCATCTTACCTCAATATAAATGTTGATTTGTTCTTGTACATGTTTCAAAACAATTCTGTTTTATCGTCAGCTTGTCCTGACTGGTTTTATTTATGTTGCATTACGTTGCACACCCTGGATGTCGATGTACATAAAAGGATAGAAAAGTATAAAAAACAAAAAATGATAAACAGAAGTACTCTTGAAAAAGAAGAACCACCTATGAAAAAATATAGGAAATTCACATATCACCCTTGGGTACATAATAAATTCCAAAAGATATTTGAGAAGTTTAATATTAAATTAGCACCGAAAAATAACTACAGTTTAAATAAACTAATAAAAACCAACAAAAATGAAAAAAAACTGATAAAAAATAAAAATCAGGAATATATCAAATTGAATGCATGGGTTGTGAAAAGATATATATAGGAAAAACAAAAAGAAACCTAAAAATTAGAACCAAAGAACACATAAGAAATATTAAAAATGGGGAAATTGAAAAATCTGCAGTTGCTGCTCATGTTTGGTCTGAAAAACATAATATAAATTCAGACACTAAATTATTAAAACAGTTAGAAAATACAAAAGAGCTGACTATTTGGGAAAAAAATTTATATTCGGAAGAACAAAAGCAGAGTTATGAATTTTGATATTCCGATGGAGCATGATCTTGTTTGGAGGTTCTTTGGCCAACTACAGGATGGAGCTGACATCGACATTCAGGTTGTGCAACATAAATAAAACCAGTCTGGACAAGCTGACAATAAAACAGAATTGTTTTGAAACATGTTCAAAAACAAATCAACATTAATATTGAGGTAAGACGATCAGACTAAAAATAATATAATTAAAATAACCCCAAAATATCACTTCCTAATATTAAATATTAATTCATACTCTATGTTTTTTTAAACACAGCACTGCAGTATTAGCGACCATCCTCAGCTGTTTTCACGACTGTCAATTTTTTCTTTTGCTGGTAATTATCCAAACTGCCATCTGGTGTTCTTTTGAAGGAATTATTTTCTAAACTGCCATCTGGTGTTCTTTTGAAGGAATCATTTCCTAAATTGCCATCTGTTGTATTTTTGAAGAATTTATAATACAATAGATGGCAATTTAGAAAATGATTCCTTCAAAAGAACACCAGATGGCAGTTTGGATAATTACCGGCAAAAGAAAAAATTGACAGTCATGAAAACAGCTGAGGATGGTCGCTGATACTGCAGTACTGTGTTTAAAAAAACATAGAAGTATGAGGTAAGAAGAAATCACGATTCATTCAATTCTTATGAATTAAACCTCATAATATTCAAAATTCCCAAATTTATTGTATAAAAATAGACAATTAATGTATATAACATATTTCCATACGTACTATAGGGCTGGAGTTAAAAGAAAAAAGTGCACCAGTGCATTAAAAAAGTAACTTTTTTGATAATTAAATGGCTTACGCCGCCTAAACCGTAACAAATGCACCAAATTATTGTATACAAAATTGAATATCTATTAAAAAAGGCTACGACTGCGTATGTCTATCTCTTATGGATAACTCATAATAACCATTTTTGTCTTTGAACTCATTGATGCCAAGAAGATCAGGATAAGTAGAATCCCGGGTAATCATCATAGTGTATCTAAAAATAATTATGATATAAATTTATAATTATTTTTCTTTTTAATTACTCAACTAAACATAAAAACATATTAAATTTATTTAGGCATAGCAGCGTACACTGGAATGCTGTCCACCTTCAGTCAAATCTCCGACTCAGTTATGAAACTGGTATTGTGGAAAAATATGTCATTCGTGAGGTGAGATTTTTAAATATTACATCTGACCATATTTTAAATGAATATTACCTCATAATTTTCTATGTATGTCCTATGAAACGCTGGGGGGAAAATTTTTTATAGGATCGTAACAGGCCTTGGCCTAATAATTGGAAGGAGGAAGAAGAAGATTTTCTATGTTTTTTTAAATTAACGTTTTCCAATCCTGGATAGAATCTAATTTTTCTTTCTTAAATTACGGAGTGAATCATAAATATGGCTATACGTTTGATCGCGTTGTGTGATGAAAATATTACCATTACAGGAAATATGAAATTACCGTTGGAAAGACAATTATTCAAATTACAACAATGGAATAAAACAAAACAGTGTAGGACTTACGTCATTAGTCAAAATGGCATTGAATATGCAACAGCAAATTACAATTGCTGCATGGACAATAATGTATGCTAATGATCGTGAGGCTGCAAGACGAGCAAGATGTGAGTTTAACGTAGCATTGCAGCCGTCGACTGTGGGGAAGTGGAGAAAACGACTACTGGAAACTGGAAGGATGCAGAAAATGAAACCTCCTGGAAGGCCTAGCATTAGCACGGATGCAGAAACAACGAAGAGAATTGTGGAGGTGATCAACACTAGCCCACAAAAATCAACCCGCCAAGCTGCACGTGAGCAGTGATTTGTTTTTTGTTCTATTGTTGTAATTTGAAGGATTCCCTTTCCAATGATAACATCATATTCCCTTTAATAATAGTATTCTCTTAATTAAATGAAAATAAAACTTAGTTTTATTTTTATTTAATTAATAAACATGGATTTTCATCAAGTAAACACAAACTCAATTGATTAATTAATAATATTTTCGTCACAAAATGCAATCAAACGTATAGCCATATTTCTGAATCACTGTAGATTCTATACAGGATTGGAAAATGCTAATTCAAATAAAAACATCAAAAATATGAAGCTTTGCCGCTAAAAAGTAATGTATAAATTCTCAATAAAAATACTTCTGAATAGAAGATGTCAGTTCGTGTGATGGTAGCGACAGCTATTAGCCTTTGGATGAACGAGAATAGTATAAGTTGAAAGAAATATTAGCGGAGAATGAGAGGTCCGGGTCCAAATTCCATTTCAAGGGTAAATTTTTCTTTCTTAAATTACCTCATAATGTTTACTTCTCAATATTAATTATAAATTAGAGGGTTAAAAACTTATTTGATGAGGATGAATTTGTAAAAATTCAACATTAGAAAGGTAAGGGTTCTACCCAACATTAGAAAGGTAAGGGTTCTACCCAACATTAGAAAGGTAAGGGTTCTACCCAAAATAAAAAAGATGATCTACGAGACAAAACAGTTTGGGGATTGCTATTCCCCACAATCGTCCCGCGCCGTAGCCGAGTGGTTAAGGCAGGAAGCCTTGGCGCAGAGCTACGGGACTTGCACTGGTTCGAGTCGCCACGGGGAAAGAAATTTTCTCATGGAATTTCGATCAGTATGGGACCGGTGCCCACCCAGCATCGTGATGCATTTGGGTAGCTACAATAAGTAACGGCTCCAGATTGAGAAAACCAGCTATAACAGCTGGGGGACTCGACATGCTGACCACATGTCACCCCTACACTGGCTGATTATCATCTACCTCTGTGATTGACGCATGTGGATGTGAGGCCAGCAGTCGGATGGTAGGCTAAGGGCCTTGTAGGCCTGTTGTGCCAGGAGTTTTTTATTCCCCACATTCAGTATGAGATGTCAGCCATTTCTGATAACCACCTGTAGAAAATATCTAGTTGACTTTTTAGGAATTAAGGAATTAGCATTGTGAGGGATCCATCCATAATAATTCTGCCCAAAGGCAGGTCCTTCACTTCAATCATAACATTTCCATGCTATGCTTGCAGCTTTACTAGGGAATTGTGTAGGTGTTGTAGCTTCCTGTTGCTTTCCACACCGGTGAAGAATGATGATGATGGCCATATGCTTTCAGGGACCGTTTGCACTTTAAAGTTTTCCTGACATTTGTCTTACAGGTGAGGAAAAACCCTGATAAAAACCTCACCCAGAAAAACTGCCCGACCTGGGTTCAAACCCGGGCCTGCTGTGTGACGAGGCAGCACGCTACCACAAGACCACAGCGGTGGACCTACAATGTATAATTTACAGAAATAAATGTAAATGGTTTGAACATGCCAAATGCCAAATAATCGTTTATCAAAACAGATGCTTTATTACGAACCTCAAGGCCGAACAAATGTAGGAACACCAAAACGACGGAAGGACGACCTGTAGCATATTGTGTAGCGGGGAGCGGAACGGGCCAACTTGCCCATACCTTGAAGATGATGACAAGTAGAGTCCAGATGTTAGGCACTTAAAAAATTCAAAACAGGCCGGCAAAATGGTATTAAAAATCATTAACATAGGCACTAAAACATTCAAAAGAGGCTCTTACAGAAAATGGACTACAACATAAATTTCTACAGCCTTACGTACATAATATAAAGATATGCTATCAATAGCATACGAAGATATCAGAGATGATTTTGGAACTTGTTTTGCCTTCTTACAAAGAGCATACTTGTGTTTTGCAGTGTGTAGGTGCTGTGAAACATGACACTTCTTCACGCAATTCACCTAAATATTATACACTTTGCAAAACAATAATGAACCGTCACTTGAGAATATTTCCGCACCAAGTTCTTTCACGAAATTGGTCAATTTGTCTTACTGTTTACTGTTGCCCTTCCTTTAGGCATCGTAAAAAACTGTTCTAAAGGTAAAAAAAGTAAGCTTCATACACTTGTCTCATCACTTTGTCTTTGAAGCACCTGTCTGAACGAGAACTACAGACTGAATTCAGTGTTACCAACATCAAAAATAATATTGCCAGTCACTTAAAGGTTTCCATGCAATGATATGTGTCATGAAGTTTGTCCATTTCAATTAATTTCATTGAAATACTAAGTTAATATATACAAAGATACCAACAAGAATGGAAAAATCATCTGAGGAGAATGGCAAGAAATAGACTTCCAAAATTGGCATTCCAATATACCCCAACTGGACATAGGGACCAAGGAAGACCAAAACATCGGTGGAAAGATCAAGACCATCTTGGCTAGATTTACCGTACAGGCCACATGGTCTAAAACGAATTTGTTCATGATGATGATACTAAGTTTATTTCAAGAAAAATGGCAAATAGGCATTTATAGGCAAAATGAACTTAATGGAAAACAACTCTAGGGTCGTTGGTATGAACTTACATGAAGTCATGGTGAAATTAAATGTTTCTTACCTCTTCTCATATCAATTTTCTAAGTTGATCGCGATTTCGAGACTATAACTGTCTCATCATCAGAACTTTGTTGGCGACTGGTGTTATGTCGATCGGAAGAACTCTTCTTCTTCTTCCCTCTGTTGGTGGACTGCTAATGTTTAAAAATATCACATAACAGTCAGCACAAATCTCTTCTGCTGATGATGGAAATTGACTTCCGAAAGGCCTACAGTCTTGAAATTTAAAAAAAAGTTAAACACGTTTGAGGATGATGGTACTTGCCAGATATATAACTAACTCACTGGTACTATTGAACCCGTAGGTTCATGGCCACACTGACATAAGCTCTCCATACATCCCTATCCTGAGCAAATGTTTTTAATCGTTTCCTGTATAATCTACTTTCCTCAAATCTCGGTTAATATATTAATGTTGGGAAGTAAACATTATGAGATAATAAACATTTAAATTCATCAGAGATAATTTTTTGAGAAAGTAACCTCATAAAATTTCGTGCTTTTCACGATACCATGGTTTCAGACGACATCTTGTCCATCCTCAGTCACAACTCTAACTGATGAAATTCTTCGACCGTTTGGGAGAAGATACATTCAGAAAGGTAAATATAGATCTATGAACTTTGATATTCCTAACGAACAAAATTTAATTTCAAAGTTTATAAATTCAACCATAGATGGTAGCACAGAAGATGTTGACAGTAGAATAGTTGACGACTGAAGAATTTCATCAGTCGGAGTTGTGACTGATGATGGACGAGATGTCATCTGAAACTGCGGTATCATAAAAAGTACAAAATTTATGAGGTTAGTTTTTCAAAAAAGTTATCTCTGGTGAATTTAAATATTTTTCTCTTCAAAGGAAGAGTTTTTGTTGTGCGGGTGTCGCTGCATCCTAGAGCTTTTATCTAATATTTCTACCATCATATTGTAACCATCTTCAGAGCTGGTCTGGGATCATTATTAAAATCAACAAATTATTTTTACTGAATAAAAACAAATGTATCTATTTTTTTTTATGTTGTCCTGCGCAGAAGCCAAGTGGTTAAGGCAGGAAGCCTTGCTGCAGAGCTACGCGATTTGCGCTGGTTCAAGTCTCCATGGGGGAAGAAATTTTCTCATGGTATTTTGGCCAGTATGGGACCGGTGTCCACCC
This sequence comes from Diploptera punctata, assembly GCA_030220185.1. NCBI lineage: Eukaryota > Metazoa > Arthropoda > Insecta > Blattodea > Blaberidae > Diploptera > Diploptera punctata. The sequence goes on from JASPKZ010006855.1 coordinate 1,666,680, forward strand.
AGCATCGTGAGGCATTTGGGTAGCTACAATAAGTAGCGACTCCAGGTTGAGAAAACCAGCTATGACGGCTGGGAGACCGGACATGCAGACCACATGTCACCCCTACACTGGCAAGATGATCACCTCTGTGATTGACACATATGGATGTGATGCCAGCAGTCGGATGATAGGCTAAGGGCCTTCTAGGCCTGTTGTGCCATGGATTTATTATTATATTTAGTTTAGCATTTTTCAGTCCTGGACAAATTTACTTAAAATCAAGGTATTAAACTTACTGCTTAAAAGTAATGTAAAATTCTTCTTTAAAAATACTTCGTGTGATGGCGTTAATAGTGCTAGCTATCTGCCTTCGGACATACGAGAATTGTATAAGAGAAAAGTTGTAGTTTAGAGTTTGTGTCGGGTCTTGAATGGTGTAATGGACTGCATGCTGACATACAGAGTCAGAGGTCCAGGGTTCGGTTCCCATTTCAAGCATTAATTTTTCTTTTAATAAATATTTATATAATATTTTCTTTGTATTTCTTCATTTTGTTTTTTCAGAACAATCAACGGATCTAAAACTTAAGTTTAATCAAAATCACTACTTTTGTTCAATGAATGTAGTCTTGGTGGAAAGGCCCTGCGGCTAGCCAAATTAATGACAAGCGGTGAGCAATTCCTTTTGACTCTCCAGGATGTCCTAGAAAGGAGAGCCCCGGGTTCCTGCTTAAGCATTAGCCCCTTTAGTGATTTAGAACATGAATAAGTATCGATATGATAATAAATTAAAACGAAAACCATCATTCTAACCTGCATGGTAGCGACGATGTGCTCCGACTAGTATATGAGTTCGTAATTTTTGAATATGGCGCTTGTGGCCGTCAGCCAATCAGAGGGAAATGTTAGAAAGAACATTAGATTATAGGAAAAAATCAGTAAGAATCAAATGAATGGTGAATTCTTCTTACCTCATACATCTATGTTTTTAACACAGAACTGCAGTATCGGGAAACATCATTCCCATCATCAGCTGTTGTCACGACACATTATATGAAAAAATTTAAATATTATTATTATTATTAAATCATTATATAAAAAAATCAGTATTTTGGAAAATCATTAAAACTATGTTGGCTCCATCTCCATGGTTGTAGAAAAATGCTCTCTCTTATTCTGTTATATAAAATTATCCACACTTCTACATCAAGCTACTTATCCCGTCCCTTCCATCTCCTATTCTCCAATCTCAATTTGGGTACACGATCACATCAGAACCTTCTATTACCCGTTCAAGGAGTAAGTGCAGTTGTTGACAGGGCACTGCAGTCGTGTTTATACAGGAATAGAACACGTGACACTTCTATCTAGGAAATGCAGAGGGGAATGGGAAGCGGGGCGCTGAAAGCTCAGGTCTAGTAGAAAGATTGTTAACGGTGCACATTGTAAAATGTAAATTATCTTTCTGTCTTGTGAATTAATCACTTTTCTTGGAGACTTTAGGCGTCTCCATACTTATACAGTACAAACATCTATAATACAAACTGTTGTATCGACATGAAATCAGTGTTCAAGAGCGAACAATGTGGTTACATCTGCTATTAAAAGGCAACTGTGATTCTTTGTCCACTGTACACTGCCTTATATTACGTCACGTGTAGCAACAAGCAGTGCTTCGCGATGCGTCTGCCTGCAGAGATATTTTGAATGACTAATACTTCACATCCCAGAACAATCAACAGATCCAAAACTTAAATTTAATCAAAAGCTATGGCTATCGGACTCCGGATAAAAGGAGAATTTTATAAGTGGAAAGAAATTTGACGTTCCTATCGGAAGTTCGAATGGCATAACGGTTATTGCACTGACGTACAGAGTCAGAGATCCAGGGTTCAACTCCCAGTTTGAACGTAATTTTTCTTATTATATTATTTTTAGTCTGATCATCTTACCTCAATATTAATGTTGATTTGGTCTTGAACATGTTTCAAAACAATTCTGTTTTATCATCAGCTTGTCCAGACTGGTTTGATTTATGTTACATACCCTGGATGTCAGCTCCATCCTGTGGTTGGCCAAAGAACCTCTAAACAAGGTCACACTCCGTCAGTATTTAAAAATTCATAACTCTGTTTTTGTTCTTCTGAATATAGATTTTTTTCCCAAAAAGCTCTTTTGTATTTTCTAACTGTTTTAATAATTTAGTGTCTGAATTTATATCATGTTTTTCAGACCAAACATGAGCAGCAACTGCAGATTTTTCTATTTCCCCATTTTTATTATAAGAAATATTAAAAATGGGGAAATAGAAAAATCTGCAGTTGCTGCTCATGTTCGGTCTGAAAAACATAATATAAATTCAGACACTAAATTATTAAAACAGTTAGAAAATACAAAAGAGCTGACTATTTGGGGAAAAAAATCTGTATTCAAAAGAACAAAAACAGAGTTATGAATTTTGAAATACCGACAGAGCGTGACCTTGTTTGGAGGTTCTTTGGCCAACCACAGGATGGAGCGGACATCGACATCCAGGATGTGCAACATCAGTCAAACCAGTCTGGACAAGCTGACGATAAAACAGAATTGTTTTGAAACATGTCCAAGAACAAATCAACATTAATATTGAGGTAAGATGATCAGACTAAAAATAATAATTAAAATAACCTCAAAATATCACTTCCTAAAATTAAATAGTAATTTATTTTTCTAAATTAAAAACTATATCCAATTGTGGAAAATGTTAATTTAAAACTAGCTTAATAAAAATCGCTACCATTATTCAATGAGAAATTAGAAAGAACGTTAAATTTCTATTGTTACGAGGGCGGATCGGAAAGTAACGCACAATAATTTGTTTCTACCTTGGTATTGCAGCTAGAATGTTGAAATTTCACAGAGATATAGTTTGAGGTTTTCACTACAGATGGTATTTTTTTCTCAGGTGCACCTCTTGCAAGAGAAGCTTGAACTATGCAACAAAGATGGCGCGCATGCTACAGTCGTCCACCTGTGAGGAACAGAGAAGTGTTGTTCGATTTTTGTGGGCCAAAGGGCATAAACCCAGTGAAATTCACAGGGACATGCGTGGCGTGTATGGGGATGATTGTATGGACCGTTAGTGCTCACTGGGTGCCTAAGAACCTGACAGACGACCACAAGGGCCAGCGAATGATGGCAAGCTTGGACCACTTAACGCGGTACACCGCACAAGGACATGACTTTCTGGAAGGAATCGTCACAGGTGATGAGTCGTGGGCGTACCACTACACGCCCGAAACAAAGCGGGCATCAGCAGTGCGCAGATGGCTACACTCCAACCAAACAGACTTCTACAAACAGGGCATATTGAAACTGGTAACACGATGGGAAAAATGTGTTGAGAAAGTTGGTGACTATGTCGAAAAGTAGGTAAAAGATGTAAGTTCATTTGTGATTTTTTCCCTTTTTATTACTATTAAACTTTTTAAAAAAAAATTATTGTGCGTTACTTTCCGATCCGATCCGTCCCTCACAGGTGGACGACTGTAGCATGCGCGCCATCTTTGTTGCATAGTTCAAGCTTCTCTCGCAAGAGGTGCACCTGAGAAAAAAATACCATCTGTAGTGAAAACTTCAAACTATATCTCTGTGAAATTTCAACATTCTAGCTGCAATACCAAGGCAGAAAAAAATTATTGTGCGTTACTTTCCGATCCGATCCGTCCCTCACAGGTGGACGACTGTAGCACGCGCGCCATCTTTGTTGCATAGTTCAAGCTTCTCTCGCAAGAGGTGCACCTGAGAAAAAATACCATCTGTAGTGAAAACTTCAAACTATATCTCTGTGAAATTTCAACATTCTAGCTGCAATACCAAGGCAAAAACAAATTATTGTGCGTTACTTTCCGATCCGATCCGTCCCTCGCAGGTGGACGACTGTAGCATGCGCGCCATCTTTGTTGCATAGTTCAAGCTTCTCTCGCAAGAGGTGCACCTGAGAAAAAAATACCATCTGTAGTGAAAACTTCAAACTATATCTCTGTGAAATTTCAACATTCTAGCTGCAATACCAAGGCAGAAACAAATTATTGTGCGTTACTTTCCGATCCGCCCTCGTACTTAGATTTTCAAATGTATAGTTAAATGAAATATAATTCTAAAACATGATTAGAAACCTAGCGTCTTGTAAACAAGGTTTTGCTGTGGATTTTAATGCTTTCAAAGCATTTACAAAGAAAGATAAACCATGGTTCTTTGATTAACGTTGAATAACGTATTTGCAAATATATTGTTCACATAGAAATGGGCAATTATTTAAACATGTACATATATATATTATTGTCATACATGCTTATAAACAAAACTATATATTAATTTTCTAAAATTCATAGAGGAATGATTGGCTTTTCTTGAATGCATTACCTGTAAAATTTCTTAGTAATAATGGAATATAGCTGAACTATTTCAAAGATATAATCTAATATTATTTTGTGTTTTATTGTATTTACTCTTATTTATGTACAAATTAGAATTTTCTTGCACCGTAACTTGTCAGACTTTATATTTCTTTTAACATTGGCTCCATGAGACATCCAGCTGCTGACCTCACATCCATGTGTGTTAATCTCAGATGTGGATGTTCATCGAAATAAAAATATAGTGCATGTGTATACCGTATGTGAGAACAAGGATGCTCTCTAGCGGGGATGTCTTAACCAAGCTATTTATGTTTATTTACCTACAGATGTCAGTGAGTGACATGTGGTTAGCACATCTCCTCATTGAGACATCTAGTGGGCAACTAAGATATTTTTTATGTTTTTATTATTAATTTAATATTTGTCACTGAAAGACAAATTATATTTGTAGAGAAAAATATACGCTCAGACTGGGGTTTGAAGCCAGGGCCTTTGGCTTTTTATGCCAGTGCTCTACCAACTGAGTTACCTGAGCATTCCAATCTAAACACATTAATAATTTAATACTTAATAAGAATCATATGAGTTGTGAATTCTTCTTACCTCATATATCTATGTTTTTTTTAAACACAGCACCGCAGTATTGGAAAAACATTTTTCCATCCTCAGCTGTTTTCACGACTGTCAATTTTTTCTTTTGCTGGTAATTATCCAAATTGCCATCTGGTGTACTGCCGGTCGGGGCAGTTTTTCTGGGTGAGCTTTTTATCGGGGTTTTTCATCACCTGTAAGACAAATATCAGGAAAACTTTAAGGCCCAAACGGTCCCCAAAATCATATGGCCATCATCATCATCCTTCACCAGTGTGGAAAGCAACGGGAAGCTACCACACCTACAATTCCTAGTAAAGCTGCAAGCATAGCATGAAAATGCTATGATTGCAGTGAAGGACCTGCCTTCTGTCAGAATTACTATGGATATGGATGGATCTGGTGTACTTTTGAAGAAGTTTGTAATCAAGCTTGTTTCGCCGGAACCTCAAATTTAATATTTCTCACTGAAGGACAAATTATATTTGAAGAGAAAAATATATGCTGATGATCAAATAATATATATATATTCTGAAGATAGCTTACAAATAGCAGCATATCAATTATTCAAAATTGCCAGCAAATATAATATGAAAATTTCCACATCAAAATCCAAAACAATGGCAATGTGTGGAAAAAACATACAACGGGTGAAAATTGAGATTGATGGAAAAATTATAGAACAAGTGTCAGATTTCTCTTACTTAGGAAGTGTATTTGCAGAGTATAAGAGTGACATTGATTCAAAATTACAAAAATATAATAAAATGAATGGGGTAATACGAAGACATTTTGGTAAACAGATGAGGACAGAGACAAAACTAAGATTACATAACATCACATCAAAAGCTGCTCTAAAATACGGAAGTGAAATTTGGATTTTAAATAAAAGAAACTCTCATAAACTTCAAGTAAGCCAAATGCGCTTCTTACGATCATTGTTAGGAGTTAATAGACTGGATCACCAAAGGAACACTACTATCAGAGGAAAACTTGGAGTAACAAGTTTAAGTTAAGATATCCAAAGATACCAACAAGAATGGAAAAATCATCTGAGAAGAATGGCAAGAAATAGACTTCCAAAATTGGCATTCCAATATACCCCAACTGGACATAGGGACCAAGGAAGACCAAAACATCGGTGGAAAGATCAAGACCATCTTCGCTAGGTTTACCGTACAGGCCACATGGCCTAAAACGAATTTGTTCATGATGATGATGATGAGAAAAATATATGTTTAGACTGGGGTTTGAACCCCGGACCTTTGGCTTTCTATGTCAATGCTCTACCAACTGAGCCACCTGAGCATTCCTATCTAAACACAGTAGGACTTTATGAAGTAGTATTTAAATTCCCAATAAATGGTCTTCTTAAAAAAAGAAGCCACCATTTGAGTGATCGAGCAACGGTTCATAGCATTTGGCACTCGGGAATTAACAGTGTATGAGAGAAAAATTTGTGTTTACATTGGTTTGCTCAGATAGCTTAGTTGGTAGAGCATTGACATAGAAAACCAAATATCCTGGATTCAAACCCCAGTCTGAGTGTATATTTTCTCTTCAAATATAACTAAGCTATTACTTGAATGGATGAAGGTCGGTTAAATTTTGCACAGAAGTCTTTTTATTCAGGCTTGTGGTTCTTTTACAAGTCCGAAAATCTTCCGACTCGGGACCCATGACTTAAAGTCCATCCCAGAGGACTTGCTCCTTGAATTTTTCCATCCTAAAAAATCCATATATAGGCTATATAATTATCACATGTAATTCGGTGACATCTGTAGGGAAATAAGAATGAATTACACTGAGCAACAAGAAAAGAAACTTTTTTTGTCTCAGAAAGAAAAATGTGTGATTCTGATAGTATTTTTTCTCCTGAAATCAAATATGATATAGGTTTTTCTCCATCACGCAAGGTTTCCGAGAGACAGGAATTTATAATTTCAAACACTTTAATATTTTCTACATTCGTAACTACACAATATTCGAACATTCAGACTCGCCTAGAAAGTAAGAAATGATGATTTTCTGCTGTATTTCGCCTGCGGCATCCCTCTTGATGGTCCAACAATAATCGGCCAGCATATTAGGATTCCATTTGCCTTGATATCTCTTTTCCATAGCTGAAATCTCCTGAGTTAGCTCATTTGGTTTTATTTTACAACGGACAAATGGACGAAAAAAAGTTTATTAAAAAAATAATTATTTAAATCCATTATTGTAATTGAAATAAAAAACTGTGGGTGATGGAGAATTTCCGAATACATATTTGAAAACACAATAAAAAATTACATTAAGTACAACTATTGGTACTCATGAGACAAAAATCATGTTGACCAGTGTTATTAATGTTTTTATTTTAAATTTATCCTTCTCATGGAAGGACAAATTATATGTGAAAAGAGGAATTTACACTTAAACTGGGATTTGAACCCAAGGTCTATGGTTTTATACACCAGTGCTCTGCTACTGGGTTACTTAGGCGTCTCACTTATAATGAGCAATTTAAAAACTAAATTTCTAATTTATGGTTGATTAGATGTAATGGTTGAATTTCATTCAATCTCTAATTAAGGTCTAAAGCCATCCTGTACCATTCCATAATTAACTAACTCAATGGCACTATCAAAAAAATTGAGATCCCTAAATAGCTCATTTTCTGTCAAAGTTCGCACCCTCCCGCACGGTCTATGAACTGACAAAGGAGCTATTTCTCATAGAAGAGCTCCGATTGAAACTGTTCCTGCCGTCTACAGCGAGCTATAATACTGTACTAAGAGAGCTGCAGCTGAAAAAAGAATCTATTTGGACCGATTTCTACAACACCGATGCCATGATCTCAGAAGACTGGAAGAAGCCAAACTACGACACCTAGTGATCCGGCTAGCAGTACACGGCTTCCATCACAAACTGTGCAAAACGAAACAGTTTCATGACCCGGGACCAGAATGCGTGTGCGAGCGATGCGACATGTTATGTGAGATATACCATGTGCTAAAGTGCAAAAACAGAGGGCAATCTCTGACATGATTCTGTATGGACAGATAAACTAATATAGATTAACTAATATTTGCACATTGTGTGCTATACATTATTATTAAATAGTTCATTGCGAGAGTGCTGGTATATAAATCCAGAGAACTTGGGTACAAATCCCAGATTAGACATAAAGTTTTCTTATTTTATTTGAAGAGAAAAAATATATTATTTTGATTTTATATATTAAATTTGGGAATTTTTAACATTATGAGGTTCAAATTCATAAGAATTAAATTAATTGTGATTATTTCATACCTCATACTTCTATATTTCTTTAAATACAGTACTGCAGTATCAGCAATTTCTTATCACCATCATTGGACAATCGTGAAAACAGCTGATGATGGTGATAAATTGCCGACACTGCAGTGCTGTATTTAAAGAAATATAGAAGTATGAGGTATGAAATAATCATGATTAATTTAATTCTTATATATTATTTTGAGTTAATAATTTAGACTTACAAGTACTTAGGAAAATTTTTGGACCAAAGAGAGATGAACAGACAGGTGAATGGAGAAGACTACATAACAATGAACTACATGGTCTTTATAGGAAGCCAGATATAATAAGAACAGTTAAGTCTCATGGACTGCGATGGGCAGGACATGTTGCACGTATGGGGAATGAAAGACTTGCATGGAAGCTTCTTGTAGGAAAGCCAGAGGGAAAACCCCCAGTTGGTAGACCAAGAATGAGGTGGGAGAATAACATTAACTATGATTTGAGCAAAGTAGATTATACAGGGAATGATTGGAAAGCATTAGCTTAGGATAGGGATGTATGGAGAGCTTATGTCTGCGTGGCCTACGGGTTCAATAGTGCCAGTGAGTAAGTAAATAATAATTTAGACTCGCCTCATATCTGAGGTGAGTATAAATTCTTAATTCAGGATAATTAAATGAAAACTCGTACTGTTACTTCCGTAAACTATTAAATAATTTTAAAAAATATATATCCCTGAATTGGAATTCGAACCCGATGTCTGTCTCTAGTCCTGTACACCAGCACTCTATCCACTTAACTACCAGGCATTCCAATTTGATTGCATATTATTTCATCATCATCATCATCCAGGGATTAAACCTGTTGGCTCGTTCCCGTTTCATGAAAGCTAGAATTGTTAAAATTGTTCAGACCATCTTCTGTGTGGGCGACCAACATTTCTCCTTCCGTGCAGTTTATAATTTAGCATTAATTTTGGAAATCTTCCTTCTGGCATTCTATCAATATGTTCTTTCCAGTCATTCCTATATTTAATTATTCGGTCTGTAAGTTTGAAAATATTTAGTTCCTTTCTTGAAAGTAGTTTTGAAGTTCCTTAGGACAGGTTATCTGCTGAAATGAGATATCTTCGGAGAACTGCAGGATACACACTACTAGATCACAAAAAAAATGAAGACATCTTAGAAGAATTACACATGGAATCTTTAGAAAACAAAATTTCTGATTATAAGTCAAGATGGATGCAACATGTTCATCGAATGGAAGATCACAGAATACCCAAACAAATGTTAAGATATCAACCTGCAGGAAGAAGAAGACCAGGACGTCCACTCAAAAGACTTCTGGATGGTGTTTCTCTTGAGGCCGAAACAGGTCAACAAATGGCCTAAATTCGTGAATGTACTATGATGATGATGATGATGATAGTTCCTTTCTTATATCTTCATTTCTTTTCTTATCCAGCAGATCCTGCTATATTTCTTAAAAATCTCATCTCAGCTGCTTCCAATCTTTGTTCTTGTCTTTTAGTGATCGTCCAACATTCTGATCCTTACATCAAGACAGAAACAGCCATTACTTTATAAAATTTAATTTTTGTTTCTTTTCTTGTGTTTTTATGATTTGATTTCATGCTGTAGCCGAGTGGTTAAGGCAGGAAGCCTTGGCACAGAGCTATGGGACTTGCACTGGTTTGAGTCTCCATAGGGGAAAGACATTTTCTCATGGAATTTTGGTCAGTATGGGACTGGTGCCCACCCAGCAATGTGAGGCATTTGGGTATCTACAATAAGTAGCATCTCCAGGTTGAGAAATCCAGCTGTAACATCTGGGGGACGCGACATGTTGATTACGTGTCACCCCTACACTGGCTGGATGATTGTTTACCTCTGTGATTAACACATGTGGCTGGTAGGCCAAGGGCTTTCTAGGCCTGTCGCTCCATGGAGTTAAAAAATTGTATGATTTCCCTTGCACCAAGGTATGAACTTTTCTTTTTGTTGAGTTGTTTCTTGACTCACCTCATACTTCTTAACTCCCTTGCATATGTAGATTTCGTCACTGTATTTGTGACATTCTCAATGCGGTTCACATTCACAACTGTTGTTGTGCGAGGGAGTTACAAAGTATGAAGTGAGTCAAGAAACAACTAAACAATATTAAAATAAACCTCATAGTGTTATTTCCTACCTCATCATCATCATCATAGTACATTCACGAATTTAGGCCATTTTGACCTGTTTCGGCCTTAAGAGAAACACCATCCAGAAGTCTTTTGAGTGGATGTCCTGGTCTTCTTCTTCCTGCGGGTTGATATAGTAAAGTGATCCCACAACAGACCCGGAGGCCCTTGGGGTAGTAGGAGGTTAAGGCTCCCACTTTTTCTAGACAATCGACACTTTATGTCAGCCGGGTTGTCAGCCGTGCGTGACGGCCGCCTTTACCCCAGAACAAGCGTCTGGTACTCATTTACGTTAGAGGCTGAGTCGACCCCAGGGCCATAGTGCCGCCAGAGGGTTTGGGTCAGTTTAAAAATCCTGACCCCAACGGGACTTGAACCCACGACCCTCCGGCTTGTAGCTCAGTGCCTTAACCACTACGCTACGGCGTGCCCCATTTCCTACCTACATAACTTAATCCATTTCTGTACTTAAAATTCTTTTCATTTCTCTGTTAGGAATTTGCCAGACTTCAGCACCATATGTTAAAATGCTCTGAATTATGGTTCTTTTCGATAAGATGTTACAAAAAAATTACATTGAAAAAATGAAAAGGAACAATTAAGTGGACATTTCAACATATGTTATTAATGAGCGAGTTTGGTCCGTATTATTCTTACCTCATATAGTTGTTTCTATTAGACACACGGTTGACACAGAACTTTATGAAGTGAGATGTAAAAATATATTATCCAACTCAGTTTTAAATTGAAATTACATTTAACTTTTATAGGAATTAATCACTATGAGGTTTAATTTATGGTGAAATTAAATGTTTCTTACCTCTCCTCATATAAATCTTCTAAGTAGATCGCGATTTCGAGACCATAACGGTCTCATCTTCAGCACTTTCCTGGCAACTGATGTTACATCGAACGGAAGAAACTCTTCTTCTTCCCTCTGTTGGTGGACCAATGAACCTCCGGATCAGGTCAAAATTTGCAGGAATTTCGAAGTTCATAAGTTTTCCTTTGTTTTTCTGAATGTAGATCTTTTCCCAAACCGTGAGTTCCTTTTGTTTGTCTATTTGTTTAATTAGACTGGCTTTTGATTCAATTAAATGTTTTTCAGACCAAGCATGAGCAGCTACTGCTGACTTTTCCACTTCTCCATTTTTGATGTTTCTAAGATGTTCTTTCACCCTTGTTTTTAAATTTCTTTTTGATTTTCCAATATAAATTTTGTCACAATCCCTGCATTTGATCTGATAAATTCCTGATTTGTTTTCATTTTCAATTCCTTCATTTTTATTGGTTTTAATTATCCTGTTAAGGCTGTATTCATTCTTTGGTGCTAATCTTACATTAAACTTTTGGAGATTTATAGTGTTTCAATGGATGGTAAGTGAATTTCTTGAATTTTATTTTTTTCTCTTTCTTTTATAAGTGTGCTTTCATTTATTAATTTTTGTCTTTTAAATTTATTTATTTTCTTGTGGTCTCGAAATCGCGATCTACTTAGAAGATTTATATGAGGAGAGGTAAGAAACATATAATTTCACCATGAAATCTACATGTTTATATTAACCCCTGGTTATAAAATTATTTTCAAAAAGAAAAATTTCAACACCAGATAAACAAGAGAGTTATTATAGGTGCACAAGAAAAATGGGACACACTGTATATTGATTAAATATATGTAGGAAAATGGGACACTCTGTATATTGATTAAATATATGTAGGAAATAACACTATGAGGTTTATTTTAATTATATTTGAGTTGTATATTTTGATTCACCTCATATTTTTGTATTTTAATGCAGGCTAACTGTTGCCTTGTGGTTGTCCTTCCTGCAAGTTGACTTCTGCCCCCTCTGTTGGCTGACTGATAAACTTCCAAATCAAATTTTTTTTCTCTTTCACTGGGTATTTCAAAATTCATAGTTTTCTTTTTATTCTTGCAGATGTAAATTGTGAGTTCTTTAGATTTTTATAACTGTTTTAGTAATTTTGTCTTAGTTTCAATTCTGTGTTTTATTGACCATGCAAATGCAGCTATTGCAGATTTTTCTAGTTCTCCATTTTTAAGGTGTTCTTTCAATCTTGTATTTAAATTCCTTTTTGTTTTTTTTTTCACAATTTTTACAAAAGATGGCAACAAATCAGGGATTTATCATAAGTAATGCCACGAGCGATTTGCAATTTATCTAGAGAATTTGGAAATCAAGAGTGGCATTTGTTAGGACTATTTAACGAATAAAATTAAGCTGTTTACTCACAAATCATTATTTAACTGTAGTTATTTTAAAATATTTATATATTTAATGTAAACGGCGATGTTTGAAAACAAATGAGAAACATCTGCTTCTTTTGTTTATCACTGCAACCAGATCATACTATTTATTGCCAAAGGAATGCTATCTAGTGGAGAAAAAATGAAACACATCAAACTGTATATTAATTCATTTCTGATGTCGTATTATGTAAATATGACAATTATATTTTTCTGGATTGTTACCTGGGAAAAAATACATTTAAGAAAGTGCAAACAGTGGTTTCTTTTTTTGGTGGTATAATAAATTGGTACAAATGTTTTTATATTAACTCCCGCATATGGCATGTGTTGACATTCATGCACTATATATACAATCTGGTAGTCGTATTTCTCACAGGCTCTGTCACTGCAAAATAATGGTCAGACCTGTTCAGAATATTAAAAAAGGAGGAACTTTCTTTAATATGGTAATTATGACACTGATAAATATTTCGTGAAACAAGACTGTGATTGGTTGTAAAACAGAAATCATTGAAACGTGATTGGTCATTGACTCCCATTAGGGGCATGAGTTATATAGTCTAATTGATTGTAAACATTGCAAAAATATATATATATATATAGGAAAAACAAAAAAGGAATATAAATACAAGACTGAAAGACCACCTTAGAAATGTTAAAAATGGAGAAATAGAAAAATCTGCAATAGCTGCACATGCCTGGTCCGAGAAACACAGATTTGAAACTAAGGCAAAATTACTTAAACAGTTAGAAAGGAACTCACAATTTGGGAGAAAATTTACATCTGCAAGAATAAAAAGAAAACCATGAATTTTGAAATTTGTGGTGAAAGAGGAAATCATTTTATTTGGAAGTTCATCGGTGAGCCAGCAGAGGGAGCAGAAATCAATTTGCAGGAAGGACAACAGTTGTAAAGCATTGAGAATATTGCACAGTTAGCGACAAAACTAGTCTGCATAAAAATCAAGAAATGTGAGGTGAGTCAAAATACACAACTCAAATATAATTAATGTATATTGATTATTGAAATAAAATTGTTTCTTTCTAATTAGAAATCAAAAGTCACGCAGAAGGATTTATCTTACCATTGCTTGTTACATCAGTTACTTTTATTTCCTTAATTTTTAGCAATTTTTTTTTATAGTGCATTTGGCCAGTTAATGGACTCTGCCCGTCAAAATTTTGAAGATTCTCCTTTGAGAAAAAGGGTGGGAGAGGTCACTAATCCCATGTTCCGTTATAGGAAGATACACAGGTATTTAACCTCTTTAGGCGTTGAAATCTCTCAGTTGTTAGAGAGTACTTAGCCAGTATGAATTGTTTTCTCATTGCAAAGTCAAAAGTGTTTAGTTCCATTGTTTATTAATAAGTTTTACTTTGGCTAGACCAATATTGACCTATGGTAGTGAAGCATGGACACTAAAAAGACAACATGAAAGCAGAATAACGGCTTGTGAAATGAGATTCATGCGCAGAACAGCGGGTTACACCAGATGGAATCGGAAAAGGAACACCGATATCTGAAAAGAATTGACTACGTCAATTTTGGAATATATTAAACAGTACCAACTAAATTGGAAACACCATCTTGAAAGAATGAGTTCAAATTGGATCCCCAAAGCTGTTTATAATTATATACCAAGAGGACGAAGATCTCTGGGCCGTCCTATGAAACACTGGAGGGAAAATTTTCTATAGGATCGTAACAGGCCTTGGCCTAATACTTGGAAGGAAGAAGAAGAAGATTAATAAGTTTTATGGACTATTGAACTCATGCCCCAAATGGTAGTCAATGACAGTCGTGTTTCACCTCACTCTTTATCGATTTCTCTTTACCAGCTCCTGCTTTTATGATAAAGAAAGCTCCTCCCTTCTTTTTAATATTCTGAACTGGTCAGAGCATTATTTTGCAGTGACTGACTCTCCAACAAATGGGTTGAATATAGCAAACAATGACAGATTTCTTTGAACTACACATTTGATAATTGTGTGTTCAATTATTGTGTTTTTAAATAATGGTTTTACTGAGATTTTTACTAAAAAAATTAATAACCTATAATGTTGGTTTGATGTGTTTCAGTTTTTCTTCACTAGGGTGCATTTTTACAATATTGCGATCGTATTTGGCATTATAAATAATATGATCAAGTTGCAGTGAATGAACAAATGAAACATAATCACACTCTTTCTGATTTCTTTCCAAAGATTGCCGTTTACATTAAATATATAAATATTTTAAAATACCGGTAACTATATTTAAATAATGATTTGTGAGCAAACAGCTTAATTTTATTCGTTAAATAGTCCTAACAAATATCACTCTTGATTTCCAAATACTCTAGATAAATTGGAAATCACGTGTGGCATTACTTATGATTATTTAACTCATGCCCCAAATGGGAGTCAATGACCAATCACATTTCAATGATTTTTTTATTTACAACTAATCACAGTCGTGTTTTGCCTCGAATTTATCAACGAAAGATTATCATATTAAAGAGCGCTCCCCCTTTTTAACATTCTGAATACGTCATAGCATTATTTTCCAGTGACTGAGTCTCTAAGAAATCCGGCTACCAGATTGTATACTGTATTATAGAGCATGAATGTCAGAAGATAACGCATGCGGGAGATAATATAAAAACATTTGTAGACAATTGATTATACCACAAAAAAAATAAACCTCTATTTGCACTTTTATTAAACGAATTATTTTCCAGGAAATAACGCAGAAAAATATAATTGACATATTTACATCATAGGACATCAGAAATTAATAAATACCTATAATGTTGGTTATAAATTTCTCCACTAGAGGGCATTCTTACAATATTGCGATCCTTTGGCAATAAATAATATTATGATCTGGTTGCAGTGATAAACAAAGGAAGGAAATGAAGCGTACCAATCGTTTTTCATTTGTTTTCAAACACCGCCGTTTACATTAAATATATAAATATTTTAAAATAACTATATTTAAATAATGATTTGTGAGTAAACAGTTTAATTTTATTCGTTAAATAATCCTAACAAATGCCACTCTTGATTTCCAAATTCTGTAGATAAATTCACTCCTCACTTCGTGAGTTGTGAATTTATTGATAATTTGGAAATCACTTGTGGCATTACTTACGAAAAATGTACACCTAAACTGGCGTTCAAACCCAAGATCTCTTGTTCTGTAAACTAGTGTTCTTTCTAACCTAGCTAACGAGGCCTCCAAACTAATGCAAATTTTTCTATTAATTATTCAATTCTCGAGAGCGTCAAAGGCTATGAGCTATTGTTGGTGCCATCTGGTGGCTTCTTATTTAGAATACTTTTATTGGAAATTTAACATTCCTATAGAAAGCCAATAAAGCTTCTTTCAAAGAAGAAAAATGTTTTATTTACAATTTAAAAATATTCAATTGAGTTGGTGTTTACTTGATGAAAATCCATATCTATTAATTAAATAAAAATAAAACTTAGTTTTATTGGATTTTCATATTTATTAAGATATATTCAGTGACAGCTGTTTCGGTACACTGTACCTTCTTCAGACATGTTAACAAATTATGAATTGTGTTATTATAGTACATATCAACTGATCTTAGCAACAATACAACAATAATCTATTTAAATTTTTGAATTTAACAAAGGCGATTCATTCAAATCAAGTTGAGAATTTAACAGTTTATTACTACTTTTCAATTTATTTCTTTTTCTACAGCCTCCAAAAGATCCAACTTCTTACCCTTATCACAAATTGGAATAGGTGGTTAGCATATTTTGAATATTTTTAATTTCTGTTATATGCATATAACAGAAATTTAGAATATTCAAAATATGCTAACCACCTCTCTAATTTACATTAATGATTAATACCTTCCTCTGCAGAACTTATCTAATAACAGAAATTTAAAATATGCTAA
Organism: Diploptera punctata; assembly: GCA_030220185.1. Lineage (NCBI taxonomy): Eukaryota > Metazoa > Arthropoda > Insecta > Blattodea > Blaberidae > Diploptera > Diploptera punctata. The sequence goes on from JASPKZ010006855.1 coordinate 1,683,282, forward strand.
CCACCTATTCCAATTTAATCATTGTTTCGATCCAAATTTTGAAATTTTACATGTTTGTGATAAGGGTAAGAAGTTGGACCTTTTGGAGGCTGTAGAAATAAATAAATTGAAAAATAGTAATAAACTGTTAAATTCTCAACTTGATTTGAATGAATCGCCTTTGTTAAATTAAAAAATTTGAATAAATTATTGTTGTATTGTTGCTTAGATCAGTTGATATGTACTATAATAACACAATTCATAATTTGTTAACATGTCTGAAGAAGGTACAGTGTACGGAAACAGCTGTCGCTGAATATATCTTAATAAATATGAAAATCAATTAAAACTAAATTTTATTTTTATTTAATTAATTATATTTTTACATATTTCATTTATTTAGGTGTAGGAGCTCACGCCGGGTATTTGATAGTTCAATATATTGTATTAAAGGAGTGTTATTAATTTATTATTGCAATGAAAGATAGCAAAATCGACTCTTTCATAGTGTAATGTTTTGAGGTTGAAACACTGGGTAGCTCTTCTCCTTCCACTGCGTTGTCACATGATTATTGTGGCAGGCAGAGTCCATTAACTGATCAAGCGTACTATAGTGGCAAAAACTGAAGTATGGATTTCTAAGATCTTGTACTATCTAATAATTGTCTGTATATGATATTTTCAAATATAATTAAAAACTTGACAGAAATTGTTGTTTTATTCTTCTTCCTTGATTATTACGTCTTTTTAAAGTTAAGTTTATTACCGAAATAAAAGCATTAATTCCAAAAGTAACAGCAGATAAAGAAAACTGCATCTTTTTTTATATTAGATTGTATCATCTCTAAATTGTTTTTAAAAATGATTTAAATTATTTTAAGACCTAAAAATTACGATATGACTTTGTTGCAAATTTTATGTCGATTACTATGGAATTCACCTATTTCATAATAGAATTATTCTGAATTTCTTGGAAGTTACCAACTTGACTAAATATAATAATAATAATAATAGTAATAAATGTGCACTAATGTGCATATATAATAATACTAGTGGACCCGGCAGACATTGTCCTGCCCGAACATTCAATTCTCATGTAAGGCCGAACGATAAAAATGTTTATAATTTTAATCAAAATCAAAGTGGGGGGGGGTAACACTATGAGGTATTTACATTTATGAATGAGTTGGAGAAACTGCTTTAACATCTCACCTCATACAGTATTTTACAGATTATAAGATGCACCTTTTTCTTTGAAAAAATGTCCAATGTTTGATTTAAAATTCACACCAGTCTTAAAAATTACCATATATTCGATGCCGCGGGAAACCTATCTCTATCTGGAAACATTGGATTCAACTGACAGCAGCAGTGCACCGATGCAACAAACATGAGTTGCGGGGATTCACAAGCTTGCTAACACTGTGTCCCTCCTACCCCACCATCACAAACAAAGAACACTGTCTAACCTATGATGCGACATTGCAGTCTACGATGGCAGTGAACTTGAACAAATGGATGATGGTTGAAACCCAACATGGATTCACACCGAAGGGAGCTCTGAAACGACATACAATCAAACAAGTGTGTCAGTGGATAAAACAGTCGTGGTCTAGAGTGAGAGAAGACATTATTGTTAAATCTTTCAAGAAGTGCGGCGTAAGTAATGCTTCTCGATGGCAGTGAAGACCATCTTATATATGAAGGGGACAACAAAGAAGAACAAGAAAGTTCAGATGACGATTTTCAGGGATTTTAAAGGTCACAACTTTATTTATTGATAAATTTATCAAATAAATTGTAAAGATTGTGAAAAGATATACATAGGAAAAACAAAAAGGAATCTAAATACAAGATTAAAATAACACCTCAGAAATGTTAAAAATGGAGAAACATAAAAATCTGCAATAGCTGCACATGCCTGGTCAGAAAAACATAGAATAGAAACCAAAACAAAATTACTTAAACAATTGGAAAAACCGAAGGAACTCACAATTTGGGAAAAAATTTACATATGCAAGAATGAAAACACAACTATGAATTTTGAAATACCCGGTTATAAGGAGAGGGGATTGATTTGGAAGTTCGTCGGTCAGCCATCAGATGGCGCGAATAGAAGGCCATTGGACATCAGTTGTGAACGTAATACAGCATAGAGAATGTCACAAATGAAGTAACGAAACTCGAGTCTGCTTGGGAGTTATGAAGTATCAGATGAATGAAGAAAACAATAAATTATTATACTTCATCAAGTAGTTCCAATATGGAGGCCTTTCAAAAACAATGTTTCATCTTCTGCATTTTAACTGGTTCTAATTAAAATGCAGAAGATAAAACATTCCAGTTAAAATGCAGAAGATGAAAAATTGTTTTTGAAAGGCCTCCATAATGGAACTACTTGATGAAGTATAATAATTTAGTCGGGGACGACTGACTTACCAGGTATAAATTTTATATTTAACATCTTATATATAAGTTTTGTCACAATCCCTGCTTTTGATCTGATAAATTCCTATTTTTGTTTTCTTCTTCAATTTTTTAATTTTTGTTGATTTTAATTATCCTATTTAGGCTGTATTCATTCTTCAGTGCCGATCTTATGTTGAACTTTTTAAAAAATAGTTTGAAACCTCGTGTTCAAATTGTGGTTTTCTGAGAGATATATCAGGATGTTTGTATCTGGTACATGTTTGTTTCAATCTGTAATACAAACCAGCAGGTTAGAAATTTTGATATTTATCCTTGCATTACGTTATTCAACGTTAATAACAATTTTTATAAAAGTAAATCTGGTGGTTTATTGTAGTAATTTAATGAATTGATTTTTTAATATATAAATATATATTTTATATAGATCACTATGCAATTTCTTATGTACAGCTAAATGAGTGTGGCATTTTTTTTTGGTTAGGTTAATAGCAAATGTTCTTTTTTGTTTTTCAATTATCTTTCAGAGTCAAATACAATGTTTTTCTAAGAAAGTGCAGAAACAAATGAGTATTGCTGACAGTACTGGCATTGAATATAAGTTTTCTATGAATGTGGAGATAAATGTTCTGTATTACCTCTTAATAAATGTGTTTGATATTGTACCCAAAATAAATTAATAATCTATAATCTTGGTAATAATTTACATTTTGATGTGTTTAATTTTTTCTCCACTAGGGTGCATTCTTGCGAAACATGGACTCTTACTTTAAGGGAGGAAAGGAGATTACGAGTATTTGAGAATAAAGTTCTTAGGAAAATTTTTGGACCAAAGAGAGATGAACAGACAGGTGAATGGAGAAGACTACATAACAGTGAACTACATGGTCTTTTATAAGATTCATGATGTGTTCCGTTGAGGTTTATTCAAAATTAATATAAAATTATAGAATGTTCACCTGAAAGGTCCGTCTCCTCAACTTAATTATCATTTAACTGTAGCACTTTCGGGACTTGTCCCATCATCGGCAGGATTCAAAACTGGTGTTTCACTGAAGATCTGGTAGAGGGGGTTGCATGTATTTGGTTCGTTTTCATTTATCAGGCTGTCGTTGTGAGCTGCTTTCATGATTTCCATCTCTTCGAGCGAAGATAAACGTACTCGAAGAGATGGAAATCATGAAAGCAGCTCACAATGACAGCCTGATAAACGAAAACGAACCAAATACATGCAACCCCCTCTACCAGATCTTCAGTGAAACACCAGTTTTGAATCCTGCCGATGATGGGACAAGTCCCGAAAGTGCTACAGTTAAATGATAATTAAGTTGAGGAGACGGACCTTTCAGGTGAATATTCTATAATTTTATACATGGTCTTTATAGGAAGCCAGATATAATAGGAACTGTTAAGTCTCATAGACTGCGATGGACAGGACATGTTGCACGTATGGAGAATGAAAGACTTGCATGGAAGCTTCTTGTAGGAAAGCCAGAGGGAAAACGCCCAGTTGGTAAACTAAGAATGAGGTGGGAGAATAACATTAACTATGATTTGAGGGAAGTAGATTATACAGGGAATGACTGGAAAACATTAGCTCAGGATAGGATGTATGGAGAAGCTTATTTCCGCGTGGCCATGAACCTACGGGTTCGATAGTGCCAGTGAGTAAGTATGTAAGGGTGCATTTTTACAATGTTGCGATCCTGTTTGGCAATAAATGATATGATGAGGTAAATAAATTACACTTCTGATTTGTTTTCAAAGATCGCCGTTTACATTAAATATATACATATTTTAAAATAACCATATTTAAATAATGATTTTTGAGTAAACAGCTTAATTTTATTTGTTAAATAGTGCTAACAAATGCCACTCTTGATTTCCAAATCCTCTAGATAAATTCACTCCTCATTTTGTGAGTCGTGAATTTATAGATGATTTGGAAATCACTTGTGACAGTACTTATGAAAAATAATTGAAATATGGACTTTTCATTGGTATGTAAGAAACGTTTGCATAATAGTGTATTTTCTGAAAAAAAATAGTGAAACTTACTTTTCGAATCACCTTCATGTAATAATAGTTCAAGCGATAGTTTTAATGTATCTTAATAGTTCAAGCAATAGTTTTAATGTATCTTACGAGAAATATTGTTGGACCATTTTTGCACATTCAGCACTGCCGTCATTCTTAGAAAAGTTTAACCTCTGTACTCACTCCATTCCACGTGTTTCCCTCCCACCACGTCAAACAGCAGCCACAAACCTTTCCGACTATGGATGTTGCCAAACAGTGTCATGGATCTTGAATATTGAATAATTATTACTTCTGGCTTTTCCTTTTATCAGGCTTGAAAGCAATAGAATGTCCCACCAACTAGTTGCTAGCAAGGAGGTGGTAAGTCCAGCGATGGGGTTGCCATCTTTAAGCATCCTTCAAGAACTTAATGTATCACCAATACTGGACGTCTCCAGATATCAGCTAAACTGGAAGGAACACGTCTCAAGAATCGCTAGATCCAGGATCCCCAAGACAATAATGAACTACTGTCCAAATGTGAAACGGTCACTTGGTCGACCTATGAAAAGATGGCACAAAAACCGCTTTCTCAGGCCGTAACAGTCCTTCTAGGACTAATACCTGGCAGGATGATGATGATGATGATGGATGATGATGATGATGATGATGATTACTTCTTCATATTAAAGTAGGTCTAATGATGCTGATTGACTTTTATTATTTGTTTAATAATATTTCTTTCACCGCTCCGTGCTACAGTGTTGACATTGAGTTGACAACACTGGACTGTAAGTACAAATAACCTGTCCTCCAAGAAAGTTCAAAATGATGAGTAGTGGAAGGGAAGAAAGAGAGAGATAGGAATGCAGGGAGGGAAATGATTTACCAAGACAGAAAAGGAATTAGTGTTCAGTTTGCATATCTTATGGGGGCACAGATCCGATGGTTAGACTATAGATCTTCAAAAATAAAAAAAAATATATAATATTTTTGTCAGTAGTACTGATTTTGTTTCTGCACTTGTATTACATAATATGCTGTTAGTTTTAAAGTGATTTGCCCTGCGATTATTTTCAATACATTGATAGATGCAAGTAAAACGACTTCCAAATCTTATTTATAAATTACAGATGGATAATGGTTCATTACTCACGAGAAGACTAATGGGAACTGAAGAGAGGAAGCAAGGAGTTTTCTATTATCTGAACAAGTGCATATATATGCATAGCCAGTGAAGAAAACATTTATGAAGTTTCATAAATATTCTCTTTATTTACTGTACTGCACTATTTGCTCAATACGGTTGAGTGGTGTTTCACTCTGCAGGTCACATTCCAGCCGCTAGTCTTCTCCTGTGTAACCAACTGTATGTACTATATCTTTATAATTTCATGAGATAGGTATTGTATCACTAAAACTTGAATATGTTTTCTGTTGGTGTTACAAGTGTCTGTTATGCAGCAATTTGTGGGTGCTTGTGTAAATGGTGTTATGTATGGTATAAGTGACAAGAGCTCTGCAGCAAGGTATGATGCCTTGAACTGCCTGGCTACAGTACAAGATTGTATAAGAGAGAGAAAAATTTGTGTCTGAATACAGATGCCTGGATAGCACAAAATGAAATACTGTTCTCAAAATGTTGCAACTAAAAAGTGTAAATAAACAAATGCAACGATTATCTACTAACTTTTAATTATAAAAGCAACTGATACCAACACATGTAATTGTTGCATCAATTTTTAGTTAAAGAATATACTGTTCTAACTAAAACATGTAGATAAACAAATGCAACAATTATCTGCTAACTTCTTCTTCTCCTTCCTTCCAAGTATTAGGCCAAGGCCTGTTACGATCCTATAGAAAATTTTGCCTCCAGCGTCTTCCGGAAAATTCTCGTATAAGACTTGAAAGCATAATAATAGTCCCTTTGATTGGTTGCTGGCCAAAGGAAGGCAAGACTAGTGATGGGCCTGCCATCTTGTAGCCTCTGGTCAGACTTTTCTGGAGAGGAAAGAAGAAATGGAAGAAAGGAAAGACTCCCTAGCCCTCGGATGCCCTAATAGTGTCGGGGTCGAAAAAACAAGAGTTAACCAAGAGAGGTTAGATAGTAAAGTTAAAAGAGTGCAAAACACAAGTAAGTGGAAGAAATGTTTTGCTCAGCTTGGGCACCTTGTGGTCGCCATCCACATATCCCCTAGATGAGGACTTAATTATAAAAACAACTGAAACCAACACATGTAATTGTTGCATCAATTTTTAGTTAAAATATACTGTTCTAACCAAAACATGTAGATAAACAAATGCAACAATTATCTACTAACTTGCATCAATTTTTAGTTAAAAAAATACTGTTCTAACTAAAACATGTAGATAAACAAATGCAACAATTATCTACTAACTTTTAATTATAAAAACAACTGAAACCAACACATGTAATTGTTGCATCAATTTTTGGTTAAAAATATACTGTTCTAACTAAAACATGTAGATAAACAAATGCAACAATTATCTACAAACTTTTACATGTAATTGTTGCATCACTTTCTAGTTAGAGCATTTTGATTAGTAGAGTGTTGTGGTCTTGTAAACAGATTTCCACAGCTTTGTGTTGCAATTAACCGCAGGGCAAGCAATTGGCACTTGTGTACATAGATATTTTTCTTTTGTTTCAATGAGGAGCATGACTTATTTACAGCAGTGATATTCAACCTGGGATATGCGTACCCTCAGGATTGCATGATGATTTGTTATGGAGATATATACAGTTTTATGATATATAGTTATAATTTTTCTTGAAGATTTGACTGGCGTTTCTTTTGTCAATCTCTCTCACTCAGCCAAGTTGAGTCTCCACGAGGCTGTAAAGTACAGTTTTTCTCTTCCAATTCTTTTGTATGGTAGCGAAGTATGGACATTGAATCAGAAAGATATACAGAGACTTAGATCTGAATTGAGATACCTTTGAAGGGCTCAAAGACTTTTGGATGGTGTTTTTATTGAGGCTGAAACAGGTTAACAAATGGCCTAAATTCGTCAATGTACCATGATGATGATGATATATCTCCTTAGGCCTTGATGCTCTAATCATCAGAAAAAAAAAACTGTTCATTTGAGGATTGCCACAAGGACAAAGTGATGACAATTCATTTTTGAAATTGATGAAATACATTTTGTAAATACATAAAAAATTTCAAATTGTAAGAAATAAAATTTTTGGACCAAAGAGAGATGAACAGACAGGTGAATGGAGAAGACTACATAACAATGAACTACATGGTCTTTATAGGAAGCCAGATATAATAAGAACAGTTAAGTCTCATAGACTGCGATGGCAGGACATGTTGCACGTATGGGGAATGAAAGACTTGCATGGAAGCTTCTTGTAGGAAAGCCAGAGGGAAAACGCCCAGTTGGTAGACCAAGAATGAGGTGGGAGAATAACATTAACTATGATTTGAGGCAAGTATGTTATACAGGGAATGATTGGAAAGCATTAGCTCAGGATAGGGATGTATGGAGAGCTTATATCCGTGCGGCCATGAACCTACGGGTTCGATAGTGCCAGTGAGTAAGTAAGAAATATATTTTTAAAATTTTCAAATTGTAAATGAAGTATATATACTATAAAGTAGAAATTTTGTAAATATGATTTCTTAAAATTGAAATTGATCCTTGGAAGAAAGCCGGCTTGAAAAAAAGAGCTAAAGAAGATAGACCAATGGACGGGAGAAGAACAAAAGGAAGACCAGCCAAGAGATGGATAGACAGTGAATGCACATCCAATATGTCTTCCTCCGAGGAGTGATTTTGGAAGTAAACAGGATGAAAATACTACAAATTAAGTTTAAGAAGAAATTGATACTTTAATAGCAGCGATGGCAGTTTTAGAAAGATACACCCTGTCCAAATCTAGGAAATTCCAAAATGAGCTAAGAATCCTGGTATAGCACCTCTTGCCCCGATCATCAATCCTGTGACAGTTATACTATCGAGTTGGTATTTACCTTTGCAATAGTCAACTTCAAACTAAAATTGCAACATGTCCAAGAACAAATCAACATTAATATTGAGGTAAGATGTCCAGACCAAAAAGAATATAATATAATTAAGAATATATGTGTTTGGGAAAGGATGTGGATGACCTCATACTTGAAACAGGGAAATAAAAAAGTGTGAATTTTTTTAATATCTTGGGTCAATAATTACAAGTTTAGGTACCTGTGAGAGAGATGTACAGACTAAAATTGCAATGGCAAAAAATGCAACTAAGACATTACATGGAATAATTTGGAACAAGAATATTACAAAGGAAACTAAAATGAAAATTTATAAGAGCATAATACAGAATATTTTGTCATATGGAAGTGAAACTTGGTCTCTGACGGAATTACAAAAGAATAAAATTAGAACAGTTGAATTTGATTATTTTAGAAGAAGCCTACAAAAAACAAGACAGGATAAAATAAGAAATGAATAATATTTGAAGAGAAAAATTATACGCTCAGACCGGGACTTGAACCCGGGACCCTTGGTTCTCTAGACCAAGTGCTCTACCAACTGAGCTACCTGAGCAAGTACCGATCTAAACGCAAATCTTTCTCTATATACATTGTAATTCCCATCCACCAAATGCACTTGGTCTAGAGAACCAAGGGTCCCGGGTTCAAGTCCCGGTCTGAGCGTATAATTTTTCTCTTCAAATATGATTTATCCATCATTGAGATGTACGAAATCAATAATAAAAACTTGGAAAAAGCCGTACTGGCTGTAATGTATAATTCCCAAATATGTCTTCTTAATAAAGGAGCCGCCATTTGCAAGATAGAAGCATGGCTTCACAGCATTTCGTGGATGGGAATTACAATGTATATAGAGAAAGATTTGCGTTTAGATCGGTACTTGCTCAGATAGCTCAGTTGGTAGAGCACTTGGTCTAGAGAACCAAGGGTCCCGGGTTCAAGTCCCGGTCTGAGCGTATAATTTTTCTCTTCAAATATGATTTATCCATCATTGAGATGTAAGAAATCAATAATAAAAAAAAAAAAAAGAAATGAATACTTTTGGAGAGAAATGAATGTCACCTTATCTGTTGTTAAGAGGATTGAAAATCAAACGCTTAAATGGTATGACCATGTACAAAGAATGGAAAATGAAAGATGGCCAAAAAATATATACCAATGGTCACCCCCTGGAAGAAATAAATGTGGCAAACCAAGATGGAAACGGAAAACCTACGTCAGAACTATAATGGATGATAGGAATTTGGAAGAGGGAGATTGGAATGATAGAGATAAATGGAAACTGAAGACGGCAAACCTATAAGTGGGGGAAAGCCGAAGAAGAAGAACAAGAGAATAGTGAACTTAAAAGCTACTTGTGTATCTTAACAATGTCCTGTTATCCTATTTATTAAGAAGAACCTTATAATGTTGCTTCCTATTGTAATTTTATAATTTTACTCAATGTATATTTATTTTTTAACAAATACGAGTATCAACACTTTTTTTAAATTCATAGTCGAGGACGACTGGCTTACCAGGTACCAATTTATAATTAACATCTTAAAACACGAGTATACGTGAGATTTTAATATAACCTTTTCTAAACATTCTCTAACTACCCCCTTAAGTAAGAAAATTGTCAAATCATTTAATAATCTGCATCCATAATAAAGTATAAAATTAAGCAATTTAAAAAAATTGAAAATTTTGGACAATTCTTTACAAATTAATTGTTAAATTAAGGATTAAAGAAAAGCTGGCAGACAGCAGAAGTCACATTCTGTGGTTGTTCATTTGTTTTGATTTATTTTGACTTTGGATTATATTCTATCATTTATCTTCTTCTTCTTCTTCTTCTTCTTCATCACTTCACGGGCTAGGCAAATTGTCTGTTTCGCCTCACAGTTGTTCTGTCCATCTTTTCACTGGCCTTCCTACATTCCTTGAACCTCTTGGCTTGTAGTTGAATGCTGCTCTTGGTAATCTTGTTACATTCATTCTTTCCACATGTGTAAACCATTTCTCTCTATATTCTCTGTTTTTCTAATCCAATGGATATATATTTAACTCTGTTCTTATATCTTCATTCCTGATCCGATCCAATCTTGTGCAGCCTTTTGTTCTTCTAAGGAAGTTCATTTCTGCGCTTTGTATTCTACTTTGCTATTTTTTTGTCATTACCCAAGTTTCACTCCCATAAAGTAATGCAGGAGCTGCCAATGTTTTATAAAACTTCAATCTAGTATCTCTTCTTGTTTTATTCTTTAATGTTTTATGTATAGTTCTGCATATCATTTGAAATTTCGACAGTTTCATATGTATGTCTCTTTCAGTTTTTGTGTTTATAGTAAAATTATAACCCAAATAATTAAAATTTGTTACTTGTTCCAGAGGTTTGTTGTCTATTACGATTTTTGATATATTTTTATTACATTTCATACATCTCAATGATAGATAAATCATATTTGAAGAGAAAAATTATATGCTCAGACTGGGGCTTGAACCTAGGATCTTTGACTTTCTAGGCCAGTACTCTACCGACTGAACTAAGCCGTGTTGGCTTTATAATGTAATGTAAAATGTCCAAATTTCTTCTTAATAAAGAAGCTGCCATTTGCAAGATAGAAGCAAAGGTTTCATAGCATTCGGTACATGGGAAATAACAACTTATATAAGAGAAAAATTTGCATTTAGATTCGAACTGCTCAGGTAGTTCAGTGGGTAGAGCATTAGCCTAGAAAGCCAAAGGTTCTGGGTTCAAGCCCCAGTCTGAGCATATAATTTTTTTCTTCAAATATCATTTGTATGTTGAAATGGAGAGAAATTTGAAAATTTTACCTTTCATTTATTTATCTAATTTTTGCAGCATTTTGGTTAAGCAAATTTTGGTTATTTAGGATTTTATTGTAATTTATTTTTTGATATAGTATTTTACATAAGGAAAATGTATCTTTAAGGTATGCAGATAGAAAAAAGGTTGAATATCACTGTTGTAATTGTGCGGCATTGCACTAGGTATTCGGGATGCTGCACTAAATGTTTTCACCTGGAAAATTATATAGAAATTGTAAAAAAATAAATAAACCAAATTGGAGAAAGGCAGTAGAATTGTGTGTATTATGTGAGTTTGTGAAGCCAGTCCAATTTAGATTTTAAAATATTTCTATTCTTCGTACAGAGTAAAAAAAAAAAAAACTTTTTTTTTTCTGTAAAGTAGACAAACATCTTGTAAATGTGTAAACAGCATATGTATGAATTGTTAATATTGACAAGTTTTCTAAAAGGTGTTAAAAAAAAAAATTATATGTTTACTTTAAAAAAATAAACATTGAAAAGAGTGAAATTGAAATTTTGTATTTGTGATTTGAAACTGGCAGATTGTAATGTGTCATTAATAGTCAGGAATTTTGTGTACTAAAAGGTAAGATTGAAACACAGTATAATAAGAAGTTAGACATGTGACTGTCTTTTGTTATGGTTTTACATACAAACAGTTCAATAGTATTATAAGAAGTTAGACTTATGACTGTCTTTTGTTTTGATTTCACACACAATTGAATGTTATTATGAGAAGTTAGACTTATGACTGTCTTTTGTTTTCATTTCACACACAATTGAATGTTATTATGAGAAGTTAGACTTATGACTGTCTTTTTTTTTTTTTTTTTTTTTTTTTTTTTTTTTTTTTTTTTTTTTTTCCACACACAAACTGTTGAATAATATCATGAGAAATAATACTTATGACTGTCTTTTGTTTTGGTTTCATACAAAAGCAGTTGAATAATATGAGATGTTAGACTTACGAATGTTTTTGTTCTGGTTTCACACATAAACAGTTGAATATTATTATGAAAAGTAAGACATCTGACTGTATTTTGTTTTGCTTTCACACACAAACAGTAAGACTTATGACTGTCTTTTGTTTTGTTTTTCACACACATTATGAGAAATTAGACTTCTGACTGTCTTTTATCTTGGTTTCACACACAAACAGTTGAATAATATCATGAGAAGTAAGACTTATGACTGTCTTTTGTTTGTTTTTCACACACATTATGAGAAATTATACTTCTGTCTTTTATCTTGGTTTCACACACAAACAGTTGAATAATATATACTATCTATATTGCAATCTTATCTTTTATTACATAAAAATCGTGACTAGTCATTATTTCAATTTATTTATGCTGTGTATGGTATTGGATCACTTCTCCACTTGTGGCTCCTGTGTATATAAATATTTTATATTCTCATTGTTTGTGTACAAAGTTAATACTGTAGTCATTATTAATAAACATTATCTGTAAACATTTGTATATTTTTATACCCTGTGATGATTTAGTTGTTATTATATTTCTACTAACCTCTTATAACCTTGGGTTTTATCCTTGTCTAACAATTTGTTGTCGTTGTTGTCTAATGTGCTGCATCTAACACTGAAGGTCTTGCTCTCCAATACTTTGAGGTCTTAGAATCTTCATGTTTGACAGCGATACAATTGTTCAGATGACCTTCATCCATTTTTTCATCAGGGTGATTGCGTAAAATGCATTTTGGTGAAGGCAGAACATTGATTTTGTGAAGGTGTTTTGCCAGGCAGTCGTAGTCCGTTGTCATCCTAAAATGTGCTACTTTGTTTTTCTTGGTATGTTCGGTATATCAGTGTGTTTTATTAGGCATTCCCATTTTTTTGTTACTGGCCACGGTTTGAAGTCTATTGTCATTCATGCTTTTGGATTTGAACTTTATGTGGCGTTTCAATGATGAGTGAGGTGTTGGTTTAGATCCAGGCATTTGTTCAATGCGAGATCCTCTTTTTTTGGTGAGAAGATCGGCTGTTTCATTACCGGCAATCCCACAGTGGGAGGGTAGCCATTGGAGGACAACTTCTTTACCACAAGTTTGCAGGTCAGTAATAATGTCATAGCATTCTTTGCAATCAAAACTTTTTGGCCAGTAAATTGCATGTATAGCTGCTTTGGAGTTACAAAGGAGCACTAATTTGAAAAACATAGTTTTGTCTAACAATATTCACAAAATATCCATAGAAAAAACTAAGGTAATGGCATTCCAAGGGAAAAATCAAATCAGATCCAAAATAGTAATAGGAAACAAAATCATAGAACAGGTGAACCATCTCAATTATCTAGGATGTGACATTTCATTTAATTATGATAATGATATAACTAATAAAATAGCAAAATTCCAAGGAATATGTGGTACGATAAAACGATCACTAAATAACAAAACAACAAGAGAGACCCAATTGAAATTTTATAAAACGTTGGCAGTACCGGTACTGCTCTATGGATCGGAAGCCTGGATACATAAAAGACAAGATCTAAGTAGGATAACGGAGGGAGAAATGAAATTTTTGAGATCTGTTAAAGGGTGCACTAAGGAAGACAGAATCAAGAACACAGAAATAAGACAGGAACTTGAAATATTTGCAATAACTGATAAAATAGATACATATAGACAAAAATGGAAGCAACACATAGACAGAACGAATGAAGATAGATATCCAAAACAAATTACAAAATACAAACTTAAAGGCACTCGAGATGTGGGCAGACCTAGAAAGAGATGAGCTGAAGTCGGAACGGGTCAACAGACCTAATCCATGAATGCAGATGATGATGAATATTCACAAAAACATTTATTTTCAATTGTTTTCTTTTGTTAAAATTCTTGAAAATGCTTGTGTGTTTTCACCCCCCACTCTCCCAACACATTTGAGTGTGTGGTGTGGTAGTTAACCACGGCAATTCAGCTGTTTTTGGTCTTCCTCAGGCATATTATGGTGATGGAGGGAACTGTGAGTAACCACCTTTTTTTTTCTTAAACTGACCAAACTACTACTCTATCTTAAAACGACCAGACAAGTAAATCATCACAGATTATAGGGCACTTCTCCTTTCTTGGCATACACTTATTTTAGTTTAGCTAGCATCTTGGTTTCCCTTCTCTTGCTTCTTCCCTTTCAGGAACTGGCTTCAATCTTCAGCAAAATGTTTTGAGCCAACTGGCACTATCGAACCCGTAGGTTCATTTTTCTGTATTTACTATTTTTATTGGTGGAAAACTTGTACTATATAATTTATTTGATTAATTTCTAACCTGTGTAGCTTTATAAAAAAATCATTGGACCCCTTAACCCAACTTCATCATCATCATGAACAAATTCGTTTTAGAATAGTAGAAATCATGCCAACTTACAACTTTTACACTATACCATTTTGCGCTGCCGTGTTTCGATCTACTATCTTGTATATATATATTAGAATAGAGTTCATAACTATCAGTACTATTCATATTCCTTTACCCGGGCCCATGAGAGGCAAATATTGGTTCATCCTTCCTATCCAAATTCATAAACCTCATCATCATGAACAAATTCGTTTTAGTCCATGTGGCCTGTACGGTAAACCTAGCGAAGATGTTCTTGATCTTTCCACCGATGTTTTGGTCTTCCTTGGTCCCTATGTCCAGTTGGGGTATATTGGAATGCCAATTTTGGAAGTCTGTTTCTTGCCATTCTCCTCAGATTTTTCCATTCTTGTTGGTATCTTTGTATATCTTCATTTAAACTTGTTACTCCAAGTTTTCCTCTGATAATAGTGTTCCTTTGGTGATCCAGTCTATTAACTCCTAACAATGATCGTAAGAAGCGCATTTGGCTTACTTGAAGTTTATTGAGAGTTTCTTTTATTTAAAATCCAAATTTCACTTCCGTATTTTAGAGCAGCTTTTGATGTGACGTTATGTAATCTTAGTTTTGTCTCTGTCCTCATCTGTTACCAAAATGTCTTCGTATTACCCCATTCATTTTATTATATTTTTGTAATTTTGAATCAATGTCACTCTTATACTCTGCAAATACACTTCCAAAGTAAGAGAAATCTGACACTTGTTCTATAATTTTTCCATCAATCTCAATTTTCACCCGTTGTATGTTTTTTCCACACATTGCCATTGTTTTGGATTTTGAAGTGGAAATTTTCATATTATATTTGCTGGCAATTTTGAATAATTGATACGCTGCTATACTTCCAACATAAAAATTTTCAGTAAATATTTTTGGAATAACCAAGGTTGTTTTTTTCTTATTTAAAACCACTATTAACACTTAGGTCATAACTAACTGGCACCTCGAACCCGTAGATTCATGGCCGCGCGGACATAAGCTCTCCATACATCCCTATCATGAGCTAATGTCTTCCAATCATTTTCTGTATAATCTACTTCCCTCAAATCATAGTTATTCTCCCACCTCATTCTTGGTCCCTCTGGGTTTCCTACAAGAAGCTTCCATGCACGTCTTTCATTCCCCATTCGTGCCACATGTCCTGTCCATCGCAGCCTACGAGACTTAACTGTTCTCATAATATCTGGCTTCCTATTAAGACCCTTCTTCATAGAAGAGCTCCACCTGGACCTTCTCCTACCGGCACAGAACTACTGAGGGAACTCAACGAGAAGAGAGAATAGATAGGTCTGTGGCCTGAGTTCTACGCAACGGATGCAATGATCTACAGGTAATGGACAGCAGCCAGACACGACCTCAGACACACCGAGTCGCGGTCCATGGTTTCCACCACCGGATATGCATAACCCAGAAGAAAAATGCAAGTGCAAACTATGTGGGTCGCACTGCGACCGATATCACCTGTTACAGTGTAAAAACATAGGAACCTCCATAACAGACTTCTGTAAGACATGAAAACAATTCTTTCTACGTGGCCATTGGCTGCAATAATATATATTATTATATAAGACCATGTATTCACTGTTATGCAGTCTTCTCCATTCACAACACCTAAGTCATAATAGCATCCATTTATTTAACTTATATTTTTAATTTTATTTAATTGTATCTGTACTACGAAATGTTGAATATAATAAAATGGACCATGCAATGAAATTCCAATTAAGCATTTGATTTGAGATTGAAAAAAAAAAAATATCAGTGAGGTTGGTCTGCACCGGAATTTGAATCCGGGACTTTCCAAATACAACTCTCAAACGCCAATAACTGAGCCAACTCGCTCGGCAATCACGGATGTTGGACATATTACAGAAAAAAAAAAACTATCATGACCCACTAGAAATCTCTTAAGTAGGCTCTACATATTTAGTTGCTGTTATTCCATAGGGCCCATTTACATACTGACGTGATAATGCAAGATAATATAATTTCCAAACATGTTATAAATACAAATAGCAAAACTATTTTACAGCAATTTTCGTTATTATGTCGATAATAAGTTTAATTAGGAAATGTGATTCGGGTTTTGAGAGACACAATGTGCCTGCGCAGACGAAGCTGCACTATTCACATTTAATCAGGTTTTATCGTGTTCCGATGGCTTCCTATCAGCTGTGCGCGGATCTTCCTTATTTCTTGTGAATGCCTTTGTTTATCTCCATATTTTATGATTCAAAGCGATATTAATTAATTGTAAAACCGGCGGACATTTACCGTGTGCAGAATTTTAAGAGCAATTAGAAGAAATTAGTGTGATTTATAGTTTATGTTATGGATAAACATTAAGAAGTAATTTTATTACAAGAATTCCATTCTCACAAAAAAACAGAGGTAAGTTATCAGGCATATAAAATTTATTTACTGCAATTTGCAGTATCCTTGATTATTTGAACGTAAAAGTGGCATTAATTGAAATATCGGTATGCAATTAGCGGATTTTAATCTTAATTTTCAAGGTTAATTTGCTTCTGCCAATTTGAAGAAATGTATGAACGATTAAATATGAACGATAACCGAACTACTTATTCTCGTTCACTTGAACTTTAGCCTTGCAGGAAAAAGTACACTTTTTGGTACTAAAGTCCAGCCGTTGGATCTCCGGCTCTGAAGTTAGGTTATGAGAGGGGTAAATGGAGAACTCGCCCTGTACTGCCAATAAGGAAATGGTTGAAGTGAGAATGAACGTCTGGCACAATCAATCACTGCTCTTGACGCATGTATAGCGCGATAGCAAAGTTTGAAATTGCTGAGATGTTGTCACCTGTATGTCTGCTAACCGCATACATAAAGCGGCCACTCCCAATGAATATCCATATCGGAACACTGTGTTGATGACGTCAGGGCCGGAGAATCAGTGACTGAACTATAGATATCTCTCTCTCTTTTCCCGGCTCAACTGCACTTCTACTAGCGCTTGATTTTTCAGTTATGTTATTGTAAACTATAGCTCTTCTTCTGTATTTATTAACATTATTTAATATTTTAGACTTTTTCAAACAATTTTTATAACATGATTAGACAATTTTGAAGTATTTATTTAAATACGCAAATCGCAATATTATAACAGTGTAAGACAATATTATGATGCTAACTGCTATTTTCTCCACAGAGTATATTACTTAGTCTATGATTTTTCTATTGCTGGTTGGATCAGCGTTACGGAGTGATAAGTAAGTGTACACCCATTTTTAATAAACGTTAGGTAATTTAATATTATTAATATATTTTAAACATAGATTTGGGGATGTATTGCAAATATTGGTCATTCAAATTTGATAGCGACGGATAGTAATCGAGGATGGTAATCGATATGTGGTTCGATTGTGGGTTATCCTTGGCTCTATAAACTCTGGCGCATGCGCACTGTTGTTCTATAGGATTTCGAAAATATTTCACGCTAGTTTAAGTACAGTTTTTCCCAATTATATGCTATCCAAACTATATTATCATACATTATAAATTATACTATTATTTAGCATGGAATTCGGCGACATCTATAGCACCATGTCCTATATCCGTTTTTGGTCGATGTAACTAATAGGCATAGAGTAAGGATTGTAGGCCAGTAATGAGGTGGGAGAATAATACCCTGGTGGTCCGTTTATCGGGCCCCAGCTGTTCTCACAACAGCAACAGGGCGCGTCCCCGGGTGGCGGATAGGGGAACGGTCGGTGGTTTGCTTGCACTCCTCCCGGCTAGGTCCAGACCGGACCCGCGGGCCATTTGTGAGGTCGTCAGGACTCGAGCGACCTGATGCACCACATAGCTCGTGCTGCGCCCACTTCAGCAGCAAATCGCGTCCCCTCGGTGGCGTAGTGGGGAAAAGGTCGGTGGATCTGCTAGTCAGTCCTCCCTTCCAAGTCCGATGGACTCGCGGACCATAAGTGGGGTCAACAAGAGACGAGCGCCCTGTTGTACTAAAGCTCAAATGTCCCGGCCCACAACGGGAGCAGCGGCCGTCGTGGCGAGGCGGTGGGAGATTGTGGAGATCAGCAGCTCCCTTCTCTTGGTTAATCCCGAGGATCTTTGTGGGGGCACCATGGGCGATGAGCTCCCTGGATGCCTACATTGCTCAGTGGGCTGTCTCACAGCAGCGGCACGACTAGGCTTAGTCTTGCGAACGGGCTGGTTGGGACAATACCGGGCGTAATGCTGGGAATTACCACCAGGTCGATAAGCTCGGGAAAGGAGGAAGCGCGGTCTTTTGGGTCTGGGACTTAGCGCCGACTCTGGAAAAGAGTGACCCAAGGACAATCTGTGAGGTCGTCAGGAGTTGAGCGACCAGACGTACTATAGCTCAGGCTGGACCCACTTCAGCAACCAAACACGTCCCCAGCTGGTGCACTGGGGGAAAGATCGGTGGATCTGCTAGACAGTCCTCCCGGTTAAGTCCAAGGGACTCGTGAACCATTAGTGGGGTAGGCAACAGTTGAGCGCCTTGTCGCACTAGTTGCTCGTCTGTTGGAGCTTGCGAGCTCCGTGCTGGCCCACAACAGCTGCAGAAGGCGTCCCTGGGGGCACACCAGGGCTCGGCTCGGACCAGTCCAGAGGGGAGCTACTGTACTGGTTCCTGGCTCGGCCTACGGGCCCGTCGACAAACTGTGGGGTCGCCAGGAGATGAGCACCTGGATGTACTAAAAGTCTCACACTGTTGGGCTTGTAGCCCTAGCCGGTCTCACAACGGCTGCAGGACACGTCCCTGGAGGCAGAACAGGGGAATGGTCGGTGGATCTGCGACAGCAGTCCTCCCGGCTAGGCTCATGGAGCCCGTGGACCAACTGTGGGGTCGTCAGGATTGAGCGACCTGATGTACTATGTAGCTCAGCAATTCCCAGAACTGCAAACTCCAACACTCTCTCCCTGGGGTGTTGGTTTAAGGACCGAGAACTTGAACGTGGACGTGAACATAGGATAGGGAGGACTAGAACTAGGACTTGGGAGTATGGTCAGGACGACCGAGGTATCCCAAGGGGTGGACGGCAGGGCCTAGATAGATGGGAGAATAATATTAACCACGATTTGAGGGATGCAAATTATACAGGGGATAATTGGAAAACATTGGCTCGGGATAAGGATGTACGGAGTGCTTAAGTCCGCGCTGCCATGAACTTAAAGGTTCAATAGTGCCACTGAGTTTTATTAATTGCGATCTAAGTTCCAGTTGTACTGTAAACAAACTTGCATAAGGTGTTACTCCGCCGATTGCGTCTATTGAGGGAACCGTGGTGCTACTTTTACCCGCCATATGACTGAATTGTGTACAGAACTGTCAACCATAGAAACATTGTTCTTGAGCAATATCGTATTTTAGGGGAAATGAGACTAAATATAAGGTAGGATGGTACCAATTACACGGGTCAACATGATTTTTGCCTCATGAGTACCAATAGTTGTACTTAATGCAGTTTTGTATCGTGTTTTCAAATATGTATTCGGAATTTCTCCATCACCCACAGTTTTTTTTATTTCAATTTCAATTAATGGATTTAAATAATTATTTTTTAATAAACGTTTTTTCGCCCATTTGTCCATTGTAAAATAAAACCAAATGAGCTAACTCAAACGATTTCAGCTATGGAAAAGAGATATCAAGGCTAATGGAATCCTAATATGCTGGCCGATTATTGTTGGACCATCAAGAAGGATGCTCCACAGGCGAAATATAGCAGAAAATCGTAATTTCTTACTTTCTAGGTGAGTCCGAATGTTCGAATATTGTGTAGTTACGAATGTAGAAAATATTAAAGTGTTTGAAATTATAAATGTCTGTCTCTCGGAAACCTTGCGTGATGCAGAAAAACCGATATCACATTTGAATTCAGGAGAAAAAAATACTATCAGAATCACATATTTTTCTTTCTGAGACAAAAAAAAGATTCTTTTTTGTTGCTCAGTGCAATTGGTAACTTCCATTTCTTATTTTATTTACATACAAATAAATATGGACCTAAATAATCAGACGTTTATGATTTTTCCACGATGTCGATAGATTATCCTTTATTACTTACTTACTTACTTACTCACTGGCACTATCGAACCCGTAGGTTCATGGCCGCACGCACATAAGCTCTCCATACATCCCTATCCTGAGCTAATGCTTTCCAATCATTCGCTGTATAATCTACTTCCCACAAATCATAGTTAATGTTATTCTCCCACCTCATTCTTGGTCTAACAACTGCGCGTTTTCCCTCTGGCTTTCCTACAACAAGCTTCCATGCAAGTCTTTCATTCCCCATACGTGCAACATGTCCTGCCCATCGCAGTCTACGAGACTTAACTGTTCTTATTATATCTGGCTTCCTATAAAGACCATGTAGTTCATTGTTATGTAGTCTTCTCCATTCACCTGTCTGCTCATCTCTCTTTGGTCCAAAAATTTTCCTAAGAACTTTATTCTCAAAAACTCGTAATCTCATTTCCTCCCTTAAAGTAAGAGTCCATGTTTCGCATCCATATAATATAAGTGGTAGAATAATAGTTTTACATATTTTCAGTTTAACGTTTTTTGAAAGGAGTTGGGACATCAAAAGTCTCTGCACTGCATAATAGCACGCATTTCCAGAATTGAACCTATGTTTAATTTGTTTATGCATCTCATTCCTATTTGTGATTATTGTTCCTAGGTATTTGAATTCAGCCACTTCCTCAAAATTTCCCTCATTTGTCATTACCTGTCCATTTCCATTATATAATGCATTTCCACGTGTGACCATATATTTAGTTTTACTGATATTTACTTCCAGTCCTAATTTCTTAGTGTTACTCAAAAGTGTGTGCGTGTTGTCCTTTAGTATCTCCTCGCTATCGGCCAATAGTACTACATCATCAGCATAAACTAACAGCTTATTAATACCATTGAGTTGTAGGCCTTCCTCATCCTCTAAAGATTTGATGTCATGCTCCAGAGATATCCTTTATTTACTGGTAACATTTCATTACGAGCAAAATTTATGCGGCGTGCTGACTCACTTGTAAGTTCTCCTGTTATTTTCACCACATCCTCGATGAGTAATGTGGGATATTTTTCACTAAACTGTTCAAAAGCTAAATTATTTGTTTATCACCGGTTTTCAAATGATTTCCTTTACAGAATCAGACATTTTCGAACAACTGAAATTCTTCGTATTTTGTATTACACATGCGTAAGAATAAAACCATGCTTATTTACTGTATTAAAATTGTAATTATATATTTTAAGAATCTCCTATATAACTTATACAGATATGTGCTACACGTATATATATATATATATATATATATATATATATATATATAGAACAGGCATGGGGAACTGCCGAATGAGGGGTAGTATGACATCCTTCCTCATTCCACCCTTCATTGAACTGGTACTGTTGTTATTATCGTCTCGCATACCACGCAGTATCAGTGGCGGTACACCCTTATAACCTGAAATATATATACTGCTCGGGACCCAGCTCCATGTGTCTGAAAGGAATTTGCTGTCTCAGCTGTTAGTACTATGAGAAGCATAGAAGTGTACCTCCTCTCACTCCCCGCACTTCTCCCCGCAAACACACAGAGCTTGGTCTCGAGCTATACTAATCCCTTCCATTCTTATGCATATTACGTGTAACGTTTGAAGAGTGCGTAGAGGACCGCTGATGCCTTTTTCTTGACACTAATTTGTCTATGTCATGCTGGACAGTACTCTTAGAGATGCGTAACACTGAGACTAGGGTGTCATCGTTTATTCTGGAGCGTATTTTAGATTTGGTACGGTTCAACTTCGAAAATAATTGTTCGCATGTATAAGTCGAACCAAACATTGCGAGAATGTGGCCTGCAAAATCTCTCATGTTGGGATACGAGTCTATTGACAACAACCTGCATAGTTCCAAGCCTTCCGTGCCATTCTGAATACAAAAATAATCATTTTCCCAGTCAGTATTAAAATGGTATCGGTGTTTAGAATTTGCCATACTCACGCTGACTCTCACTGCGTATTGTCAATCACTGTATACCTGCGTCTGCAGTGCAAGCAGGGATTATCCCTGGTGCAAGTACAAATGAGTGGAATGGGTAGTGGCGGAGAGGATTTGTTAATTAGCTCCCGGAGCCCCAGTTCCCCATGCCTGATCTAAACATACCTGTGTACGTGTGAGCTCCCGGAGCCCCAGTTCCCCATGCCTGATCTAAACATACCTGTGTACGTGTGAGCTCCCGGAGCCCCAGTTCCCCATGCCTGATCTAAACATACCTGTGTACGTGTGAGCTCCCGGAGCCCCAGGTCCCCATGCCTGATCTAAACATACCTGTGTACGTGTGAGCTCCCGGAGCCCCAGGTCCCCATGCCTGATCTAAACATACCTGTGTACGTGTGAGCTCCCGGAGCCCCAGGTCCCCATGCCTGATCTAAACATACCTGTGTACGTGTGAGCTCCCGGAGCCCCACTTCCCGATGCCTGTTCTAAACATACCTGTGTACGCGTGAGCTCCCGGAGCCCCAGGTCCCCATGCCTGATCTAAACATACCTGTGTACGTGTGAGCTCCCGGAGCCCCAGGTCCTCATGCCTGATCTAAACATACCTGTGTACGTGTGAGCTCCCGGAGCCCCACTTCCCGATGCCTGATCTAAACATACCTGTGTACGTGTGAGCTCCCGGAGCCCCAGTTCCCCATGCCTGATCTAAACATACCTGTGTACGTGTGAGCTCCCGGAGCCCCAGGTCCCCATGCCTGATCTAAACATACCTGTGTACGTGTGAGCTCCCGGAGCCCCAGGTCCTCATGCCTGATCTAAACATACCTGTGTACGTGTGAGCTCCCGGAGCCCCAGTTCCCCATGCCTGATCTAAACATACCTGTGTACGTGTGAGCTCCCGGAGCCCCAGTTCCCCATGCCTGATCTAAACATACCTGTGTACGTGTGAGCTCCCGGAGCCCCAGTTCCCCATGCCTGATCTAAACATACCTGTGTACGTGTGAGCTCCCGGAGCCCCAGTTCCCCATGCCTGATCTAAACATACCTGTGTACGTGTGAGTTCCCGGAGCCCCAGTTCCCCATGCCTGATCTAAACATACCTGTGTACGTGTGAGCTCCCGGTGCCCCAGTTCCCCATGCCTGATCTAAACATACCTGTGAACGTGTGAGCTCCCGGAGCCCCAGTTCCCCATGCCTGATCTAAACATACCTGTGTACGTGTGAGCTCCCGGAGCCCCAGGTCCCCATGCCTGATCTAAACATACCTGTGTACGTGTGAGCTCCCGGAGCCCCAGGTCCTCATGCCTGATCTAAACATACCTGTGTACGTGTGAGCTCCCGGAGCCCCACTTCCCGATGCCTGTTCTAAACATACCTGTGTACGTGTGTGATTGAACCCCTCCTAAACGATTGGACCGATTTTGTTGGAAAGTTTTGTATGTGTCTGAATGGGTCCCTCGATGGTTTAGATCAGGCATGGGGAACTGGGGCTCCGGGAGCTCATTAACAAATCCTCTCCGCCAATACCCATTCCACTCATTTGTACTTGCACTGCAGACGCAGGTATACAGTGATTGACAATACGCAGTGAGAGTCAGTGGCGTACAATTCAGCGTGAGCATGGCAAATTCTAAACACCGATACCATTTTAATACTGACTGCGAAAATGATTATTTTTGTATTCAGAATGGCACGGAAGGCTTGGAACTATGCAGGTTGTTGTCAATAGACTCGTATCCCAACATGAGAGATTTTGCAGGCCACATTCTCGCAATGTTTGGTTCGACTTATACATGCGAACAATTTTTTTCGAAGTTGAACCGTACCAAATCTAAAATACGCTCCAGAATAAACGATGACACCCTAGTCTTAGTATTACGCATCTCTAAGAGTACTATCCAGCCTGACATAGACAAATTAGTGTCAAGAAAAAGGCATCAGCGGTCCTCTACGCACTCTTCAAACGTTACACGTAATGTACGTAAGAATGGAAGGGATTAGTACAGCTCGAGTCCAAGCTCTGTGTGTTTGCGGGGAGAAGTGTGGGGAGTGGGAGGAGGTACACTTCTATGCTTCTCATAGTACTAACAGCTGAGACAGCAAATTCCTTTCAAACACACGGAGCTGGGTCCCGAGCAGTAGGCCTATATATGTTTCAGGTTATAAGTGTGTACCGCCACTGATACTGCACGGTATGCGAGACGATAATAACAACAGTTACGAGTTCAATGAAGGGTGGAATGAGGAAGGATGTCATACTACCCCTCATTCGGCAGTTGCCCATGCCTGCTTTAGATCCTTAACTGGACCCTCTAAAGCCATTAGGTGTAGGAGTTCACCTGACAAAAAAATTAAAAATCGCTGTAGCGGTCACATTTTTTTATGTTTCACAACGAAACTCAGTATATCCCATTAAAATAAACCGAGGTAGGTATTGTTAAAAAATGAGTGAAATCCGACAATTAGAAGTTGAGGTTTACTTGAAATCCGAAATTAAAAACTGTCTAAACGATTGCACCGATTTTGATGACATTTCTAGGTCCCACGTGATTCCGCATTATACAAGTTTTACTGTATATATTTATTTCTTTTTAGGTTACTACTTACTCTCGGAGTCTAGTGGGTAGGGTCGGTGATAATCTGTAATTTTTGAAATAAATTTCTTCTGAACAACCTCAATGGCTTAGTTTTTTTGAAAATTCTTGGTCCCACGTGATTCCGCATTATACAAGTTTTACTGTATATATTTATTTCTTTTTAGGTTACTACTTATTTTCGGTGTCTACTGGATAGGGTCGGTGATAATCTGTAATTTTTGAAATAAATTTCTTCTGAACAACCTCAATGGCTTAGTTTTTTTGAAAATTCTTGGTCCCACGAGATTCCGCATTATACAAGTTTTACTGTATATATTTATTTATTTTTAGGTTAGTACTTATTTTCGGTGTCTACTGGATAGGGTCGGTGATAATCTGTAATTTTTTAAATAAATTTCCTTGTGAACAACCTCAATGGCTTAGTATTTTTGAAAATTCTTGGTCCCACGTGATTCCGCATTATACAAGTTTTACTGTATATATTTATTTCTTTTTAGGTTACTACTTATTTTCGGTGTCTACTGGATAGGGTCGGTGATAATCTGCAATTTTTGAAATAAATTTCTTCTGAACAACCTCAATGGCTTAGTTTTTTTGAAAATTCTTGGTCCCACGAGATTCCGCATTATACAAGTTTTACTGTATATATTTATTTATTTTTAGGTTAGTACTTATTTTCGGTGTCTACTGGATAGGGTCGGTGATAATCTGTAATTTTTTAAATAAAAATCCTTGTGAACAACCTCAATGGCTTAGTATTTTTGAAAATTCTTTGTCCCACGAGATTCCGCATTATACAAGTTTTACTGTATATATTTAATTCTTTTTAGGTTACTACTTACTTTCGGTGTCTAGTGGATAGGGTCGGTGATAATCTGTAATTTTTTAAATAAATTTTCTTCTGAACAACCTCAATGGCTTAGTTTTTTTGAAAATTCTTGGTCCCACGAGATTCCGCATTATACAAGTTTTACTGTATATATTTAATTCTTTTTAGGTTACTACTTACTTTCGGTGTCTAGTGGATAGGGTCGGTGATAATCTGTAATTTTTTAAATAAATTTTCTTCTGAACAACCTCAATGGCTTAGTTTTTTTGAAAATTCTTGGTCCCACGAGATTCCGCATTATACAAGTTTTACTGTATATATTTAATTCTTTTTAGGTTACTACTTATTTTCGGTGTCTACTGGATAGGGTCGGTGATAATCTGTAATTTTTTAAATAAATTTCCTTGTGAACAACCTCAATGGCTTAGTATTTTTGAAAATTCTTGGTCCCACGTGATTCCGCATTATACAAGTTTTACTGTATATATTTATTTCTTTTTAGGTTACTACTTATTTTCGGTGTCTACTGGATAGGGTCGGTGATAATCTGTAATTTTTGAAATAAATTTCTTCTGAACAACCTCAATGGCTTAGTTTTTTTGAAAATTCTTGGTCCCACGAGATTCCGCATTATACAAGTTTTACTGTATATATTTAATTCTTTTTAGGTTACTACTTACTTTCGGTGTCTAGTGGATAGGGTCGGTGATAATCTGTAATTTTTTTAATAAATTTTCTTCTGAACAACCTCAATGGCTTAGTTTTTTTTTAAATTCTTGGTCCCACGAGATTCCGCATTATACAAGTTTTACTGTATATATTTATTTCTTTTTAGGTTACTACTTATTTTCGGTGTCTACTGGATAGGGTCGGTGATAATCTGTAATTTTTGAAATAAATTTCTTCTGAACAACCTCAATGGCTTAGTTTTTTTTTAAAATTCTTGGTCCCACGAGATTCCGCATTATACAAGTTTAACTGTATATATTTATTTATTTTTAGGTTAGTACTTATTTTCGGTGTCTACTGGATAGGGTCGGTGATAATCTGTAATTTTTTTAATAAATTTCCTTGTGAACAACCTCAATGGCTTAGTATTTTTGAAAATTCTTGGTCCCACGTGATTCCGCATTATACAAGTTTTACTGTATATATTTATTTATTTTTAGGTTAGTACTTATTTTCGGTGTCTACTGGATAGGGTCGGTGATAATCTGTAATCTTTTAAATAAAAATCCTTGTGAACAACCTCAATGGCTTAGTATTTTTGAAAATTCTTGGTCCCACGAGATTCCGCATTATACAAGTTTTACTGTATATATTTAATTCTTTTTAGGTTACTACTTACTTTCGGTGTCTAGTGGATAGGGTCGGTGATAATCTGTAATTTTTGAAATAAATTTCTTCTGAACAACCTCAATGGCTTAGTTTTTTTTTAAAATTCTTGGTCCCACGAGATTCCGCATTATACAAGTTTAACTGTATATATTTATTTATTTTTAGGTTAGTACTTATTTTCGGTGTCTACTGGATAGGGTCGGTGATAATCTGTAATTTTTTTTAATAAATTTCCTTGTGAACAACCTCAATGGCTTAGTATTTTTGAAAATTCTTGGTCCCACGTGATTCCGCATTATACAAGTTTTACTGTATATATTTATTTATTTTTAGGTTAGTACTTATTTTCGGTGTCTACTGGATAGGGTCGGTGATAATCTGTAATTTTTTTAAATAAAAATCCTTGTGAACAACCTCAATGGCTTAGTATTTTTGAAAATTCTTGGTCCCACGAGATTCCGCATTATACAAGTTTTACTGTATATATTTAATTCTTTTTAGGTTACTACTTACTTTCGGTGTCTAGTGGATAGGGTCGGTGATAATCTGTAATTTTTTAAATAAATTTTCTTCTGAACAACCTCAATGGCTTAGTTTTTTTGAAAATTCTTGGTCCCACGAGATTCCGCATTATACAAGTTTTACTGTATATATTTAATTCTTTTTAGGTTACTACTTACTTTCGGTGTCTAGTGGATAGGGTCGGTGATTATCTGTAATTTTTTAAATAAATTTTCTTCTGAACAACCTCAATGGCTTAGTTTTTTGAAAATTCTTGGTCCCACGAGATTCCGCATTATACAAGTTTTACTGTATATATTTAATTCTTTTTAGGTTACTACTTACTTTCGGTGTCTAGTGGATAGGGTCGGTGATAATCTGTAATTTTTTAAATAAATTTTCTTCTGAACAACCTCAATGGCTTAGTTTTTTTTAAAATTCTTGGTCCCACGAGATTCCGCATTATACAAGTTTTACTGTATATATTTATTTCTTTTTAGGTTACTACTTATTTTCGGTGTCTACTGGATAGGGTCGGTGATAATCTGTAATTTTTGAAATAAATTTCTTCTGAACAACCTCAATGGCTTTGTTTTTTTTGAAAATTCTTGGTCCCACGAGATTCCGCATTATACAAGTTTTACTGTATATATTTATTTATTTTTAGGTTAGTACTTATTTTCGGTGTCTACTGGATAGGGTCGGTGATAATCTGTAATTTTTTAAATAAATTTCCTTGTGAACAACCTCAATGGCTTAGTATTTTTGAAAATTCTTGGTCCCACGTGATTCCGCATTATACAAGTTTTACTGTATATATTTATTTATTTTTAGGTTAGTACTTATTTTCGGTGTCTACTGGATAGGGTCGGTGATAATCTGTAATTTTTTAAATAAAAATCCTTGTGAACAACCTCAATGGCTTAGTATTTTTGAAAATTCTTGGTCCCACGAGATTCCGCATTATACAAGTTTTACTGTATATATTTAATTCTTTTTAGGTTACTACTTACTTTCGGTGTCTAGTGGATAGGGTCGGTGATAATCTGTAATTTTTTAAATAAATTTTCTTCTGAACAACCTCAATGGCTTAGTTTTTTTGAAAATTCTTGGTCCCACGAGATTCCGCATTATACAAGTTTTACTGTATATATTTAATTCTTTTTAGGTTACTACTTACTTTCGGTGTCTAGTGGATAGGGTCGGTGATAATCTGTAATTTTTTTAATAAATTTTCTTCTGAACAACCTCAATGGCTTAGTTTTTTTGAAAATTCTTGGTCCCACGAGACTCCGCATTATACAAGTTTTACTGTATATATTTAATTCTTTTTAGGTTACTACTTATTTTCGGTGTCTACTGGATAGGGTCGGTGATAATCTGTAAATTTTTTTAATAAATTTCCTTGTGAACTACCTCAATGGCTTCATTTTTTTGAAAATTCTTGGTCCCACGTGATTCCGCATTATACAAGTTTTACTGTATATATTTATTTCTTTTCAGGTTACTACTTACTCTCGGAGTCTAGTGGGTAGGGTCGGTGATAATCTGTAATTTTTGAAATAAATTTCTTCTGAACAACCTCAATGGCTTAGTTTTTTTGAAAATTCTTGGTCCCACGAGATTCCGCATTATACAAGTTTTACTGTATATATTTATTTCTTTTCAGGTTACTACTTACTCTCGGAGTCTAGTGGGTAGGGTCGGTGATAATCTGTAATTTTTTAAATAAATTTCTTCTGAACAACCTCAATGGCTTAGTTTTTTTGAAAATTCTTGATCCCACGTGATTCCGCATTATACAAGTTTTACTGTATATATTTATTTCGTTTCAGGTTACTACTTACTCTCGGAGTCTAGTGGGTAGGGTCGGTGATAATCTGTAATTTTTGAAATAAATTTCTTCTGAACAACCTCAATGGCTTAGTTTTTTTGAAAATTCTTGGTCCCACGAGATTCCGCATTATACAAGTTTTACTGTATATATTTATTTCTTTTCAGGTTACTACTTACTCTCGGTAGTCTAGTGGGTAGGGTCGGTGATAATCTGTAATTTTTGAAATAAATTTCTTCTGAACAACCTCAATGGCTTAGTTTTTTTGAAAATTTTTGGTCCCACGTGATTCCGCATTATACAAGTTTTACTGTATATATTTATTTCTTTTCAGGTTACTACTTACTCTCGGAGTCTAGTGGGTAGGGTCGGTGATAATCTGTAATTTTTTAAATAAATTTCTTCTGAACAACCTCAATGGCTTAGTTTTTTTGAAAATTCTTGGTCCCACGAGATTCCGCATTATACAAGTTTTACTGTATATATTTATTTCTTTTCAGGTTACTACTTACTCTCGGAGTCTAGTGGGTAGGGTCGGTGATAATCTGTAATTTTTTTAATAAATTTTCTTCTGAACAACACCAATGGCTTCATTTCTTTTAAATTCTTGGTCCCACGTGATTCCGCATTATAACAAGTTTTACTGTATATATTTATTTCTTTTTAGGTTACTACTTATATTCGGTGTCTACTGGATAGGATCGGTCATAATCTGTAATTTTTGAAATAAATTTTCTTGTGAACACACACCAATGGCTTAGTTTTTTTGGAAAATTCTTGGTCCCACGTGATTCCGCATTATACAAGTTTTACTGTATATATATTATTTTCTTTTTAGGTTACTACTTACTTTCGGAGTGTCTACTGGATAGGATCGGTCATAATCTGTAATTTTTTAATAAATTTTCTTGTGAACAACACTCAATGGCTTCATTTTTTGGAAAATTCTTGGTCCCACGTGATTCCGCATTATACAAGTTTTACTGTATACATTTATTTATTTTTAGGTTACTACTTATTTTCGGTGTCTACTGGATAGGATCGGTCATAATCTGTAATTTTTTAAATAAATTTTCTTGTGAACAACCTCAATGGCTTCATTTTTTGGAAAATTCTTGGTCCCACGTGATTCCGCATTATACAAGTTTTACTGTATATATTTATTTCTTTTCGGGTTACTACTTATTTTCTGTGTCTACTTAATTGCATCGGTCATAATCTGTAATTTTATAAATTAATTTCTTGTGAACAACCTCAATGGCTTAGTTCATTTTTTGAAAATTTTCGGTCCCACGCGGATTCCGCATTATACACAGTTTTACTGTATATATTTATTTATTTTTAGGTTACTACTTATTTTCGGTGTCTACTGGATAGGATCGGTCATAATCTGTAATTTTTTTAAATTAATTTTCTTGTGAACAACACCAATGGCTTAGTCTTATTTTTTTGGCAATTCTTGGTCCCACGTTGATTCCGCATTATACAAGTTTTACTGTATATATTTATTTCTTTTTAGGTTACTACTTATTTTTCGGTGTCTACTGGATAGGATCGGTCATAATCTGTAATTTTTTAAATAAATTTTCTTGTGAAACACACCAATGGCTTCATTTTTTTGACAATTCTTGGTCCCACGTGATTCCGCATTATACAAGTTTTACTGTATATATTTATTTCTTTTTAGGTTACTACTTATTTTCGGTGTCTACTGGATAGGATCGGTCATAATCTGTAATTTTTTTAAATAAATTTTCTTGTGAACAACACCAAATGGCTTAGTTTTTTTTGACAATTCTTGGTCCCACGTGATTCCGCATTATACAAGTTTTACTGTATATATTTATTTCTTTTTAGGTTACTACTTATTTTCGGTGTCTACTGGATAGGATCGGTGATAATCTGTAATTTTTTTAAATTGATTTTCTTGTGAACGACACCAATGTGCTTCATTTTTTTGACAATTCTTGGTCCCACCTGATTTCCGCATTATACAAGTTTTTACTGTATATATTTATTTTATTTTTAGGTTACTACCTTATTTTCGGTGTCTACTGGGTAGGATCGGTCATAATCTGTAATTTCTTAAATAATTTTTCTTGTGAACAGCACCAATGGCTTAATTTTTTTGACAATTCTTGGTCCCACGTGACTCCGCATTATACCAAGTTTTACTGTATATATTTTATTATTTTTAGGTTACTACTTATTTTTAGGTGTCTACTGGTCGTAAGATCGGTGATAATCTGTAAATTTTTTAATAAATTTTCTTGTGAACAACACCAAAATGGCTTTCATTTTTTTGACAATTCTTGGTCCCACGTGATTCCGCATATACACAGTTTAACTGTATATATTTATATTTCTTTTTAGGTTACTACTTATTTTCGGTGTCTACTGGATAGGATCGGTGATAAATCTGTATTTTTTAAAATAAATTTCCTTGTGAACAACCTCAATGGCTTAGTATTTTTGAAATGTCTTGGTCCCACGTGATTCCGCATTATACAAGTTTTACTGTATATATATTATTTATTTTTGGTTTAGTACTTATTTTCGGTGTTTTACTGGATAGGGTCGGTGATAATCTGTTTTTTTTAAATAAAAATCCTGTGAACAACCTCAATGGCTTAGTATTTTTGAAATTCTTGGTTCACGAGATTCCGCATTATCAAGTTTTACTGTATATTTTTATTCTTTTAGGTTACTACTTACTTTCGGTTCTAGTGATAGGGTCGGTGATAATCTGTATTTTTAAATAAATTTTCTTCTGAACACCTCAAGGCTTATTTTTTTTGAAATCTTGTCCCACGGATTCCGCATTATACAGTTTACTGTATTATTTAATTCTTTTAGTTATATTTACTTTCGGTGTCTATTGGATAGGGTCGTTGAATCTGTAATTTTTTAATAATTTTTCTTTGAACAACTCATGCTAGTTTTTTTGAAATTTTGGTCCCACGCGACCCGCCTTATACAATTTTACGTATATATTTAATTTCTTTTTAGGTACTACTATTTCGGTTGTTACTGGATAGGGTCGGTGATACTTAAATTTTTAATAAATTTCCTTGTGAACTACTCAATGGCTTCATTTTTTTTGAAATTCTTGTCCCACGTGATTCGTTATACAGTTTACTGTATATTTTCTTTCTTTTCAGGTTCTACTTACTCTCGGGTCTAGTGGGTAGGGTCGGTGATATCTGAATTTTTGAAATAAATTCTGTGAACACCCTCAATGGTTTCGTTTTTTTTTGAATTCTTGGTCCACGAGATTCCGCATTTAACATTTTAGTATATTTTTATTTCTTTTCAGGTACTACTTAATCTCGGGCTAGTGGGTAGGGTCGTGTGATAATTGTAATTTTTAAATAAATTTCTTCTGAACAACTCAATGGCTTAGTTTTTTTGAAAATTCTTGATCCCACGTGATTCCGCATATACAAGTTTTACTGTATATATTATTTCGTTTCAGGTTACTACTTACTCTCGGAGTCTAGTGGGTAGGGTCGGTGATAATCTGTACTTTTGAAATAAATTTTCTGAACAACCTCAATGGCTTAGTTTTTTTGAAAATTCTTGGTCCCACGAGATTCCGCATTATACAAGTTTTACTGTATATATTTATTCTTTTCAGGTTACTACTTACTCTCGTAGTCTAGTGGGTAGGGTCGGTGATAATCTGTAATTTTTGAAATAATTTTCTTGTGAACAACCTCAATGGCTTCATTTTCTTGAAAATTCTTGGTCCCACGTGATTCCGCATTATACAAGTTTTACTGTATATATTTATTTCTTTTTAGGTTACTACTTATTTTCGGTGTCTACTGGATAGGATCGGTGATAATCTGTAAATTTTTTAAATAAATTTTCTTGTGAACAACCTCAGTGGCTTCATTTTTTTGAAAATTCTTGGTCCCACGTGATTCCGCATTATACAAGTTTTACTGTATATATTTATTTATTTTTAGGTTACTACTTATTTTCGGTGTCTACTGGATAGGATCGGTGATAATCTGTAATTTCTTAAATAAATTTCCTTGTGAACAACCTCAATGGCTTCATTTTTTTGAAAATTCTAGGTCCCACGTGATTCCGCATTATACAAGTTTTACTGTATATATTTATTTCTTTTCAGGTTACTACTTATTTTCGGTGTCTACTGGATAGGATCGGTGATAATCTGTAATTTTTTTAATACATTTTCTTGTGAACAACCTCAATGGCTTCAATTTTTGAAAAATTCTAGGTCCCACGTGATTCCGCATTATACAAGTTTTTACTGTATATATTTATTTCTTTTTAGGTTACTACTTATTTTCGGTGTCTACTGGATAGGATCGGTGATAATCTGTAATTTTTTTAATACATTTTCTTGTGAACAACCTCAATGGCTTCAATTTTTTGGAAATTCTAGGTCCCACGTGATTCCGCATTATACAAGTTTTACTGTATATATTTATTTCTTTTTAGGTTACTACTTATTTTCGGGTGTCTACTGGATAGGATCGGAGATAATCTGTAATTTTTTTAATAAATTTTCTTGTGAACAACATCAATGGCTTCAATTTTTTGGAAATTCTAGGTCCCACGTGATTCCGCATTATACAAGTTTTACTGTATATATTTATTTATTTTTAGGTTACTACTTATTTTCGGTGTCTACTGGATAGGATCGGGGATAATCTGTAATTTTTTTAATAAATTTTCTTGTGAACAACATCAATGGCTTAGTTTTTTTGGAAATTCTAGGTCCCACGTGATTCCGCATTATACAAGTTTTACTGTATATATTTATTTCTTTTTAGGTTACTACTTATTTTCGGTGTCTACTGGATAGGATCGGTGATAATCTTGTAATTTCTCTAATAAATTTCTTTGTGAACAACCTCAATGGCTTCTTTTTTTGAAAATTCTAGGTCCCACGTGATTCCGCATTATACAAGTTTTACTGTATATATTTATTTCTTTTTAGGTTACTACTTATTTTCAGGTTGTCCACTGGATAGGATCGGTGATAATCTGTAATTTCTTAAATAAATTTCCTTGTGAACAACCTCAATGGCTTCATTTTTTTGAAAATTCTAGGTCCCACGTGATTCCGCATTATACAAGTTTTACTGTATATATTTATTTCTTTTTAGGTTACTACTTATTTTCGGTGTCCACTGGATAGGATCGGTGATAATCTGTAATTTCTTAAATAAATTTCCTTGTGAACAACCTCAATGGCTTCATTTTTTGGAAATTCTAGGTCCCACGTGATTCCGCATTATACAAGTTTTACTGTATATATTTATTTCTTTTTAGGTTACTACTTATTTTCGGTGTCTACTGGATAGGATCGGGTGATAATCTGTAAATTTTTTTATAATAAATTTTCTTGTGGACAACCTCAATGGCTTCATTTATTTGAAAATTCTTGGTCCCACGTGATTCCGCATTATACAAGTTTTACTGTATATATTTATTTCTTTTTAGGTTACTACTTATTTTCGGTGTCTACTGGATAGGATCGGAGATAATCTGTAATTTCTTAAATAAATTTCCTTGTGAACAACCTCAATGGCTTCAATTTTTTGGAAATTCTAGGTCCCACGTGATTCCGCATTATACAAGTTTTACTGTATATATTTATTTCTTTTTAAGTTACTACTTATTTTCGGTGTCTACTGGATAGGATCGGTGATAATCTGTAATTTTTTTAATAAATTTTGTTGTGAACAACCTCAATGGCTTCAATTTTTTGGAAATTCTAGGTCCCACGTGATTCCGCATTATACAAGTTTTACTGTATATATTTATTTCTTTTTAGGTTACTACTTATTTTTGGTGTCTACTGGATAGGATCGGAGATAATCTGTAATTTCTTAAATAAATTTCCTTGTGAACAACCTCAATGGCTTCATTTTTTTGGAAATTCTAGGTCCCACGTGATTCCGCATTATACAAGTTTTACTGTATATATTTATTTCTTTTTAGGTTACTACTTATTTTCGGTGTCTACTGGATAGGATCGGAGATAATCTGTAATTTCTTAAATAAATTTCCTTGTGAACAACCTCAATGGCTTCATTTTTTTTGAAAATTCTTGGTCCCACGTGATTCCGCATTATACAAGTTTTACTGTATATATTTATTTCTTTTCAGGTTACTACTTACTCTCGGAGTCTAGTGGGTAGGGTCGGTGATAATCTGTAATTTTTAATTAAATTTTTTTCTGACCAACCTCATTGGCTTCATTTTTTTGAAAATTCTAGGTCCCACGTGATTCCGCATTATACAAGTTTTACTGTATATATTTAATTCTTTTTAGGTTACTACTTATTTTCGGTGTCTACTGGATAGGGTCGGTGATAATCTGTAATTTTTAAAATAAATTTTCTTCTGAATAACCTCATTGGCTTCATATTTTTGAAAATTCTAGGTCCCACGTGATTCCGCATTATACAAGTTTTACTGTATATATTTAATTCTTTTTAGGTTACTACTTATTTTCGGTGTCTACTGGATAGGGTCGGTGATAATCTGTAATTTTTAAATTAAATTTTCTTCTGAACAACCTCATTGGCTTCATTTTTTTGAAAATTCTAGGTCCCACGTGATTCCGCATTATACAAGTTTTACTGTATATATTTAATTCTTTTTAGGTTACCACTTATTTTCGGTGTCTACTGGATAGGGTCGGTGATAATCTGTAATTTTTTAATTAAATTTTCTTCAGAACAACCTCAATGGCTTAGTTTTTTGAAAATTCTTGGTCCCACGAGATTCCGCATTATACAAGTTTTACTGTATATATTTAATTCTTTTTAGGTTATTACTTATTTTCGGTGTCTACTGGATAGGGTCGGTGATAATCTGTAATTTTTAAATAAATTTTCTTCTGAACAACCTCAATGGCTTAGTTTTTTTGAAAATTCTTGGTCCCACGAGATTCCGCATTATACAAGTTTTACTGTATATATTTAATTCTTTTTAGGTTATTACTTATTTTCGGTGTCTAGTGGATAGGGTCGGTGATAATCTGTAATTTTTTAATTAAATTTTCTTCTGAACAACCTCAATGGCTTAGTTTTTTTGAAAATTCTTGGTCCCACGAGATTCCGCATTATACAAGTTTTACTGTATATATTTAATTCTTTTTAGGTTATTACTTATTTTCGGTGTCTAGTGGATAGGGTTGGTGATAATCTGTAATTTTTTAAATAAATTTTCTTCTGAACAACCTCAATGGCTTAGTTTTTTTGAAAATTCTTGGTCCCACGAGATTCCGCATTATACAAGTTTTACTGTATATATTTAATTCTTTTTAGGTTATTACTTATTTTAAGTGTCTACTGGATAGGGTCGGTGATAATCTGTAATTTTTAAATAATTTTTCTTCTGAACAACCTCAATGGCTTAGTTTTTTTTAAAATTCTAGGTCCCACGTGATTCCGCATTATACAAGTTTTACTGTATATATTTAATTCTTTTTAGGTTACTACTTATTTTCGGTGTCTAGTGGATAGGGTCGTTGATAATCTGTAATTTTTTAAATAAATTTTCTTCTGAACAACCTCAATGGCTTAGTTTTTTTGAAAATTCTTGGTCCCACGAGATTCCGCATTATACAAGTTTTACTGTATATATTTAATTCTTTTTAGGTTACTACTTACTTTCGGTGTCTAGTGGATAGGGTCGGTGATAATCTGTAATTTTTTAAATAAATTTTCTTCTGAACAACCTCAATGGCTTAGTTTTTTGAAAATTCTTGGTCCCAGGAGATTCCGCATTATACAAGTTTTACTGTATATATTTAATTCTTTTTAGGTTATTACTTATTTTCAGTGTCTACTGGATAGGGTCGGTGATAATCTGTAATTTTTAAATAATTTTTCTTCTGAACAACCTCAATGGCTTAGTTTTTTTGAAAATTCTAGGTCCCACGTGATTCCGCATTATACAAGTTTTACTGTATATATTTAATTCTTTTTAGGTTACTACTTATTTTCGGTGTCTACTGGATAGGGTCGGTGATAATCTGTAATTTTTTTAATAAATTTTCTTCTGAACAACCTCAATGGCTTAGTTTTTTTGAAAATTCTAGGTCACACGAGATTCCGCATTATACAAGTTTTACTGTATATATTTATTTCTTTTTAGGTTACTACTTACTTTCGGTGTCTAGTGGATAGGGTCGGTGATAATCTGTAATTTTTTAAATAAATTTTCTTCTGAACAACCTCAATGGCTTAATTTTTTTGAAAATTTTTGGTCCCACGAGATTCTGCATTATACAAGTTTTGCTGTATATATTTAATTCTTTTTAGGTTACTACTTATTTTCGGTGTCTACAGGATAGGGTCGGTGATAATCTGTAATTTTTTTAATAAATTTCCTTGTGAACAACCTCAATGGCTTCATTTTTTGAAAATTCTAGTTCCCACGTGATTCCACATAATACAAGTTTTACTGTATATATTTATTTCTTTTTAGGTTACTACTTACTTTCGGTGTCTAGTGGATAGGGTCGGTGATAATCTGTATTTTTTTAAATAAATTTTCGTGTGTACAACCTCAATGGCGTCATTTTTTTTAAAATTCTTGGTCCCACGTGATTCCGAATTATACAAGTT
Source organism: Diploptera punctata (assembly GCA_030220185.1). Classification (NCBI taxonomy): domain Eukaryota; kingdom Metazoa; phylum Arthropoda; class Insecta; order Blattodea; family Blaberidae; genus Diploptera; species Diploptera punctata. Next base: position 1,721,645 of record JASPKZ010006855.1, read on the forward strand.
TTACTGTATATATTTATTTCTTTTTAGGTTACTACTTATTTTCGGTGTCTACTGGATAGGGTCGGTGATAATCTGTATTTTTTAAATAAATTTTCATGTGTACAACCTCAATGGCTTCATATTTTTGAAAATTCTTGGTCCCACGTGATTCCGCATTATACAAGTTTAACTGTATATATTTATTTCTTTTTAGGTTACTACTTATTTTCGGTGTCTACTGGATAGGGTCGGTGATAATCTGTAATTTTTTTTTAATTTTCTTGTGAACAACCTCAATGGCTTCATTTTTTTGAATATTCTTGGTCCCACGTGATTCCGCATTTTACAAGTTTGTACTGTATATATTTATTTCTTTTTAGGTTACTACTTGTTTTCGGTGTCTACTGGATAGGATCGGTGATAATCTGTAATTTTTAAAATAAATTTTCTTGTGAACAACCTTAATGGCTTCATTTATTTATTCTTGGTCCCACGTGATTCCGCATTATACAAGTTTGTACTGTATATATTTATTTCTTTTTAGGTTACTACTTATTTTCGGTGTCTAGTGGATAGGATCGTTGATAATCTGAAATTTTTAAAATTAATTTTCTTGTGAACAACCTCAATGGCTTCATTTCTTTGAAAATTCTTGGTCCCACGTGATTCCGCATTATACAAGTTTTTCTGTATATATTTTTTTCTTTTTAGGTTACTACTTATTTTCGGTGTTTACTGGATAGGATCGGTCATAATCTGTATTTTTTTTTAATGTCTTGTGAACTACCTCAATTGTCTCATTATTTTAAAAATCCTTGGTCCCACGTGATTCCGCATTATACAAGTTTTACTGTATATATTTATTGCTTTTTAGGTTACTACTTATTTTCGGTGTCTACTTGATAGGATCGGTGATAATCTGTAATTTTTAAAATATGGCGCACTTTCAATATTATTTCATAATATTCTACCCATAACATCTCTCTAATGGAGATACTGCGATATTTTTTAATCACTTAAGAGTCATTGCTTGTCTTACAATAGGACATACACAAATATCATCAAAAAATAGCCTCTAATTTATGTAAATTTACTATAACTGAAAATAGATATAAGATGGTATCCGTGAATATATTCAATAGTCTTGAGGACGGTATAATGTATCTTCTTGTTTCAAAATTAAAAAATAAGTAAATCAGTATTGACCTGAACCCTCTTTATACTGTCCATGAATATATTAGAATTAACTGGTTGAAAACACCACATTAATTATGTACTAATTCACGTCGTACATTGTACTATGTTCCTGACAATAAAAATATCTATCAAAAGTATTAAAATTCCAATTTAAGCTTTAATTTCATTTAGATATGTTTCCACCCATTTTAGTCCTATTTATTTGTTTTCTTTCAATTTTCGTGGCATATTATTTTCTTCTGAAATTACTATCTATTGGCCTGAATAGTGGGGAGAAAAAAATCTTTCGTTTGTTCCAGCCTCCAAATTATGTACAAGATAAATAAACGGTATTTTTTTTTTAAATTCTGAGGACTAATTTTATTAAAAGAATAATAGTATTATTTTCTTGGTTATCTGTAAGCTGAGCAGTTGTCGCTTCGAAATCTTGTTCACAGTCACACGCTTGCTCTATATAACAGTCTTGCGCTAAGCTACCCCTCCACTTAGCGTTCCAACTATCACTTTAATAATCAATCGCGGCTACAATGTCTTCACTACACACTGGATTGAAACTAGAAATAGTTTTCCTAAGACCTGAATTTTTGCTTTCGTTGACAATGGTTACAGATGAAGCGATAGAGGTTTTCAAAAAAAGGGTTCGGTACACAAAGAAAATACCGTTAAGAAATTTACGAAAATGTACAAAGCAAGCCTTGTTGCCACTTTTAATGTATTCCACAGATACCAAAGTATCACAAAAATAATAACATTTTCGTAAGTAATGCCACGAGTGATTTCCAAATTATCGCTAAATTCACGACTCACGAAGTGAGGGGTGAATTTATCTAGAGAATTTGGAAATCAAGAGTGGCATTTGTTAGGACTATTTAACGAATAAAATTAAGCTGTTTACTCACAAATCATTATTTAACTATAGTTATTTTAAAATATGTATATATTTAATGTAAACGGCGATGTTTGAAAACAAATGAGAAACGATTGGTTCGCTTCATCTGCTTCTTTTGTTTATCACTGCAACCAGATCATACTATTTATTGCCAAAGGAACGCAATATTGTAACAATGCTCTCTAGTGGAGAAAAAATGAAACACATCAAACTGTATATTAATTCATTTGTGATGTCGTATGATGTAAATATGACAATTATATTTTCCTGGATTGTTACCTGGGAAAAAATACATTTAAGAAAGTGCAAACAGTGGTTTCTTTTTTGGTGGTATAATCAATTGCTACAAATGTTTTTATATTAACTCCCACATGCGGCATGTGTTGACATTCATGCACTATATATACAATCTGGTAGCCGTATTTCTCACAAGCTCAGTTACTGCAAAATAATGGTCAGACCTGTTCAGAATATTAAAAAGGAGGAGCTTTCTTTAATATGGTAATTATAACACTGATAAATATTTCGTGAAACACGACTCTGATTGGTTGTAAAACAGAAATCAGTGAAACGTGATTGGTCACTGACTCCCATTTGGGGCATGAGTTAAATAGTCTAAGAAAATATATACAAGTAGAAATACAGCCCTTTTATAGTCTACTACGCTTTGGTACGTTATGCGGGGCAGCGACAAAGCATATTCAGTACCTTCTACTACGCTATACGGGGCAAAGGGTTAAAGGTAAAGCATTTTCAACCAATGAAAATACAGTCATACATCTGGTTTGTTTACATTATAACTGGAACTTATCTGGGAAGATAAGTAGACTGCAATGGGCAGGACATGTGGGATGATTGGGAAATGAAAGAGAGAAACAAAGCTGCAAAGGTATGGGGATCTCAATAGGTAACAGATTTTTGCTGACATTACAATTTGCCGATGATCAACTGGTATTAGCGCAAGACAAATTTGATATGGAATTCATGATAAAAAGGTTGAAAAACACATATGAATCATGGAGTCTCACAGTAAATTTACAAAAAACAGAATATCTGGCAATAAATAGAAATGAACGAGAAAATTTAATATTGGAAGAAGGAATCCAAATAAAGCAAGTGAAACAAATTAAATATTTGGGAATAATTATGGATAACATCGAAGGTATAGGCAAAGAGAACATAAAACATAGAATTGAATTGAGTAGCAAAATAATATCATCGTTAAATTCCATATGGTGGGATAAGCATATTTGGAAAGACACAAAAAAATATATTGGTAAAACATTGGTGCAAACTGTTGCAATGTATGGAAGTGAGGTATGGACAATCAATAAGTACTACAAGAATAGACTAATAGCTCTAGAAATGGATTATTTACGAAGAAGTGCCAGAAAGTCTAGATTAGAACATGTCACAAATAAGTAAATTAGAAACATAATGGAAGCAGAAGAAAGCATAATTGAAAGAATTGAGGAGAAGGAATTAAAGTGGTTAGGACATGTTTTAAGAATGGAAGATGAGCGATGGCCGAATCAACTATATGAATGGCATCCGAACAGAAAGAAGAAAAGAGGAAGACCAAGGTTAACATGGAAGGAAAACATGAAGACAGTAATGCAAGCAAGAGGGCTAAGCATCGAAGATGCCCAAGACCGTAGGATTTGGAGGTTTGGCACGGGAAGACGGCAGCAGCTGTAAAAACCCGAAGACAGACAGAGACAGAAAGAGAGGCATAGAAACTCCTACACTTAATTATTTTAGAGAGTCCAAATGTAAATCTAAACCATCGAGAGACCCAATCAGACACAAAAAATGTAATAAAAATCGGTCCAGTCTTTTAGGAAGAGTTCAATGACAAACATACGTACAGAAGAAATGTATATATTTCTGATCACGCTTAAATCGGACCAGTACTGTATCAGAAAAGTATTTGATTATATTCGTTATTTAGTTAGCACATGTAAGCAATTTATTTTAATATACTTAAAACAGTTGAATCACGAGGCACGTTTGCGCATTCCAGCAGTAAATTGTTTCCAATTCGAGCGCTGGGGCATTAAAATGTTTGTTTTAGATGCGATCCAACTTTTACAAGTTGTTGAGAGATGTTGACAGAATGTTTTGACGTGAAGTTTTTTGGAATTCCTGGTATTCGGAGATTCACTTATGCTAAACAGAGATGCCATTATCATCATTCCCGGTGCTACAGTCCATGAGGGCTAAAGTGTCTAGAATATTTTAGAAAGAGAAAGAGAGTACTCACCATCTTCTTTCTCACTCATGCACATATGTCTTCACGGTGACAGCGGTAGGGCAGACACTCCCTGTAGTGAACATAGATCAGTGGTGGCATTCCCTTTTTCTAAACATTCTTCCTGGCAAGTTTCTATGTCTTCATTTTCATTTTCATCATCGTCGGTACCGTCTAAATTTATTTCAAACCGATCACTAATTTCATCCATTAAACCGTCTGCTGCCAATATGACTCTTCAATCTTTTCAGTGTGTTCACACGCTCTGCAGTCACTTTTTAACAGAGCACTCTGAACCTGTCGCCACTGACAAAAATTACCTGACACAAATTACCTGACACAAAAGAGACTTGACGGAAGTGGGGGGGGGTGGAGTTTTTCTAGCATTCCTAAGTAATTTTACAAGATTAGCCCATTGTGTTTTGCGAAGGGTGGAAGAACAGTTCTCTAGACAAGGATAGCAGAAATCATGCCAATTTAGTCCTTTTACACTATAAGTCCTGCTCGAGTCTTGGCCTGCTTAAGAATGTCCTGCCATTTTGTTCCTATCAATCGTCTCATTTCTCCAGTTCCTAACATCCTAGACTTCCAGATGTCTCTCGACAGAATCCCACTATCTTGGTCCTCCAGTACCTTCATTCTTCCTTCGTGATTCGTTGTGATGGTGTGTTTTTTGATTATTTGAGTTCTTTACTTTTAAGAAACATTTTGCACCGTTGGGGTTATTGTTAAATATTTAGAACATCATCCTTCCCGGATTAGGTCTTTGTCTGTTCCGATCTCACATCTGTTCAGCCCAGCGCTTTCTTGGTCTTCCTACCGATCTTCGTCCTCCAGGATTAAACATCAGTGACATCTTTGGTATCCTATCCTCTGTCATTTTTTGCAGATGTTTTATCTAATTGTTGCTGTGTTCTTATATTTGTTGAAGAAGTGGTTGTACTTTTAGTTCCTCTCTAATATTCTCATTTCTAACATGTTCTTCCCTTGTACAACCTTTCACAGCCCGTAGGAATCTCATTTCCGTTGCCTGAATTTTTACTTTTTTTTTCTTTTTCCTTCAGAACCCAGGCCCCACTTCCGTACATCGTCACTGGTAGTGCCATCGTTCAGTAAAATCTTAGCTGCGTATCCTTTCTTATTTTGTTTATCAGTGTTCGTCTGATTGTTCCACAAATATGTTGAAATTTCTGCATTTTCTTATTCATATGTTGTTCTTCATAAGTTATATCGCAGCCCAAATACTGGAAGTGTGAAACCTGTTCCAACACTTCATCTTTGTTCTTACTGGGTATGTACCTTCCATGGAACGCCATTACTTTAGTTTTTAGTTTTAAAATTATCATATTATGTTAGTTACTTACTTACTTACTTACTCACTGACACTATCGAACCCGTAGGTTCATGGCCGCGAGGACATAAGCTCTCCATACATCCCTATCCTGAGCTAATGCTTTCCAATCATTCGCTGTATAATCTACTTCCCTCAAATCATAGTTAATGTTATTCTCCCACCCCATTCTTGGTCTACCAACTGGGCGTTTTCCCTCTGGCTTTCCTACAAGAAACTTCAATGCAAGTCTCCCATTCCCCATACGTGCAACATGTCCTGCCCATCGCAGTCTACGAGACTTAACTGTTCTTATTATGTCTGGCTTCCTATAAAGACCATGTAGTTCATTGTTATGTAGTCTTCTCCATTCACCTGTCTGTTCATCTCTCTTTGGTCCAAAAATTTTCCTAAGTACTTTATTCTCAAATACTTGTAATCTTCTTTCCTCTCTTAAAGTAGGAGTCCATGTTTCGCACCCTTATAATATAACTGGTAGAATAATAGTTTTATATATATTCAGTTTAACGTTTTTTGAAAGGAGTTGACACATCAATAGTCTCTGCAATGCATAATAGCACGCATTTCCAGAATTGAGCATATGTTTAATCTCATTCCTATTTGTGATTATTGTTCGTAGGTATTTGAATTCAGCCACTTCCTCAAAATTTCCCTCATTTGTCATTAGCCGTCCATTTCCATTATTTACATGTATTATTTAATTGATAGACTGCATTTTGTAGTCTGACCTCTCTGTTAAAAATTGATATTACATCATCTGCAAAACATAATACATTCAAAGGTTTATTTCGTCCAATTTTGAATCCCTTATGAACTAATTGTTTCCATGCATCAAAAATGTCGTCTATATATATATATATATATATATATATATATATATATATCATCATCATCATGAACAAATTCGTTTTAGGCCATGTGGCCTGTACGGTAAACCTAGCGAAGATGGTCTTGATCTTTCCACCGATGTTTTGGTCTTCCTTGGTCCCTATGTCCAGTTGGGGTATATTGGAATGCCAATTTTGGAAGTCTATTTCTTGCCATTCTTCTCAGATGATTTTTCCATTCTTGTTGGTATCTTTGTATATCTTCATTTAAACTTGTTACTCCAAGTTTTCCTCTGATAATAGTGTTCCTTTGGTGATCCAGTCTATTAACTCCTAACAATGATCGTAAGAAGCGCATTTGGCTTACTTGAAGTTTATGAGAGTTTCTTTTATTTAAAATCCAAATTTCACTTCCGTATTTTAGAGCAGCTTTTGATGTGATGTTATGTAATCTTAGTTTTGTCTCTGTCCTCATCTGTTTACCAAAATGTCTTCGTATTACCCCATTCATTTTATTATATTTTTGTAATTTTGAATCAATGTCACTCTTATACTCTGCAAATACACTTCCTAAGTAAGAGAAATCTGACACTTGTTCTATAATTTTTCCATCAATCTCAATTTTCACCCGTTGTATGTTTTTTCCACACATTGCCATTGTTTTGGATTTTGAAGTGGAAATTTTCATATTATATTTGCTGGCAATTTTGAATAATTGATACGCTGCTATTTGTAAGCTATCTTCGGAATCTGATAATATTATTTGATCATCAGCATATAATATTGTTTGAATTATTTTATTCCTAGTTATTGAAATTCCACTGTTTACTGTTTGTTTCCATTCTTGCACTATTCTGTTAATATATATATTAAATAAGAGTGGAGATAGTCCACATCCTTGTCGAACACCTTTGCCTGTGTTTATGTGTTCTGTTATTTCTCCATCTGGTAATTTAATTTTGATTTTAGAATTTTGATATAAGCTTTGTATGGCTCGTATTACATGTGAGTGTATATGTTCTTCATGCAGTATCTGCCAAAGTTTATCTCGGTTTACATTATCATATGCCTTTTCATAATCTATAAATAGTATGTACAGTGGGAGATTAAATTCTCTCCTTTTTTCCATAATTTGTTGCAGGGTAAATATTGCATCTATAGTGCTCCTCCCTTTTCTAAATCCACATTGTTCTTCTTCCAAAAATGTTTCACTACTTACTGATAACTTATTTTTAATTATGTTGGCATATAATTTAGATGCAGTTGGGAGTAAGGTAATGCCTCGGTAGTTATCACATTTGTTTTTCTGACCTTTTTTATGTATATTAATTACTAGACCCGTTTCCCAATCCGTTGGAATATTAAGACAATGCCAAATATTGTTAAAAAGTTCTAATAGTTTCTCTTTCAAGGCAGTTCCTCCATACTTAAAAAGTTCTAAATTTAAATCATCTAAACCTGGACTTTTCCTGTTCTTGGCCTTCTTTAAAACTTCTTCTAGTTCGTCCATTGTTATGTCTGGTTTTTCTATTTCATTTTCACAAGTCAAATTCAAAGTAATTTTTTCAGTGTGAGTGTTCGGTTCTGACCAAAGATTTTTGTAGTAAGTAATCCAATCTTGTTTTGGTATCAGATTAACATTAATTTTGTCTTTCGTTTCCATCTGTAATTTTTTGAATATTTTAAATCCCTGTCTTTGTGCTCCTGTAATATCACGTTCTAAGGATTTTACAAATTTATCCCAATCATCCCTTCTATATTTTCTAGACAATTTACGAACCTTAGCTCTGAGTTTTTATATTCTGTATAATGTTCCTCTTGTTTAGTTTGTAAATACACTTTATAGGCTTTTTTCTTTTGTTCAATATTTTCTTTTAATTCAGGATTCCAAGTTCGTAATCTCTTTTTGTTTTTGATTTGTTTATATCCGAGACTCTCGTATGCTGCTTCCATGATTGCTTGTTTTAGATTTATCCAGTCCTCTTCAATATCGCCAGTGCTTGTTTTAAGTTTATTCCTTATTCTAGTTTGATATAATATTTGTGTACTTTGGTCTTCCAATAAGTGAATTTTAAACTTTTTTGGTATCTTATTTTGTAATGTCTGCTTGTATTTTCTTGTGCTGATGTGTTTGTGATATAATTTTATTTTGCTTTCAACAAGAAAATGGTCACTATCAATTTCACTTCCTCTGTACACTTTAGTATCATTTACAGACTTTTTAAATTTATTATTAATTAGTACATAATCTATTATAGACTTTGATCCCTTGCTGCCCATGTATATTTGTGTATTTTCTTGTGTCTAAAGAAGGAGTTTGTGATTCTTAAATTATTGAATATGCAAAAATCTATTAGTAGTTTACCATTATTGTTGCAAGTTGGTTCTCCTTCTGATCCAATGCATTCTCTTATCGGTTGATTTCCGACTCTTGCATTAAAATCACCAGCAATTATGAGATAATCTTGTTTATTTACTTTGTCAATGGTTTCTTGTAAAATATCATAAAATTCTGTGGTTTCTGAATCGTTTCCTTCTACAGGGGCATAAATTCCAATTATATTCAAATTATGTCCTAAAATTTTTATTCTAACCATTACAATTTTTGGGGAAATCCATTGGTAATATAAAATGTTGTGTTGCAAATTTTTCCTTATTAAAATTGCGACTCCTGGTGATGCTGGAACTCCAGAATAAATCATTACATATTTTCCTAATTCTTCTGATCCTTTGTTCTTCTTTTTTGTTTCCGAAATAATGGCAATGTCAATTTTTCTTTTGTCTAACTCTTCTTCTAACTCTTCTTCTTTATGTGTTATTCCTGTCACATTCCATGTTGCAACTTAATCATTAACCTATTTCTTGCTTTGTCGTCATCAGTGTGATTATTCCAGTCTTTGCTTAAGTTTCTTCGAGTAGTAGGAAGTCCCCTGGGTTGGTTACCAACCATCCGCAGAGCAAGACTAGTGGTAGGGCTGCTACCTTATAGCCTCTAGTCAGGCGTTCAAAATATGCAATTTCCTCCATATTCGATGGAACGGTTATACCGCCGTGACTCGGTCCCCATTACCTCGTTAGTTAGAATATGGAATTTATTGCCTTTTTTTTCAGAATAAAGAAAATACATATGCATTTACATTGCGCACGGGCCTGCTTGGCCGTACGTGCATTATTTTTCCATGAATAAAAAAATAAAAGTAATAATATAAACAAATACCTACAAATACACCTGTATCAAACAACAATAACAGGCTACATATAAGTAAAATCTATGTCTGCACTAAATCAAAATAATACATATCTACATTCATCCACATTCCGTACATTAATATTAAAAAAAAATGCTAGAAAACAAATTAGAAAAAAAAAAGCACACACACATACACCCACACACCCCCACACATATACACACCGCACGCTCATACCCCCCTCCCCCCGTCCCTGCAGACATTAAGTGCACTATCATGATTAAAGATCGAAAACAAAGACCATATTGAGATTCTTCTTATTGTTAATACATATATCCTTAATCTACAATTTTGTTATATCTCAATTTCTTACTGTACCCAAAAATTTGCATGTTTTTGATTCACTCTCGATCCGTCCTAAAAGATCCCAACACGCCACTCTCCCTCGATCCGACTTGAGAAATCTCTCCGGCAGCATCTGTAATCTAAGTTGTTCTGTCTCTCTACAGAATGCTATAATATGCTGCCAGTTTTCATGGTCATCGCATAGTGGGCATAGTTTAATGCCTTCCTCATTTGTTAAATTATGGGCCATCCATCCCCCCAAATGAAACCATGCAATAGCACTTTTATCATCCCCATCCAAAGAGTCAATATATTTCTCCCTTCCCCACGAAAGTTTCAGTTCTGTCTGCAGGGTGAGCGATATTTTCTGGCTACACTCTGCTTCTATATACTGTCTGTCTATGTCGATTAGTCTCTTCTTAACTGTCCTCCAAACATTTCTATTATTCCGCGTACTCCTCTCCCATACCCAACCATCCCTATGCCCTTCAATCCCCTTTCTACACCGATTACCCAATCTCCCGAAACACACTGCCTTTTCTGTTCATTGTAACACTCTGCTCTAAGCGAGTCCTGATTCCCGTTTATTATGTCCAACCAATACTTAATAGCCATAATTTTGCCCCTTATTGTGTCCGAAAATGTACCGAATTCCTTCAGTATGCCACAATTTGAAGTCCCCGTTGCTAATCTCATTGCTTTCTTAAGAAACATAGGTTGAATTTTATCTAGTGTCCCCGTTCGTTCCCAACCCCATAATTCTGAGCCATACAGCATGGTCGCTCTCACAGTCGAAGAATAAACCTGTTCTAGTGTACGCATCGGTATGTTTCGCAATTTTGACATATTATTAAGCATTTCGCTTGTCCGGCACCTAGCTCTCATTGTTGCATTTTCGATGTGTCTCGTCCATTTTCCATTCATTGTCAAAGTCATCCCCAAGTAGACAAAGTTTTTAACATTTTCTAAATTCTCACCACGGTATGTCCACCTTTCCCTCCCGCTGTATACCGACCCGTTTTTAAAAGTCATGGCTTTCGTTTTGCTAACGTTAACAGTAAGTCCCCAAGTCGTACAGTATGTCGATAGTAAATCTAAACCCTTCTGCATGCCATCTATTTTTGTGGAAAAGAGGCATAAGTCATCTGCATACATTAGAACAGGAATACTTCGCTCACCCACCGTTGGAGCATCGATCCCCTCTACTTCCAGCATCAAAGCTACATCGTCTATAAATAAGTTAAATAACAGTGGTGACAATACACATCCCTGTTTTACACCCTTAACTGCCTTTATATTTTCTGAAACTTGGTCCCTCCCATATTTAACACAGAACTCCACTTTTTTATAAATTCCCATTAGCGCCCCAATCATAGTTCCCGATACTCCTAGTTGCCATAATTTCTGCCATAGGGCATTGCGTTCAACAGAGTCAAATGCTTTTTTCAGATCTATAAAAGTACAGTGTAACCTGCCTCGTTTGACACTCAAACATCTGTTAATTGCTGTTCTCAGGACAAATAGATTGTCCGCCGTCCTGAAGCCTTCCCTGAACCCGGCTTGGTATCGTGAAATTTTATTATTTTCATTTATCCAATTTTTTAGCCTGTTATATAGCACTGTGCAATAAATTTTTCCAAACACCGGCAGAAGAGAGACACCGCGGTAATTGTCCGGATTGTTAACTCCACCCTTACCCTTGTAAATAGGATGCAGTATTGATGTGGACCATTCATCTGGATAGCTTCCTTTTTCATAGATTTTGTTAAAAATACCTACTATGTATCCTGTCCATTTATCAATTTTCAAGGCTTCTTTATAGAACTCGGCTGGTATACCGTCTAGACCAGGAGCTTTTCCATTTTTCATGGATCGAATCGCATCCCTCACCTCTAGTTTTGTTATCTCCGAGTCTAGCATTGGTACGTCTTGACCAACTAATAATAGCCGCGGTCCCTCCCAATTCCCCCCTCCTGTAAACACCCTTTCGAAATGAAGTACCCAAGTACCTCGTTAGTTAAAAGCAGGGTGTACCACGTGCAGGTGAGGTTGAGAATTAGGTAGGAGAGGTTATAGAATGCACATCACTACCTCTTACACCCCTATATATATATATAAGCTTGCATTGCTCAATGTTAAACATGTAATTATAACATATATATATTAAAAAGTGTTGGGGAAAGGCTTACACCGCTGTTTGAACCACGGTCAGTTTAATTTTTTCTGTTGATTTTCCATTTATTTAAATTAGTACAATTTAGAACTTCAGATACCTAGGAACAATAATCACAAATAGGAATGAGATGCACAAAGAAATTAAACATAGGCTCAATTCTGCAAATGCGTGCTATTATGCATTGCAGAGACTCTTGATGTCCCAACTCCTTTCAAAAAACGTTAAACTGAAAATATATAAAACTATTATTCTACCAGTTATATTATATGGGTGCGAAACATGGACTCCTATTTTAAGAGAGGAAAGGAGATTACAAGTATTTGAGAATAAAGTACTTAGGAAAATTTTTGGACCAAAGAGAGATGAACAGACAGGTGAATGGAGAAGACTTCTTAACAATGAACTACATGGTCTTTATAGGAAGCCAGATATAATAAGAACAGTTAAGTCTCGTAGACTGCGATGGGCAGGACATGTTGCACGTATGGGGAATGGGAGACTTGCATTGAAGCTTGTTGTAGGAAAGCCAGAGGGAAAACGCCCAGTTGGTAGACCAAGAATGAGGTGGGAGAACAACAATAACTATGATTTGAGGGAAGTAGATTATACAGGGAATGATTGGAAAGCATTAGCTCAGGATAGGGGTGTATGGAGAGCTTATGTCCGCGCGGCCATGAACCTACGGGTTCGATAGTGCCAGTGAGGAAGTAACTATATATGTTTCCTTTAATTTATCTATTTCCATATATTCCATTCCATAGTAATTCCTCACTTCGTGAGTCGTAAATTTATCGATAATTTGGAAATCACTCGTGGCATTACTTATGACTTTTTTTTTATTTCTGGATTCTGTATCTAGTTCTCCTTTTTTCTTTTTTCGGATCTACTTAAGACAATGGAGATGGAATGCTAATGACAAATGAGGGACATTTTGAGGAAGTGGCTGAATTCAAATACCTAGGAACAATAATCACAAACAGGAATGAGATGCACAAAGAAATTAAACATAGGCTCAATTCTGGAAATGCGTGCTATTATGCATTGCAGAGACTCTTGATGTCCCAACTCCTTTCAAAAAACTGATCAAGTACGTAGAAATTTAAAGGATCCATAGTTTATCCCTTGGTAAATTATTTTAAGGAATTAGGCAAAGGTTTATTCGCCTGTTTATCAAAAACATCGCTTCAATCGGGGTTTTTCCTCACCTGTAAGACAAATGTCAGGAAAACTTTAAAGGCCCAAAAGGTCCCCGAAATCATATGGCCTTCATCATCGTCCTTATCATCATCATCCTTCACCGGTGTGAAAAACAACGGGAAGCTACCACACCTACAATTCCCTAGTAAAGCTGCAAAGCATAGCATGAAAATGCTATGATTGCAGTGAAAGACCTGCCCTCGGGCAGAATTACTATGGATGTAATATTTCCAAGGTTTGAGAATCGATGTGAAAGTATTGTTCTGGAGTTTACTAAATTTTGTAACTTTTAGCTTTCACTTTTCCAAACCATCTAAATAGGTCCATTTGAAATAAATGCATTTGTTAACATTAACTTTCACATTTCAACACACCATCTAAAATGTCCATTATTATTAAAAATAAATGTATATCGTTCTCAAATTAAAATATATTTTCTTTTAAAAACCCAAAGATTTGTTTTAAGGTAATTAATAGTTGCAGTAATCAATTTATCATAAGTAATGCCACGAGTGATTTCCAAATCATCGATAAATTCACGACTCACGAAGTGAGGAGATCAAGAGTGGCATTTGTTAGGACTATTTAACGAATAAAATTAAGCTGTTTACTCACAAATCATTATTTAACTATAGTTATTTTAAAATATTTATATATTTAATGTTGCATTAACTCATTAATGCCATTAATTTTCTTCTTCTTCTTCACTTCCTGGTTTAGGCAAGAGTTGCCTGTTCCGTCTTCACTAATAGATCTAAGACCATCTCTTCCGAGGCCGTCCGACATCTCTTCTTCCTCTTGGAAAATAATGGAAGATTTTATTTGGTAATCTACTTTCTTCCATTCTTTCTACATGTTCTTTCCACTGTATCTTGTTGTTAAATAGCTTTTCTTTTATGGAGTAGATTTTAGGTCTTCACGGATAACCTCGTTTATTATCTGGTCCATTCTAATGCAGCCTTTTACTCTTCTTAAAAAAATCATCTCGGCTGCTTGGATTTTACTTTCTTGTTTGGTAGTGGTAATTAATTTTTTTTTAAATATTAATTTCTGTCTATAACAGAGTTAATGAACTACATGGTCTTTATAGGAAGCCAGATATAATAAGAACAGTTAAGTCTGGTAGACTGCGATGAGCAGGACATGTGGCACGTATGGGGAATGAAAGACTTGCATGGAAGCTTCTTGTAGGAAAGCCAGAGGGAAAACGCCCAGTTGGTAGACCCCAAGAATGAGGTGGGAGAACAACATTAACTATGATTTGAACGAAGTAGATTATACAGGGAATGATTGGAAAGCATTAGCTCAGGATAGGGATGTATGGAGAGCTTATGTCCGTGCGGCCATGAACCTACGGGTTCGATAGTGCCAGTGAGTAAGTAAGTAAATAACAGAGTTACTAGACCAAATACATTTTTAGGTGCCCTATTTATTCATAGATGTCATGGATGTCAATTTAAGAATATCTACGTCTAAAACAAAAATATTAGCTCTGAAAAGAAAATGTGCAATAAGAACAAAAATAGTAATAAACAATGTAATTATAGACCAAGTTCAGAATTTTAATTATTTGGGATGTCATTTAGGTAATGACAGAAATTTAGATAAACACACTAAAATACAACGATTCAATTATCTATGTGGCACAATTAAACGCACTTTATTGAATAAGACTAGAAAATAAACTATTTTGAAGTTTTACAAAGTACTGGCAGTTCCATCTCTTATCTATGGTTGTGAAACCTGGACATTAACAAAGGCAGATAGTAAACAAATAGAGGCTGCTGAAATGAAGATGTTGAGAGCAATAGCAGGATACCAAAGGACCGATAAAAAGAAAAACGAAGATATAAGAACAGAACTTAATATATTTAATCTCTGTGAAAGAATAAAATATTATCAAAATGCTTATCTTCAGCGCGTATTACGAATGAATGAACAGCGCATACCAAGGAGAATGTATAATTATAAACCAAAAGGGAGAAGAATGTTGGGAAGACCATTGAAGAGATGGAAGGACCAATTAGACCTATAATGAGATCGGAACAGGGCATTGGGCTTAATCCTTGTTGTTGTTGATGATGATGTCATGGATGGCATGTGGTTAGCACATCGACCCAATGAGACATCTGGCAGCTAACTAAGGTATTACTAGGACGTCCATGTCGGTAAATTTTGCTTAGAGGCCTCTTTATTCAGACTTAAGGATCTTTTACCAGCCTCCCGGAGGACTTGCTCCTTGGATTTTTCCATCTTAAAAAAATCTTGGTCTTTGACGGAATTAACAAAAGAATAAAATTAGAACAGTTGAATTTGATTATTTTAAAAGAAGCCTCCAAAAAACAAGACAGGATAAAGTAAGAAATGAATTCCTTTGGAGAGAAATGAATGTCACCACATCTGTTGTTAAGAGGATTGAAAATCAAACGCTTAAATAGTATGGCCATGTACAAAGAATGGAAAATGAAAGATGGCCAAAAAATATATACCAGTGGTCACCCCCTGGAAGAAATAAACGTGGCAGACCAAGATGGAAATGAAAAACCTACGTCAGAACTATAATGGATGATAGGAATTTGGAAGATGGAGATTGGAATGATAGAGATAAATGGAAACTGAAGACGGCAAACCTATAAGTGGGGGAAAGGCGAAGAAGAAGAGAAGAAGAAAAATCCATCGATCCGGTCGGGTTTGAACACGCGATCCTCGGAACTGGAGGAAAGGATCATAACAATTTGTCCACCTCGGCCGAAATTTTTAGTCACAGATGTGGAAAATTATGCACCCAATATAGGAGTCATAATGTCGGGTCCTCCAGCCGTTATAACAGGTTATCTCAACCTGGAGCCGCTACTTATTGTAGCTACCCAAATTCCTGACGATGCTGAACGGACACATGTTCCATAATGGCCGAAAGTGCATGAGAAAATGTCTTGCTCCAAAGTGGCTCGCAACTAGCACAAGTCCCATAGCACTACACCAAGGCATAATGCCTTAAACTGCTCGGTTACGGCGCGGGAGATAAGCCGAACTGATTTTGTGACGACGATACACTAATATATTACGATGCGAGGTTGGGAAGTGTTTTTTACAGAAGTGAGGAAATGTTAAAAACAGAGCGGTAGCGAGGTTTTTAATTTCCGATATTCTGTAAAACACTTCACAAACGTACGTTGTACATTATTTTTTGCGCGATGGTGTTTTCATAATAATATATAATAGTGAAATAATAACATATTTATGGAAATATTTGCGTTCATTATAAACAATTGACTAACGTTAACAGTGTGAGCAATGTTTATTAGTTGAAACAACAGGAGGCCTTGAGAACAATTATTGATAACATGGCCGCAAGTACGTATTTATTGTTTTATATTGTTTCAAATAAAGTTCAGTTCATTTAAAATGCAGTGATTTGTTTCGTATAATGTATATTAACACTACCTTTTGGATATTTTTTGTATATACATTGTACGTAGTATACATAGAGGGCAGTGGTTTTACTTCCCGCACGTGGTTTGTAATGTGTAATATTACAGTATAGTTAAGTCCACCGTGGTCTCGAAGTAGCGGGCCGGGTTCGATCCCCGGTCGGGACAGTTTTTCTGGGTGAGGTTTTTATCGGGGTGTTTCCTCACCTGTAAGACAAATGTCAGGAAAAGTTTAAGGCCCAAACGGTCCCCGAAATCATATGGCCAGCATCATCATCATCATCATCATCATCCTTCACCGGTGTGGAAAGCAACGGGAAGCTACCACACCTATAATTCCCTAGCAAAGCTGCTAGCATAGCATGAAAATGCTATGATTGCAGTGAAAGACCTGCCCTCGGGCAGAATTACGATGGATGGGCAGTATAGTTACTTAGGTTGGCAATCCTGAAGTGTGAAGATGAACTTTGAATCATGGTCGCCATTGCTGTAAGTACGACAAAGGGCACGCAAACACTAACATAAGTGTAACGATGAGATTGGGGCTATACAGAAGCAAATAAGGAGAAAATTGCAACATTGCACAATAATTCGCAGGTGTTGTTAGAGAAGCCGGGCGCCATTTTCTTGTTAGCGATATCAGTTCAAATCTGCATAACTTTGCGGCTCCCGAAGCGCTATTGTGATGTCATCATTACGTAACAAACGTCCATTCACTGAAAATGTGTATGATATATGACAACCAAATTGAGGCCAACGATATATCGAGACGGAAGTAGCATACTCAATCTGAATTTATTTTATTTTATTTATTTTTTATTTTACTTAAATTATACATACAATAAGAATTATGATTCATGATACATAATATATATAGACTACACAATTTAAAGATGACAAGAGAAAGAAAATAATAATAATAATAATATAATAATAATCCCCCCATGGTATCTTTAACTTGTCGTTGTGGAGTGGCTTGTGTGCTTAAATGATCCTGAGAGCTATGCCGGCGGTAGCATTGCTGCCGATAGGGTTACCCATGCCGGACTGGTCGAAGGTGATAAGGCAGACGAAATATATACCTTGGGCGAAAGAGTGACGATCTTTCACCGTAAAAATAGAACCGTCAAGAAATGCGGACATGGGTTCATCTGGGGTAAAATTTTCCGGACGTCAAATAGTCCCCCATTCGGTTCTCCGGGCGGGGACTACTTCAGGGAACCCATGCCAAAGGCTCAAACACAGGGACATGTTCCTAGGAACATGGAATGTTAGGACTTTATACAATAGCGGGGCACTAGAGATATTAACGCGGGAATTAGATAAATCGCCCTTGGATATAGTCGCTTTACAGGAAGTTAGGTGGCCAGGAGAAGGTAGTCAGGAATCAGGAAGCTTTTCATTATACTATGGGGGTGCAGAAAGACCTGCATTTGGAACGGGTTTTTTAGTCAGAAGGAGGATCCTATCCGCTATCCGAGATATTAAATTTGTTAGTGATAGGGTATCATACATAATTCTAAAGGGTAAACGACATGATTTTATAATTGTAAATGTACATGCCCCCACAGAAGATAAAGATGACAAGATCAAGGATGAGTTCTATGAAGAATTAGAATGCTTATTTGATAGCCTTTCACGATATCATATGAAAATTGTCTTAGGAGATTTTAATGCAAAAGTGGGGCGGGAAGATATATTCAAACCAACAATAGGCAAATTCAGTCTTCATGAAGAGAGTAACGACAAAGGGGTTAGATTAGTCACATTTGCCACATCAAAGAATCTCATTGTTAAGAGCACAACATTTCAGCATAAGGATATTCATAAATACACCTGGACGTCCCCAGATGGAGAAACTCGGAACCAGATAGATCATGTATTAGTGGATAAACGCTAGCACAGTAGCATCATTGATGTTAGATCAGTTAGAGGGACAGACTGCAATTCGGATCATCATCTGGTCAGAGTGAAAATCAGACAACGGCTATCGCTTATGAGAGGAACAAACGCTAAAGATGATTCTGTAAAATATGAATTAAAAAACTTGAAAAATGATGAAATGCGGCAAGAATACCAAATCAAAATTGCTAATAGATTTGAAGTACGGAATCTTCCGATGACAATGTGGCAAACGAAGAAGAAACTGATATAAATAAAGAATGGGAGGCTATAAGAGATACTATTAAATTGTCAGCATCAGAAAGCATTGGTTGTTTAAAAAAGAGGCAAAACAAGAAATGGTTTGATGAGGAATGTGCCGACATTGTAAAGAAAAGAAAGCTAGCAAAAATTAAATGGTTTACACGAGCCAAATGAGGTAAATTTAGAGCAATTGGGTAGTGTTAGACGGGAAACCACCAAGTTACTAAAGAGTAAAAAGAGGGAATATTTGAGAGAGAAGATTAATGACCTTGAAATGAATGCAAAAAATAGGAACATTAGAGAATTATATCAGGGAATTAGTATAGAGAAGAAAGGGTTTCAGACTAGAACAAACATAATTCGGAATGAAAATGGGGATATGATTGCAGATTCTAGGAGTATATTAAATAGATGGAAAAGTTACTTTAATCAGCTATTAATGTACATACAGAACAGGACATTGAGGAGGATAATTTACAGACAGCAGAAATGCTAGTCGCAGAGCCAAGTGCATTAGAGGTTGAAATGGCGATTGAAAAATTGAAGATGTATAAAGCATCAGGTTCAGATGAGATCCCAGCAGAACTGATAAAATCAGGGGGAGAAAAATTGATGGACAAGGTACGCTGGTTGCTTAGTATGATTTGGGAAAAAGAAGCTCTTCCAGATGAATGGAAGGAATCAATTATCGTACCAATTTATAAGAAAGGAGATAAAACTGATTGCAAAAACTATAGGGGCATCTCATTACTTTCAACTTCGTACAAAATTATAACAAATATATTAGTAAGCAGACTTACTCCCTATATTGATGACATTCTAGGAGATCACCAATGTGCATTTAGAAGAAACAGGTCTACAACATCTGCATCTATTATCTTTCCTATCCAGTCTCTCTGGACTGAACACTTGTTGTTTTCTGACCCCGATGATATTAGAGTATTCGAGGCCGAGGGGATCATTTTATCTTTTCTTTTCTTTCAAATTCTTCCTAAAGGGCAGATCAGGCTCTAAGCTGTAGTGAAAGCAACTGATCTAAGGATGGACACCTGAAAAAAAAAATCCCTGGTCCTCCAGGTTGGGGGTTGATGCGCTAGACCAGCTCCCTCCCATCAGAAAAAAATTGCAATGCTAAAAAACCTACTAGAGATAAGCCGGTCAGATTAAAAGGAAGACGAATCAAGCTACGGGAACGAAACTCTGCTAATTGGAACATGGAACGTACAAACTATTACACCCATGCATAGTAATTCTGCCCGAAGGCAGGTCCTTCACTGCAATAATAGCATTTTCATTCTATGCTTGCAGCTTTACTAGGGAATTGTAGGTGTGGTAGCATCCCGTTGCTTTCCATACCGGTGAAGGGTGATGATGATGGCCATATGATTTCGGGGACCGTCCATCCATAGTAATTCTGCCCGAAGGCAGGTCCTTCACTGCAATAATAACATTTTCATGCTATGCTTGCAGTTTTACTAGGGAATTGTAGGTGTGGTAGCTTCCCGTTGCTTTCCATACCGGTGAAGGATGATGATGATGGCCATATGATTTCGGGGACCGTCCATCCATAGTAATTCTGCCCGAAGGCAGGTCCTTCACTGCAATCATGGCATTTTCATGCTATGCTTGCAGCTTTACTAGGGAATTGTAGGTGTGGTAGCTTCCCGTTGCTTTCTACACCGGTGAAGGAGGATGATGATGATGGCCATATGATTTTGGGGACCGTTTGGGCTTTAAAGTTTTGTTGACATTTGTCTTACAGGTGAGGAAAAACCCCGATGAAAACCTCACCCAGAAAAACTGCCCCGACCGGGGATCGAACCCGGGCCCGCTGCGTGACAAGGCAGCACGCTACCTCGAGACCATAGCGGTGGATTATAAACTATTATACACCCATACAATTCGACTACTGAAGTCCCTTGAGAGCAATGTACTGGGTACAACAGTTGTGAGTAAGAATGCGAACAGAATGCGGATTTTGCCTGGAACACATTGTATCGCTGGAGGTGCGCAGAGAGCATTGCGCAATAAACCATTCTCTTATAAATCTCAAAATTTATAACAAATATGAGTCAGTAATGTGCACGCCTCTGAATTTAAGGTGAGTTAATCCCCCCCTCACTTCATGAGCGGCTCCGGATCTCAGTAATTATTAGTGACTCTGCGTGTCGGCCGTATTGACGCTCCATCAATCATGTGCGTGTTTCTGTTCCTATCTTACAAGTGTTTTACATAAAGAGTTGTAATTTAATTGTAAAAGCACACATGACTTCTCAAGCGTCCTAAACAATAGTTCAGTTGAAAATCTTAGCTTAGTTAGTAATTGCTTTCGGAACACGATTCATCTTCAGCTGTTAAAAAGGTAGGACCGATGAGTGGAGTGTAAGATTTTTAAGAATAATAATAATTAATAATAATAATAATAATAAGCCGAATAAGTAATAATAATAATAATACTAATAAGAATAATAATATATTGATAAATAATAATAATAACAATAATAATAAGTAAATAAAAATGATAATAATATAGGATTGATGAAAATAATAATTAATAATAATACTAATAATAATAATATACTAATAATAATAATAATAAGAATATATATGAAAAGTAAGAAGTTAGAAACAAGGAACAATGACTAAAAAGAAGAATAAAATAATAACAAGAAGGAAAAGATGACGAAATAAACAAGCAAAAGAAGTGATAATAATGATGATAGTAATGACTACAATAATGACTTATAGTAACCAATAATAAACAAGAATGCTAATACTAATAAAAGGACGAGTTAATGAAGATGATGATGATAATAATAAGAATAATAAGAATAACAATAAGAAAACATGAAATATGAGAATGATAAGAACAATGAATACTGAATTACCACAGCAATTTAGAATTAATAATAATGAATGAAAAGAAGAAATTATTATATTATATATTATGCTTATTATTATTATTATTATTATTATTATTATTATTATTATTATTACGTCCACCGCTGTGGTCTCGGGGTAGCGTGCTGCCTTGTCACGCAGCGGGCCCGGGTTCGATCCCCGGTCGGGATAGTTTTTCTGGGTGAGGTTTTTATCGGGGTTTTTCCTCACCTGTAAGACAAATGTCAGGAAAATTTTAAGGCCCAAACGGTCCCCGAATTCATATGGCCATCGCAATCATCATCATTCATATTCATCTTAGGTTAAGCTTAGGATTAGGGACTCACCTGGCGCACCATTATCATCATCATCATCACCCATCATATCATCGGGGCAACGTAACCTCGCCTTCCAGGCGCCCCAACCTCAGAAGTGGGTTACATGTATGAGAATTAAGAATCCAAAAGTGTCTTTAATGGAAAAGTAAGGATGGAAGGGAATTTTATCAATATTTCTATTTAATTTTATTTATTTGGACTGTATAAAAAATAGAGTGGAAATAGAATTAATTAGTTTGTTGTTTGCCAGGAGAGAAACCGGGAATGTCGAAAGACAAACCTGGGGCATTAAAAAAAATATTATTATTATTATTATTATTATTATTATTATTATTATTATTATTATTATTATTATTACGACACCATTAAGTCGGTCGCTGTAGACTGGTGGTTATGCTCCTTGCCTCTGGTTCCGAGAGTCGCGGGTTCAAACCCGGCCGGGGTCGATTGATTTTTAGGACGAAAAATCCAAGGAGCAACTCCTCCGGGAGGGAATTTAAGCCGTGGGTCCCGAGTCTTAAGATTTTCAGGCTTATAATAGATCCTTAAGCGTGAATGAAAAGGCCTCTAAGCAAAATTTACCGAATTTTCCCGTCCTAGTACTACCTTGGTTTCCTAGATGTCAGTATGAGGCGGAACGCTGACAACGGGCCACTCCAATTACATCTATATGAAAACAAGTGTAACTAAATTTGTATGGTTCAATTTCTTCCCTCTATGGGGAGAGCGCCTAAATCTTGTTGAGGGATAACAAGGGCTTACAAGAAACCCAAGTCCTATTATTATTTTATTCTTTGTTTAATTGCGGATGAGCCCATGTAGGACTACGCAAAGTACTTAGAGGCGTTTCCTTTGAGCCCAAATTTCTTTCATTCTTTTGCTATGAGCTTGTTTTCTATCATCTGTCCAAGTTGTTCCAGTTTTTTCTTCGGTTTGTCCTCTTGGTCAACTTGCCACTTATTCACCTTAATTCTAAATATATCTCTATTTGGGATATCTTCTTTAGTAATTCCTGCCAATTTTAAGTCCTTTTTGACTTCATCAATCCACTTCATATTATCCACTGGAGCTTTACTTCTGTTTTCGTAGAATCCCATTATCTGTTTTGTAAGCCTATTTGAGTTCATTCGTTTAATAATAATTAATAATAATAATAATAATAATAATTAATAATAATAATAATAATAATTATAATAATAATAATAATTATTATTATTATTAGTATTATTATTATTATTATTATTATTTTATGTAAGTAAACATCTATAAAACTAAATATATGGTCACACGTAGAAATACATTATATAATGGAAATGGACAGCTAATGACAAATGAGGGAAATTTTGAGGAAGTGGCTGAATTCAAATACCTAGGAACAATAATTACAAATAGGAATGAGATGCACAAAGAAATTAAACATAGGCTCAATTCTGGAAATGCGTGCTATTATGTATTACAGGGACTCTTGATGTCCCAACTCCTTTCAAAAAACGTTAAACTGAAAATATATAAAACTATTATTCTACCAGTTATATTATATGGATGCGAAACATGGACTCTTACTTTAAGGGAGGAAATGAGATTACAAGTATTTGAGAATAAAGTACTTAGGAACATTTTTGGACCAAAGAGAGATGAACAGACAGGTGAATGGAGAAGACTACATAACAATGAACTACATGGTCTTTATAGGGAGCCAGATATAATAAGAACAGTTAAGTCTCGTTGACTGCGATGGGCAGGACATGTGACACGAATGTGAATTAAATACGGGCATAGAAGCTCCTTGTAGGAAAACCAGAGTGAAGGCGCCCAGTTGGTAGACCATCAATGAGGTGGGAGAATAACATTAACTATAATTTGAAGGAAGTGAATTACAGGAATTATGATTGGAAAACATTAGCTCAGGATAGGGATGTCCGTTCGGCCATGAACCTCTGGGTTCGATAATGCCAGTGAGTTAGTTAGTTAGAGATAGTAAAGTAATAATAGAATTGTGTATCAGGCCTAAGAACTACTGTCAAATACAGAGAAATAAGTTTGCCTTGGGCAATTTAAAGCAGGCCATGGCCAGGTTTACTTAAATATCAGCTACATTCACAGGCGCAAGATGTAACACAGGGTGTCCTTGAAATAGATTTACACAGCTTTAGACAACATTTTTCAAGCGTTAAGTTATTTGGTTTTCTAATCACTTATAATTAAGTTAAATATTATTAGATGGAAGGAAAAGTGTGCTAAAGTAAAATATTGTTAGATGCCATTTTCTGAAAATGTATAAAACTATTATTCTACCAGTTATATTATATGGGTGCGAAACATGGACTCTTACTTTAAGGGAGGAAAGGAGATTACAAGTATTTGAGAATAAAGAACTTCGGACAATTTTTGAACCAAAGAGAGATGAACAGACAGGTGAATGGAGAAGACTACATAATAATGAACTACATGGTCTTTATAGGAAGCCAGATATAATAAGAACAGTTAAGTCTCGTAGACTGCGATGGGCAGGACATGTTGCACGTATGGGGAATGAATGACTTGCATGGAAGCTTCTTGTAGGAAAGCCAGAGGGAAAACGCCCAGTTCATAGACCAAGAATGAGGTGGGAGAATAACATTAACTATGATTTGAGGGAAGTATATTATACAGGGAATAATTGGAAAGCATTAGCTCAGGATAGGGATGTATGGAGAGCTTATGTCCGCGCGGTCATGAACATACGGGTTCGATAGTGCCAGTGAGTAAGTAAGTAACTAGATGCCATTTTCATTGTTAGATGGAATGAAAAGTGTGCTAAAATAACCCAGAACACGGGACAAAATAGTATTTAATTTTAGGAGGTGGTATTTTGAGGTTATTTTAATTATATTATTTTTAGTCTGATTCCGCGGTGGACTAGTGGTTATGCTCCTTGCCTCTGGTCCCGAGGGTCGCGGGTTCAAACCCGGCCGGGGTTGATGGATTTTTTAGGACGGAAAATTCCAAGGAGCAAGTCCTCCAGGAGGGACTTTAAGCCGTGGGTCCCGAGTCTCAAGATTTTCAGGCTCGTAAAAGATCCTTAAGCCTGAATGAAAAGGCCTCTAAGCAAATTTTACCGAAAATTCCCGTTCTAGTACTACCTTGGTTTCCTAGATGTCAGTATGAGGCGGAACGTTGACCACGGTCCACTCAAATTACATCTATACGAAAACAAGTGTAACTAAATTAAGATTTGTTCAAATTCTTCCCTGTAGGGGGAGAGCGCCTAAATTTTTGTAAAGGGAAAACATGGGCTTCAAAAACAATTTTTAGTCTGATCATCTTACCTCAATATTAATGTTGATTTGTTCTTGGACATGTTTCAAAACAATTCAGCTTGTCCAGACGATAAAACAGAATTGTTTTGAAACATGTCCAAGAACAAATCAACATTAATATTGAGGCAAGATGATGAGACTAAAAATAATATAGACAAAATAGTATATTACGTTGCGAGGTTGGGAAGTGGTTTTTACAGAATCGAGGAAAATGTTTAAAAACCGAGCGAGAGCGAGGTTTTTAATTTCAAAGATTCTGTAAAATTCACAAACGTGCGTTATTCATTATTTTTTTGCGCGATGGTGTTTTCAAAATAATAAATAATAGTAAAATAATATCTTTGTTGGAAATATTTGCTTTCATTATAAACAAGTGACTAATGCTAACAGTGTGGCCAATGTTTATTAGTTGAAACAACACGAGGCCGTTAGACCAACTTAGTGATAAAATGGCAACAAGTACGTATTTATTGTTTATATTGTTTCAAATAAAGTTCAGTTCATTTAAAATGCAGTGATTTGTTTCGTAGGCCTATAATGTATATTAACACTACCTTTAGGATATGTTTTGTATATACATTGTACGTAGTATACATAGAGGGCAGTGGTTTTACTTCCCACACGCGTGTTTGTAATATGTAATATTACAATAGGCTATAGTTATTTTATTACAGTATAGTTATTTAGGGTCCACCGCTGTAGCGTGCTGCCTTGTCACACAGGGAGCCCGCGTTCGATCCCCGGTCGGGGCAGTTTTTCTGGGTGAGGCTTTTATCGGGGTTTTTCCTCACCTGTAGGACAAATGTCAGGAAACCTTTAAGGCCCAAACGGTCCTCGAAATCATATGGCCATCATCATCATCCTTATCATCATCATCATCATCCTTCACCGGTGTGAGAAGCAACGGGAAGCTACCACACCTACAATTCCCTAGTAAAGCTGCAAGCATAGCATGGATTGCTAGGATTGCAGTGAAAGATCTGCCCTCGGGCAGAATTGACACACACACACACGCACACACACACACACATATATATATATATATATATATATATATATATATATATATATATATATATATATTTATATTTATATAAAGTAAAAATTCACATATCACCCCTGGGTACATAATAAATTTCAAAATATATTTGAGAAGTTTAATATTAAATTAGCACCAAAAAATAACTACAGTTTAAATAAACTAATAAAAACCAACAAAAATGAAAAAACTGATAAAAATAAAAAGTCAGGAATATATCAAATTGAATGCATGGGTTGTGAAAAGATATATATAGGGAAAACAAAAAGAAACCTAAAAATTAGAACCAAAGAACACATAAGAAATATTAAAAATGAAGAAATTGAAAAATCTGCAGTTGCTGCTCATGTTTGGTCTGAAAAACATAATATAAATTCAGACACTAAATTATTAAAACAGTTAGAAAATACAAACGAGCTGACTATTTGGGAAAAAATTTATATTCAGAAGAACAGAAACAGAGTTATGAATTTTGATATTCCGATGGAGGGTGACCTTGTTTGGAGGTTCTTTGGCCAACCACAGGATGGAGCTGACATCGACATCCAGGTGTGCAACATAATGCAACATAAATAAAACCAGTCTGGGAAAGCTGAAGATAAAACAGAATTGTTTTGAAACATGTCCAAGAACAAATCAACATTAATATTGAGGTAAGATGTCCAGACTAAAAATAATATAATTAAAAATATCCTCTTTAATTTGCTTACTTGTTATAGTAGCTACTAGGTGGCAGTGGAGATAATAATAATAATAATAATAATAATAATAATAATAATAATAATAATAATAATAATAATAATAATAATAATAATAGCTTTATTTTACCTGGCAGAGTTAAGGCCTTAAGGCCTTGTCTACCACTCAACCAGGTCCCGCTACATCTGGTAATAATAGAGAATATGTATAAGAAAAATAAATGTTTGTTCTGGATTCGCCTGGTAGCGTAAGTGGTAGCGCACTGAGATATCAACTCAGAGGTTCGGGTTCGAATCCCGTCCAGGCATTTATTTTTCTTATCATGGCATATATATATATATATATATAAGAACAGTTAAGTATCGTAGACTGCAATAGCCAGGATATGTGGCCCGAATGGAGAATGAAAGATAGACATGCAAAGTCCATGTAGTATAACCAGAAGGAAAGCGTCCAGAAGATAGACCAAGAACGAGGTGGTAGAATAACATAAACAATGATTCGAGGAAAGATAAATTATACAGGGATGATTGCTAAATCTTACCCCAGGATAGGGATGTATGGAGGGCTTATATCCGCACGGTCATTAACCTTCGAGAGTGATAGTGTGTTATAAAATTATATATTGGAATGCAAGGCATGCTGAATAATTTTAATGTCACCGCCTATCAGATTGTCACATTGTTGCCCTGCCCATGCGCACCACGCCTTACCGTACGCCAGAATGGCACATAATCTGCACAATATCGCATTGTTCAAACATTACACACGTTATGGTTATTTCATAATAGGTACATTACATAAATATCAGATAATTGAGAGCAGAGAATAACATATTACCAGACCCAGTGACTGGCGTGCTTCAGATATGAGCTTTTCATACTCGTGTTAAGGACAGATGGTACATCCAATCTCCACAATGTTATCATAAGTAATCCCACGAGTGATTTCCAAATTATCGATAAATTCACGACTCACGAAGTGAGGAGTGAATTTATCCAGACTATTTAACTCATGCCCCAAATAGGAGTCAATGACCAATCACGTTACAATGATTTTTTATTTACAACCAATCACAGTCGTGTTTCTCCTAGAATTTAGCAACTAAAGTTTATCATAATAAAAGAAAGCACCTCCTTTTTTAACATTCTGAATAGGGCATAGCATTATTTTGCAGTGACTGACTCACTAAGAAATACGGCTACCAGATTCTATATAGGCCTATAGTGCATGATTGTCAACACATACCGCATGCGGGAGTTAATACAAAAACATTTGTAGCAATTGATTATACTAACAAAAAAAGAAACCACTGTTTGCACTTTCTTAAATGTATTTTTTCCAGAAAAATATAATTGTCATATTTACATCATAGGACATCAGAAATGATTAATATACAGTTTGATGTGTTTCATTTTTTCTCCACTAGGGTGCATTCTTACAATATTGCGTTCCTTTGGCAATAAATAATATGATCTGGTTGCAATGATAAACAAAAGAAGCAAATGAAGCGTACCAATGGTTTCTCATTTGTTTTCAAACATTGCCGTTTACATTAAATATATAAAAAAATTAAAATAACTATATTTAAATAATGATTTGTGAGTAAACAGCCTAATTTTATTCGTTAAATAGTCCTAACAAATGCCTCTCTTGATTTCCAAATTCTCTACATAAATTCACGACTCACGAAGTGAGTTATTTTAAAAAGTAAAGTAAAGTGATCCCACTACAGGCTTCGGGAGGCCCTTGGGGTAGCAGGAGGTTAAGGCCCCCACTTTTTCTAGACAATCGGCACTTGATGTCACGCAGGGTTGTCATCCCTGCGTGACGGCCGCCTTTACCCCCAGAACAAGCGTCTGGTACAGAGGTTGAGTCGACCCCAGGGCCATAGTGCCGCCAGAAGGTTTTTGGTCAGTTTAAAAATCCTGACCCCAACGGGACTTGAACCCTCGACCTTCGACTTGTAGCGCAGTGCCCCAGTTATTTTAAAATATATAAAATGCTTTGTAACAGAACTTGAAATATAGTTTGCTTCGTTCTGTATATTATATTTCTATTCCAAAGCACTGAGTTCAACACACCAATGATTTAACTTTTATAGGAATTAATCACTATGAGGTTTAATTTATGGTAAAATTAAATGTTTCTGACCTCTCCTCATATAAATCTTCTAAGTAGATCGCGATTTCGAGACCGTAACTGTCTCATCTTCAGTACTTCTTTGGCGACTGATGTTATGTTGATCGGAAGAAACTCTGCTTCTTCCCCCTGTTGGTGGAATAATGAACCTCTGGATCAGGTCAACATTTGCGGGAATTTCAAAGTCCACATTCAGAAAACGAAGGAAAACTTATACTTACTTACTCACTGGCACTATCGAACCCATAGGTTCATGACCGCGCGTACATAAGCTCTCCATACATCCCTATCCTGAGCTAATGCTTTCCAATCATTCCCTGTATAATCTACTTCCCTCAAATCATAGTTAATGTTATTCTCCCACCTCATTCTTGGTCTACCAACTGGGCGTTTTCCCTCTGGCTTTCCTACAAGAAGTTTCCATGCAAGTCTTTCATTCCCCATACGTGCAACATGTCCTCCCCATCGCAGTCTACGAGACTTAACTGTTCTTATTATATCTGGCTTCCTATAAAGACCAAGTAGTTCATTGTTATGTAGTCTTCTCCATTCACCTGTCTGTTCATCTCTCTTTGGTCCAACATTTTCCAAAGTACTTTATTCTCAAATACTTCTAATCTCCTTTCCTCCCTTAAAGGAAAACTTACGAACTTTGAAATTCCCGCAAATTTTGACCTGATCCAGAGGTTCATCGGTCCACCAACAGAGGGAAGAAGAAGAGTTTCTTCCGATCGACATAACATCAGTCGCCAAAGAAGTACTGAAGATGAGACTGTTGCGGTCTCGAAATCGTGATCTACTTAGAAGATTTATATGAGGAGAGGTAAGAAACATTTAATTTCAACAAACCAATGATTCTTCTTCCATCAGTTATTATTCTTTCAATTTCTGTTCTTGAATTCTCATTTTTATTTAAAATAGTTCATAAATATTTAAAATGCTTAACATTACGTATTCTTTATGAATAAATACATTTAAAAAACTGAAGGTCATTTTCCTAAACGTAGATAACTTCTTTGTCACGACTGTAGTACACGTAGTCTAACATTACGGCGCACACTAGCAAGTCGCTAATTCTTTCAAACGAAAGCTTGCAGAGTCTTCAACGACATTTTCTTTCATATTTTTGTCATTAAAACAGAATACATTTGTGACCCGACAGTTCTAAGGAGTCGAGGCCTACTGAAATATTCATTGTCCCTGGCTAACAGACAACGCTGGTTTCCGTAATGCAATCCCTTCACTTTAGTTACAGTTTTCTTGACCCAATTTGTACCGTAAAAATAAAGTAATGTGATCCCACAACAAGCCCGTAGGCCCTTGGGGTAGTAGGAGGTTAAGGCTCCCACTTTTTCTAGACAATCGGCACTTTATGTCAGCCGGTTTGTCAGCCCTGCGTGACGGCCGCCTTTACCCCCAGAACAAGCGCCTGGTACTCATTTCCGTTAGAGGCTAAGTCGACCCCAGGGCCATAGTGCCGCCAGAGGGTTTGTATCAGTTTAAAAATCCTGACCCCAACGGGACTTGAACCCTCGACCCTCCGACTTGTAGCTCAGTGCCTTAACCACTACGCTACGGCGTGCCCCCTATCTATCATTCCGATTGAGGGTCTTTCCACTTTTCAGCGGTTGCCCTTTTACCAGCCGGCTGCTGGCCCTTCACATCCACATGTGTCAATCACAGAGGTAGATGATCAACAGCCAGTGTTGGGGTGACATGTGGTTAGCATGTCAAGTCCCCCAGCCGTTAAAGCTGGTTCCTCAACCTGGAGCCGCTACTTATTGTAGCTACCCAATTGCCTCACGATGCTGGGGGTTGCACCGGTCCCATACTGGCCGAAATACCATGAGAAAATTTCTTCCCCCATGGAGACTCGTACCAGCGCAAGCCCGTAGCTCTGCGCCAAGGCTTCTTACCTTAACCGCTCGGCTACGGCGCGGGACAATTTGTACAGTAGGTATAGTTTATTTTCTGTAAGGATCGAAAGTAGCGTCAGCTCGTTTCTTGTTGATTCGATTTAATTCTTCTTTCGGGGACAAATTAAATAATTTTCTTTTAATTATTTCAGGGCTAACAATGTAGTTATATTACTTCAATATTAATGTTGATTTGTTTTTGAACATGTTTCAAAACAATTCTGTTTTATCGTCAGCTTTCACAGACTGGTTTTATTTATGTTGCATTATGTTACACAACCTGGATGTCGATGTCAGCTCCATCTTGTGGTTCGCCACAGAACCTCCAAACAAAGTCACGCTCCGTCGGTATTTCAAAATCATAACTCTGTTTTTGTTCTTCGTCCCGCGCCGTAGCCGAGTGGTTAAGGCAGCAAGCCTTGGCGCAGAGCTACGGGACTTGCGCTGGTTCGAGTCTCCATGGAGGAAGAAATTTTCTCATGGTATTTCGGCCAGTATGGGACCGGTGCCCACCCAGCATCGTGATGCATTTGGGTAGCTACAATAAGTAGCGGCTCCAGGTTGAGGAAACCAGCTATAACGGCTGGGGACTCGACATGCTGACCACATGTCACCCCTACACTGGCTGATTATCATCTACCTCTGTGATTGACACATGTGGATGTGAGGCCAGCAGCCGGCTGGTAGGCTAAGGGCCTTGTAGGGCTGTCGCGCCAGGAGAGGAGTTTTTGTTCTTCTGAATATAACATTTTTCCCAAATAGTCAGCTCTTTTGTATTTTCTAACTGTTTTAATAATTTAGTGTCTGAATTTATATTATGTTTTACAGACCAAACATGAGCAGCAACTGCAGATTTTTCTATTTCTCAATTTTTAATATTTGTT
The DNA here is from genome assembly GCA_030220185.1 of Diploptera punctata. Taxonomy (NCBI): domain Eukaryota; kingdom Metazoa; phylum Arthropoda; class Insecta; order Blattodea; family Blaberidae; genus Diploptera; species Diploptera punctata. Next base: position 1,753,818 of record JASPKZ010006855.1, read on the forward strand.
CGTGTTCTTTGGTTCTAATTTTTACGTTTTTTTTTGTTTTTCTTATATATACCTTTTCACAGCTCGTATATTCAATTTGATATATTCCTGACTTTTTATTTTTATCAGTTTTTTCATTTTTGTTGGTTTTTATTAGTTTATTTAAACTGTAGTTATTTTTCGGTGCTAATTTAATATTAAACTTCTCAAATATATTTTGGAATTTATTATGTACCCAAGGGTGATATGTGAATTTGCTATATTTTTTCATAGGTGGTTCTTCTTTTTCAAGGGTACTTCTGTTTATCATTTTTTGTTTTTTTATACTTTTCTATCCTTTTATGTATCATTTTTTCATCAAACCCGTTTTCTCTAATATAAATAATATAATTAAAATATCCTTAAAATATCACTTCCTAAATTAAATATTAACAATCTAGTTTCCAACACCCACAGAATTGCAATCTATTATCATTTTTGAGTATGGGGCTTCTTCTAATAACACTGGTCAACATGATATTTGTCTCATTAGTACCAATAGTTGTACTTAATGCAGTTTTTTTGTCGTGTTTTCAAATATGTATTCGGAATTTCTCCATCACCCACAGTTTTTTATTTCAATTTCAATTAATGGATTTAAATAATTATTTTTTTAATAAACGTTTTTTCGTCCATTATCCATTGTAAAATAAAACCAAATGAGCAAACTCAGGTGATTTCAGCTATGCAAAAGATATATCAAGGCAAATGGAATCCTAATATGCTGGCCGATTATTGTTGGACCATCAAGAGGGATGCTCCACAGGCGAAATATAACAGAAAATCGTCATTTCTTACTTTCTAGGTGAGTCCCAATGTTCGAATATTGTGTAATTACGAATTTAGAAAATATTAATGTGTTTGAAATTATAATAAATGCCTGTCTCTCGGAAACCTTGCGTGATGGAGAAAAACTGATATCATATTTGAATTCAGGAGAAAAAATACTATCAGAATAACATATTTTCTTTCTGAGGCAAAAAAGTTTCTTTTTTTTGTTGCTCATTGTAATTGGGAGAAGAATTATATATATATATATATATATATATATATATATATATATATATATATTATTCAATGCCCCAGGTTGTCATTTAGACATTTCTGATGTTCTCTCCAGGCACTGGAAAGTGTTCTCTCCGCTTATGAAGTTGGGACGCCTAGAAGGCGGAGTAACGTTTCCCCGATGATATGATGGATGATAAATGATAATGAAGCGCCAGGAGAGTTCTTAACCTAAACTTAACCTAATTTCCAGACCATGGGCAACCATAGGCATAATTCCCTTTAAGAAAAAAAATCCTGTGATTTGATCGGGAATCGAACCCGGGACCTCAAGAATAATAGTCAGAAACGCTGACCATTAGCCCATGAGTCTGGTCGTCAGTTTAACTTCTTTTGAGAGAAGTTGGGACAATAGTCCCTGTATTACATAATAGCACGCATTTCCATAATTGAGCCTATGTTTAATTTCTTTATGCATCTCATTTCTGCTTGTAAGTATTGTTCCTAGGTATTTTAATTCAGCCTTCTTCTTCTTCTTCTTAAACTTAATTTGTAGGATTTTCATCTGTTTATTTCCAAAATCATTCCTCGGAGGAACACGTATTGGATGTGCATTCACTGTCTATCCATCTCTTGGCTGGTCTTCCTCTTGTTCTTCTCCCGTTCATTGGTCTATCTTCTTTAGCTCTTTTTGCAAAGCCGGTTTTCTTCCATTCTTTTGTGGCGTCTTATTATTATTTAAGCACGTTCTACTACCATTTTGCACCCACGCAGGGTTATATTGTTGATCACTATTTTGATTGGAAAGCATAGATTGTCCAAATTTGTGACATCTTTGCCCGGGCCCATAGAGGCAAAGAGGAATTCAACTTTCTTTACTAAATTCTCCCAATATGTAATGTTTACTGACTTATAAAATACAATCGTGGAAGCTTTGGGATAAAGGAACTAACAACACACGCTTGAGCAAGCTTTTGGAATTTGACTTTGATATCTGACTTATGCTAACTACTGAATGAATAGGCACAGAGTAAGTAAAAAGCACAACCAAAGCTTTTAATGCGAGTCAAAATATAGTCAGATATAATATAAAGATAAATAAATAAATATTCAATTTACAAAGAAAAGAAAATCATAATAGATCATCTATACAAAAAAGAAAAATATGAATATAAATTCACATAGGCCTACATACATACATACATACATTATCACTCACTCTAGTCCAGCCTCGGGTTGGGGGAAATACTGTCCTAGCGTCCCCACCCTGGCTTACTGGACTAAACAAACAAAACCAGCTCTCCTGAGCTGCTCTGACCAGACTCCAATGGTGACTAAGTAGATGATGATTCGATGTTACAAAACACAGCTATTTATGAGAGTTCACAGGGAGAGGGGAGGGGGGAATGCACGATAGCACAGGGTGCGCACTAGGAAGGCAAGATAGATAGGAAAGCATTTGGCACTGTTCATAAAGATGACACTCGAGATGGAGACGCGATGACGTATAGTTTGCGCAGTAAGACGTAATTCCTGTATCGAAATGTCCATTTCGGTACACTTTCTGTATGACCCTTCCAGTATTTTCGTCTATCTATAATAAATTTGGTTATGTGTTGAATATGGCATTTGTCCCTAATTTCTGTGACTTCTTCAACATTTTGCTCATTCATTAACTGTATGTTTACATTATATAATCTGTTTCTATGTGTAAACATATGTTTAGTTTTATTGATGTTTGTTATGCTGGCTATAATTATTGTGGTGCAGTTGGCAGCATCGATTCTTTTTTTAAAAAATTGTTTAACAGATAGATTTCCATAGAAGCAAGTTGTGGTGGTAACAATAATTAGACCACCAATACTGTGCGAGGCGGGTATCCTTGAAACAGATACAGCGGCTTGTAAAAGAGAAATTAGCTAATTGACCTTGGTTCAGGTCAGGCTATACCAATTACATGCCTCTCGTCAATTCCTGTTTCAATTTTTATTTATTGTCTTTTGATGTAGAAACTAAACTACTCTACTTACAAAAACTTATTAGAAACTAGCTAATACCCGGCGTGCGCTGCTACGCCTAAATACATTAATTATTAACCCATTCGCCTCAAAAGACGAGCTAGACTCGCCGGCAGTTAAATGGCCTTCAACTCAGAAGACGAGGTACACTTATTTATGTATCTTGCAATATTTTGTACATCTCTTGGCAGGGTAATATTTTATTAACATTTATGAATAGTAGAGGAATATGTTAGGATCTTTAACCTTATTGTGATATCTAGTACCGTTATCATTTGTTTGTTTTGATTGTTAGAAAATATACAATACAATTTACGCTTACTTAAATCCGGTTTCTGGGGAAATGCATTGAGCTTTGAAACCTGAAGCGAATGGGTTAAGGATCATAAAATCAAATAAGTTAAAATATACCTTCTTAGGTAAGATCCGTCGTCCTCAACTTATAAAATATGTATTCTTTATGCCAGTAGGCCTTTCAGAACATCCGTTCCATCTTCAGCAGGTCCTTCTTCGCTACAACATCCAGTATGATGGTTGATGCTGCTGGTCCTAATGTGGTGTTGTCGTGACTAAAGCTTCTTCCTGACGATATCGTATAGTGGGTTGTTTAGTCTGGGAGAGCTTTCATTTATTAAAAGCTTGTTGTCTATTTCCTTGACTATTTAACTCATGCCCCAAATGAGAGTCAATGACCAATCACGTTTCAATGATTTCTGTTTTACAACCAATCTGAGTCGTGTTTAACTAAATATTTATCAGTGTTATAATTACCATATTAAAGAAGGCTCCTCCTTTTTAATATTCTGAACAGGTCTGGCCATTATTTTTCAGTGACAGGCCGTGAGAAATACGGCTACCAGACTGTATATATAGTGCATGAATGTCAACACATGCCGCATGCGGGAGTTAATATAAAACCATTTGTAGCAATTTATTATACCACCAAAAAAAGAAACCACTGTTTGCACTTTCTTAAATGTATTTTTTCCAAGGTAACAATCCAGAAAAACATAATTGTCATATTTACATACGACATCAGAAATGAATTAATATACAGTTTGATGTGTTTCATTTTTTCTCCACTAGAGAGCATTCTTACAATATTGCGTTCGTTCGGCAATAAATAGTATGATCTGGTTGCAGTGATAAACAAAAGAAGCAGATGAAGCGTACCTATCGTTTCTCATTAGTTTTCAAACATCGCCGTTTACATTAAATATATAAATATTTTAAAATAACTATATTTAAATAATGATTTGTGAGTAAACAGCTTAATTTTATTCGTTAAATAGTCCTAACAAATGCCACGAGTGATTTCTAAATTCTCTAGATAAATTGGAAATCACTCGTTGCATTACTTATGATAATTTCCATGTCGTCCAATATGTTGATTTTTGTTGGATTTCCCTCTTTGTGTACTGTTGTAAGGGTGTCTTCTATTGAGTTCATTCTATGACACGCCTCTAACTGAAATGAGTACCAGACGCTTGTTCTGGGGGTAAAGGCGGCCGTCACGCAGGACTGACAACCCGGCTGACATGAAGTGCCGATTGTCTAGAAAAAGTGGGAGCCTTAACCTCCTACTATGCCAAGGGTCTCCTGAGGCCTGTAGTGGGATTACTTTACTATATTTTAAATTTATCATCTTCTTTGTGGGCTTTTAAAAATGCACTTTCTTACTTATTGGTTTTATTTTGAAAGTAGCCATAGTCTCTCCTATTTAGATGTTTCTAAACCAAGCTGATATATTTAGTTACGCTTATCTCCCCACATATGCCAATGATTGGCATGTGGTCAGCAAATGGACCCAGTGAGACATTTAGTAGGCACCCAAGGTGTTACATGGACTATTTAACTCATGCCCCGAATGGGAGTCAATGACCAATCACATTTCAATGATTTTTTATTTATAACCAATCACAGTCGTGTTTCGCCTAAAATTTACCAACTAAAGTTTATCATAATAAAGAAAGCTCCTCCTTTTCTGAATAGGCCATATCATTATTTTGCAGTGACTGACTCTCTAAGAAATACGTCTACCAGATTGTATATATAGTGCATGAATGTCAACACGTAGCGCATACGAGAGATAATATAAAAACATTTGTAACAGTTGATTATACCACAAAAAAAAACACTGTTTGCACTTTCTTAAACGAATTATTTTCTAGGAAATGACGTTACAGAAAAATATAATTGACATATTTACATCATAGAACATCAGAAATTAATTAATACCTATAACGTTGGTTATGAATTTCTCCACTAGGATGCATTCTTACAACATTGCGATCTTTTGGCAATAAATAATATTATGATCTGGTTGCAGTGATCGAACAAAAGAAGCAAATGAAGCGTACCAATCGTTTCTCATTTGTTTTCAAACATCGCCGTTTACGTTAAATATATGACTATTTTTAAATAAGTATATTTAAATAATGATTTGTGAGTAAACAGTTTAATTTTATTCGTTAAATAGTCCTAACAAATGCCACTCTTCCAAATTCTCTAGATAAATTCACTCCTCATTTTGTGAGTCGTGAATTTAACGATAATTTGGAAATCACTCGTCGCATTACTTATGATGATTGAACAATTTCTGATGGTTGGTAGCATATAGCTGCATTCTTATATGAAATACAGTAGTAGGCGATATTGGGAACATGGCGATATATTTTTCAAGTATCCTTCTATGAAATACAGTAGTAGGCGATATTGGGAACATGGCGATATATTTTTCAAGCATCCTTCTATGAAATACAGTAGTAGGCGATATTGGGAACATGGCGATATATTTTTCAAGCATCCTTCTATGAAATACAGTAGTAGGCGATATTGGGAACATGGCGATATATTTTTCAAGCATCCTTCTATGAAATACAGTAGTAGGCGATATTGGGAACATGGCGATATATTTTTCAAGCATCCTTCTATGAAATACAGTAGTAGGCGATATTGGGAACATGGCGATATATTTTTTTCAAGCATCCTTCTATGAAATACAGTAGTAGGCGATATTGGAAACATGGCGATATATTTTTTCAAGCATCCTTCTATGAAATACAGTAGTAGGCGATATTGGGAACATGGCGATATATTTTTCAAGCATCCTTCTATGAAATACAGTAGTAGGCGATATTGGGAAAATGGCGATATATTTTTCAAGCATCCTTCTATGAAATACAGTAGTAGGCGATATTGGGAACATGGCGATATATTTTTCAAGCATCCTTCTATGAAATACAATAGTAGGCGATATTGGGAAAATGGCGATATATTTTTCAAGCATCCTTCTATGAAATACAGTAGTAGGCGATATTGGGAAAATGGCGTTATATTTTTCAAGCATCCTTCTATGAAATACAGTAGTAAGCGATATTGGGAACATGGCAATATATTTTTCAAGCATCCTTCTATGAAATACAGTAGTAGGCGATATTGGGAACATGGCGATATATTTTTCAATCATTTTTGTGTCAAATACTGAAAATCAGTAGTATGTAGTTGCATTCTTCTATGAAATGCAATGGTACGCGATATTGGGGTCATGGGCGATATATGGACCCTATACCTTATATCAAAATACACATGTGATATTGTTTTGTTGCAGAGAAAGCTGAGTCACTACTACGAGGGGGCAGTGCTGACACAATAATGAAGATTTCACATGGAGTCGCCAACATCAGGTTCGTTCACCAGATAATCCAGCTTCTTGCAAATACATACATGCGGTGAGTGACGTAATTAAGTCAGGGATGCCCAACCTTTCCTCAATCACTTTATTCAACATCCTTAGTATAGCAACACACTTATTTGTTAATAATAATATTAATAATAATAATAATAATAATAATAATTTTATTATTCCGGCTTTTACAATGAATATACATTTTTCCGGTACCCATGTTCACAGTTAACTACACATTTGTTTCAACACATTTTTCCATTCTTGTCTGTTCATCCATATATCTTCTTCTATTTCCCATTCCCTCTTAGTTTCATTGATTCCCTGAATCCACGTAATATTTGGTCTACCTTCTTTTTCCATCCCTGTGGTTCCCAATCCATGATTATCTTAGGTAGTCTTCCTTCTTCCATCCTTCTAATGTGTCCGTACCAATTTAATTGTTTCTTCTTTATAAAATCTAATATTGAATATTGTACCTGCATTTTTTTCTTTTATGTATGAATTTCTGATTTTATCCTTCCTGGATATTCTTGCAGCACGTCTCCAGTAGTCCATTTCAGTGGCGAGTAATTTTTTTTTTCATTTGTGCATTTAAAGCCCACACATCAGCTCCATAGGTAATAATAGTTTTTTTTTTATTTCTTTGAAGATATGTTTGTCCCATACTATTCCATTTAGGGCAGATATAGCATACTTTCCTATACTGATCCTGTTTCTTATCTCTGTTTCTTGTTTTCCATCTTTAGTAATTTTAATTCCCAAATACTTATATTCTTCAGTGTATTTAATTGTCCCTAAATTTTCTTCTAGTATTAAACCTTGAGGAAGATCCCCTATTGTCATATATCTAGATTTATCCATATTGATCTTTAAACCCCATAAACTATATTCTTGTATTAATTTTCTAGTGAGGTATTCTATATCTTCAAATTTTTGAGCCAATATCAATTGGTCATCTGCAAACTGGAGTGTATATATTGTTGAATTATCATCTAGTGGTATTCCCATCGGTTTACATTTCTTTTTTCCATTCTTCAATAGCTTTTTCACCATAAATCTTATATAATGTTGGAGATATACAGCATCCCTAATAATAATAATAACAATAATAATAATAATAATAATAATAATAATAATAATAAATTGAAAGAATTGAGGAGAAGGAATTAAAGTGGTTAGGATATGTCTTAAGAATGGAAGATGAGCGATGGCCAAAGCAACTATATGAATGGCATCCGAACAGAAAGAAGAAAAGAGGGAGACCAAGGTTAACATGGAAGGAAAACATGAAGACAGTAATGCAAGCTAGAGGGCTAAGCATCGAAGATGCCGAAGACCGTAGGCTTTGGAGGTATGGCACGGGAAGACGGCAGCAACTGTAAAAACCCGAAGATAGATAGATATAATAATAATAATAATAATAATAATAATAATAATAATAATAATAATAATAATAATAATAATAATAATAAACATTAATGATAATGGTAATCGTAAAGATAATAAATAATATGAGTTTCTTGTAAGTGTTGTGAGGTGCATTTTACGATATCCACAATCCATAGCAATTCTGCCCGAAGGCAGGTCCTTCACTGCAATCATAGCATTTTCATGCTATGATTGCAGCTTTACTAGGGAATTGTGTAGGTGTGGTAGCTTCCCGTTGCTTTCCACACCGGTGAAAGGTGATGATGATAATGATAATGATAATGATAAGGATGATGGCCATATGATTTCGGGGACCGTTTGGGCCTTAAAGTTTTCCTGACATTTGTCTTACAGGTGAGGAAAAACCCCGATAAAAACCTCACCCAGAAAAACTGCCCCGACCGGGGATCGAACCCGGGCCCGCTGCGTGACAAGGCAGCACGCTACCTCCAGACCGCAGCGGTGGACGCTTTTACGATATGAACCCCCTGAAATCAATTTGTTTGCTTGAAAGTGTCACATGGTGCATTTTCTCTGTCAGAACCCTCGAAATATATTTCTGTGTTTCAAGTTGTCGCAGAGGTCCATTTTCTCTGTATAGATACACATAGTGTTCTGCCCTAGAGCAGGTGTCTGCAATCTCAACTATTTCCACTCTTTCCTTAATAGAAATACAAGTAATAGAAAATGAAAGTTTAAAATGGAATTGAAGTCATGTTTGCGGTTGACGGAAAACCCTGGAACGAATGTGAACCAGGAAATTGATCTGCCCGGGAATAGAATCCGGACCTCAGGGTGAAAGGAAACTGAACACAGTTGGCAGTCCAAGTGGATATCCTTGTATTCATTATTACATCAATTGATCGCGATTAAATTTAATTAATTTACACAACCGGTCCAACACCACATGGTGTTCCACTACTCTTGTAACTAATTTATTTAAATATAATTATAGTTGTCCAGAATAACAACTAACTGGCACTATAGAATCCACAGCTTCATAGCAACGCGAACATAGTCTCTCCATATATCCTTATCATGAGAAAATATTTTCCAATCACCTCGCAAATTTGACCATGTTACACCGTCCCTGAAACAATTATCGTGGCTTCGTCTAAGAGATCGTAGGACTGTCCATTCCCTATCCCTTCTCTATAAAATACTTCACACATCATCGCCTAATTATTTATCACGCCGCTTCATCAGACTATCCGACACACATAATCTTGACACTCGATCCCATCAGCACATTGTCCTTTATATCCCGCCTCATCACACTGTGTAATATTCATTATCTTTTACGGTCTCACTTACCAAAACATGGAATTCCCCTCCGCCCTATATCAGAGACTGTCAAACTATAACATCCTTCAAAAACAAATTAAATAATTATTTAATAACAAACTAACTTATACACTTCACTGATAGTATTCTTTTAACAATTAATAAATTTAATGATCTATGAAAATAATATTAAGATTAACAAATATTTTCTTTTGTTTTGTTTTAAATATTGTACAAACGTAAAATTAGTTTTCTATATCTCATTATTTTTCTTTGTTTTTTATATACATTAGACAGGGACAATTTAATATGTCTTGCTTGTATACATTTCATTATTAGTTTTAGTCTTAATTTTAACTAACATTAACTGGTTGCATTATAGATCGTAATATAATAGATATTATCTTTTTGATCAAATTTTTACTTAGTATTTAATATTAGAGTTCATTGTGATTGTTATATTCTGATGTAATATATGTAATATATGTTTGCCCTGGTGAGTGAAAGAGCAGGCCACATGGCCTTAACTCCACCAGACTAAATAAATCTAATCTAATCTAAAATCTATATAATTTATGCCCCTCAAATTATGGTTAATGCTATTCTATCATCCCATTCTTGGTGTACCTACTGGATGCCTTTCCTATGGTTTACCTGCAAGCAGCTTCCATGCCCCTCGTTGATTCCTCAACCGCGAACATGTCCTGCCTATCGCAGTCTATGAGACTTAACTGTTTTATTATATCTGGTTTCCTATATGTGGCTCTCCTTTATGTAGTCTTCTCCATTCGCCTGTCTGTTCATCTCTCTTTGGTCCGAAAATTTTCATTAGAAATGTGTTCTCAAATACTAGCAATCTCCTTTCCTCCCTTAAAGTAAGAGTCCATGTTTCACATCCATATAATATAACTGGTAGAATAACAGTTTTACTAATATATTTTTTTTTAGAATTATGTACGAAAATGTATTTATATATTTATTTATTTAGGCTGATGGAGTTAAGATCATGTGACCTTCTTTTGCACTGACCAGGACAAACATATGTTACATTTAAATAAAAAAACACAATCGTATTAGGTTCTGAACTGTTATCTTGCCAATCTGAATAATAATAATAATAATAATAATAATAATAATAATAATAATCAACGAGTAATCAATAAGTACTACAAGAATAGACTAATAGCTCTAGAAATGGATTATTTACGAAGAAGTGCCAGAAAGTCTAAATTAGAACATGTCACAAATAAGGAAATTAGAAACATAATGGAAGCAGAAGAAAGCATAATTGAAAGAATTGAGGAGAAGGAATTAAAGTGGTTAGGACATGTTTTAAGAATGGAAGATGAGCGATGGCCAAAGCAACTATATGAATGGCATCCGAACAGAAAGAAGAAAAGAGGGAGACCAAGGTTAACATGGAAGGAAAACATGAAGACAGTAATGCAAGCTAGAGGGCTAAGCATCGAAGATGCCCAAGACCGTAGGCTTTGGATTTTTTGGCACGGGAAGACGGCAGCAGCTGTAAAAACCCGAAGGAAAAAAAATTATGTGTTTATTATTAATTTAACACTTCTCACTGAAGGATAAATTATATTTGAAGAGAACAATTTTCGCCCAGACCGAGATTCGAACCCGGGAACTATGGCTTGCCGGTGTGGGCGAAAATTTTTCTCTTCAAATATAATTTATCCTTCAGTGGGAAGTGTTAAAAGTTAATAATAAAAACACCAATAGAAACCCTACTGGCTTTATAAAGTGGTCTTTAAATTCCCAATAAATGTCTTCTTGACTAAGAAGCCGCCATTTGCAAAGATAGAAGCTAAAGACTTCATAGCATTTGGTGCTGGAAATTACAACGTATATAAGAGAGAAATTTGCGTCTAGATCGGAACTCGCCTCGGTAGCTCAGTTGGTAGAGCATTTGGCCCGGCAAGTGAAAGTTCCCGGGTTCGAGTCTCGGTCTGAGCGAAAATTTTTCTCCTCAAAATATAATAATAATAATAATAATAATAATAATAATAATAATAATAATAATAATAATAATAATAATAATAATAATAATAAAAGTTAAATATAACTCAAAATTAAAACTAATAATAGTTATTTAAAGCCGCTCCGTGGCGCAAGCAGTTAGACGCTCGCCTCTCACCGCTGGAGTTCCAAGATCGAGTCTCGGTCACTCCAAGTGGTGGAGGAAACGGAGCTTGGGCAGGTTTTTCTCGGGGTTTCTCTCGTTTTCCCCTGCCACAAATTTAATTTCACCATGTCATTCATTTCGTTTCATTTGAATCATCTGGTCCTGTGACGATGCATCAGGAGTGGTCAGCCAGCACCCTTGTCATTCACAGACCTCTACAAATATATGGGCTTCATCTCATCTCATCCCTCGACCCGGCCCTAAGTTGGACACGAGTTGAGGATATTTATTTATTTTAGGATATTTATAGTAGTTATTCAGACAAAAGCAGAGATTTACTAAGGAGTTTTTAATAATTTCCTCGTTTCTGTAAAAAACTACTTCCCAACTTCGCATCGTAATATACCATTTATTAAACGAGTAACAAATGAAAGTGTAGTTGTTGCAGTAAGTTCTAAGAGAGATCTGGGGGATTCTTGACAACACGTGACGCGAAAATAACACTTCAGTTACGGACATGACTACATCAGCACCAACATCATCGAGAGCATCTCAATAAATGTAGATGCTGCTCATGGTATAAATATTTCGAAAGGCCTTCAGGAAATGATAAGCACACACATCTTTTTACAAGTTGAGGGCGTATACATACTCTATGTTGGCAGGACTGGAACAGTCTTTGTTGTTGCATAGAATATTCGTTAAAATCAATATGGCTGTCACCATATCATCATGTAGTTAAATATCATAGAAAAAACACTGAGCAACAAAAAATAAACTTTTTTTGTCCCAGAATGAAAAATATGTCATTCTGGTAGCATTTTTTCTCCTGAATTCAAATATGATATCGGTTTTTCTCCATCACGCAAGGTTTCCGAGAGACAGGCATTTATAATTTCAAACACTTTAATATTTTCTACATTCGTATCTAAACAATATTCGAACATTCGGACTCGCCTAGAAAGTAAGAAATGACGATTTTCTGCTATATTTCGCCTGTGTAGCATCCCTCTTGATGGTCCAACAATAATCGGCCAGCATATTAAGATTCCATTTACCTTGATATCTCTTTTCCATAGCTGAAACCATTTGAGTTAGCTCATTTGGTTTTATTTTACAATGGACAAATGGACGAAAAAACGTTTATTAAAAAGTAATTATTTAAATCCATTAATTGAAATTCTTCTTCTTCTTCTTTGGCTTTCCTCCACTTATAGGTTTGCCGCCTTCAGTTTCCATTTATCTCTATCATTCCAATCTCCCTCTTCCAAATTCCTATGATCCATTATTGTTCTGACGTAGGTTTTCCATTTCCATCTTGGTCTGCCACGTTTATTTCTTCCAGGGAGTGACTATTAGTATATATTTTTGGCCATCTTTCATTTTCCATTCTTTGTACATGGCCATACCATTTAAGCGTTTGATTTTCAATCCTCTTAACAACAGATGTGGTGACATTCATTTCTCTCCAAAGGAATTCATTTCTTATTTTATCCTGTCTTGTTTTTGGAGGCTTCTTCTAAAATAATCAAATTCAACTGTTCTAATTTTATTCTTTTGTAATTCCGTCAAAGACCAAGTTTCACTTCCATATGACAAAATATTCTGTATTATGTTCTTATACATTTTCATTTTAGTTTCCTTTGTAATATTTTTGTTCCAAATTATTTCATCTAATGTTTTAGTTGCATTTTTTGCCATTGCAATTTTAGTCCGTACATCTCTCTCACAGGTACCTAAACTTGTAATTATTGACCCAAGATATTAAAAAAAAACTTTTTTTTATTTTCCCTGTTTGAAGTATGAGGTCATCCACATCCTTTCCCAAACACATAGGCCTATATTCTGTTTTCTGTAAATTTATATTCAGTCCCCATTTTTTATATTCTTTAATATTTAATTGAAATAAAAAAAACTGGGTGATGGAGAAATTCCGAATACATATTTGAAAACACGATAAAAAATTGCATTAAGTACAACTATTGGTACTCATGAGACAAAAATCACGTAGACCAGTGTAATCGTTAGAAAAAATGTAAAAATCATTGTAAATGGTAAGAAATAATTTGAAAAATGAAACCCTAAGAATAAAATTAGACAGGAGTTTATGTAGGAATTAAAAAAAGTCGCGTCACAGATTGTAAAGAATAGCCGAGATGTATATTGGAATAGAATTTATGATTGGTTTCGACCGTGAGGAAGACAGCCTTGGTGACTGTAGCAGTGATACTGTTGTGCACCAATTGATTGAATTAATTTGTTTCTCCCACGTTCTAAGTGACAATGACCGACTTGAACGCAAGGCTGCACCTTCACTAATATCTTGTTGTGGTATCATTTCTTGTCTTTTTTACAAGTATTAGTATATTTAAAAGGATAAATTTGCAGCTGACGTGGCATTTCATTCCTAAACATCTGTCCATCCATAGTAATTCTGCCGGAGATCAGGCCTTTCATTGCTCCAACTAGCGTGGCATTTCATTCCTAAACATCTGTCCATCCATAGTAATTCTGCCGTAGATCAGGCCTTTCATTGCTCCAACTGGCGTGGCATTTCATTCCTAAACATCTGTCCATCCATAGTAATTCTGCCGTAGATCAGGCCTTTCATTGCTCCAACTGGCGTGGCATTTCATTCCTAAACATCTGTCCATCCATAGTAATTCTGCCGGAGATCAGGCCTTTCATTGCTCCAACTGGCGTGGCATTTCATTCCTAAACATCTGTCCATCCATAGTAATTCTGCCGGAGATCAGGCCTTTCATTGCTCCAACTGGCGTGGCATTTCATTCCTAAACATCTGTCCCATCCATAGTAATTCTGCCGGAGATCAGGCCTTTCATTGCTCCAACTGGCGTGGCATTTCATTCTTAAACATCTGTCCATCCATAGTAATTCTGCCGGAGATCAGGCCTTTCATTGCTCCAACTGGCGAGGCATTTCATTCCTAAACATCCGTCCATCCATAGTAATTCTGCCGGAGATCAGGCCTTTCATTGCTCCAACTGGCGTGGCATTTCATTCCTAAACATCTGTCCATCCATAGTAATTCTGCCGGAGATCAGGCCTTTCATAGCTCCAACTGGCGTGGCATTTCATTCCTAAACATCTGTCCATCCATAGTAATTCTGCCGTAGATCAGGCCTTTCATTGCTCCAACTGGCGTGGCATTTCATTCCTAAACATCTGTCCATCCATAGTAATTCTGCCGGAGATCAGGCCTTTCATTGCTCCAACTGGCGTGGCATTTCATTCCTAAACATCTGTCCATCCATAGTAATTCTGCCGGAGATCAGGCCTTTCATTGCTCCAACTGGCGTGGCATTTCATTCCTAAACATCTGTCCATCCATAGTAATTCTGCCGGAGATCAGGCCTTTCATTACAATTATAGCATTTTCGTGCTGTGCCTTGCAGCTTTACTAGGGAATTATAGGTGTGGTAGCTTCCCATTGTTTTCCACCCCGGTGAAGGATGATGATGGCCGGATGATTTTCAGGGACTGTTGGGCCCTAAGCTTCCTGACATTTATCTTGCTGTTGAGGAAAAACCCCGGAAAAACTCACCTAGGAGCCTGTTCCGACCGGTGATCGAACCTGAGCCCGCTACGTGACAAGGCAGCACGCTACCTCGAGACCACAGCGGTGGACATCCTAAATATAGGTTATACTGCGTAAATGTAACTCAGTGGCACTGTCGAACCGCGCGGACGTAATCTTTTCATACATCTCTAATCTGTATTATGCTTTCGTCATCCCTTGTATAATCTATTTCCCTCAAATCTTGGTTAATGTTATTCTCCCACCTCATTGTTGGTCTGGAAACTAAGCCTTTTTCCTCTGGTTTTCCTACAAAAAAGCTTCCATGCCCCTCTTTCATTCACCATTCGTGCCACATGTCTTGTCCATCGTAATCTACGAGACGCAACTGTTTATATTATAATGTGGCTTCCTATAAAGACCATGTACATGACTGTTATGTAAGTATTCTCCATTCACCTGTCTCTTTAGTCCAAAAAAATTATTTCTTCTTCTTGTAAGCCCATGTTTCCCTTAACAGATATTTAGGCGCTTTCTCCCTACAGGAAAGTATTTGAACCATACTAATTTAGTTACACTTGTTTTCGTATGGATGTCATTTGAGTGGTCCGTGGTCAGCGTTCCGCCTCATACTGACATCTAGGAAACCAAGGTAGTACTAGGACGGAAAAATTCGGTAAATTTTGCTCAGATGCCTTTTCATTCAGACTTCAGGATCTTTTACGGGACTGAAAATCTTCAGACTCGGGACCCAAGGCTTAAAGTCCCTCCCTGAGGACTAGCTCCTTGGATTTTTCCATCCTAAAAAAATCCATCGACCCCGGCCGGGTTTGAACCTGCGACCCTTGGGACCAGAGGCAAGGAGCATAACCACTAGTCCACCGCGGCCGACAAGAACTTTATTCTCAAATAGTGGTAATCTTCTTTCCTATAGTATCAATATATTCCCCCCCTTTTTTAAAATCTGTCTTATACTAAAAATCTGATCTGTTGTAGAGCTGTTTCTAAATCCACATTGGTGATCTCTTATAATGTCATCAATGCAGAGAGTAAGCATGCTTATGCATTAAAATGTTAAATTGCTTGATGTGGAAATGACACAGATGTCCATAGCTGGAAGCAAGGGGTAACGTGTGATAATTGCAGAGTGTTGACCTCTACGTGTATCTTGGAAAGTCACCCTCTACCAGTAGATTTTAACAAAAAACACTGGAGGTAATCCTCATTTATAGAAATGTGAACGTAAGGACAAACGTACGCATTTCCATAACTTCCTTCAGTTGTTCACAGAGTGCTTCAAAGTTTAGAGCTAGAGGCTCTACAGCGAGTTCCGATAACAAAAAGCGCGTTAATTGACGTCATCGGAAGCGCAGTTGGCAGCCATCTTGCTACTGAATTTTTGTACAGCCTTGAACAATTTATTTTATACACATTCATAGAAATATATACAAATATACTGCATATGGGCCTGGATCCTATAGGTAAGTGTACAGTAGCCTATATTCATATTTACGTAACTAACCCGTAGGTTCATGGCCGCGAGGATTTAAGTTCTCCACACATCCCTGTACTGTGCTACAGTCAGATTCAACCCAGGAAGTTACTGTGTGTTTGGAATAGGGAACTGGGTTGCCATTTTAACAGTATTTTCTTGAGAGATATCCTTATATAAAACTGAAGATTGCAACTGTAGACTTCAAAAAAGCATATGATTCAATTAAGAGGGAGAAGTTATATAGTATCCTGCTGGAGTTCGGAATTCCTAAAAAGTTAGTTAGACTTATACGAATGTGTCTAAATGGCTCAACGAGTAGGGTGCGTGTAGGCAAACAGTTTTCAGACACTTTTGAAATCCAGAATGGGTTGAAGCAAGGAGATGCACTATCTCCTCTACTATTTAATTTTGTACTAGAGCATGCCATTAAATCTTTAGAGAATGAGGAAGGCCTACAACTGAATGGTATTCATAAGCTGTTAGTTTATGCTGATGATGTAGTACTACTGGCCGATAACGAGGAGATACTAAAGGCCAACACGCACACACTATTGAGTAACACTAAGAAATTAGGACTGGAAGTAAATATCAGTAAAACTAAATATATGGTCACACGTAGAAATACATTATATAATGGAAATGGACAGCTAATGACAAATGAGGGAAATTTTGAGGAATTGGCTGAATTCAAATACCTAGGAACAATAATCACAAATAGGAATGAGATGCACAAAGAAATTAAACATAGGCTCAATTCTGGAAATGCATGCTATTATGCATTGCAGAGACTTTGATGTCCCAACTCCTTTCAAAAAACGTTAAGCTGAAAATATATAAAACTATTATTCTACCAGTTATATTATATGGGTGCGAAACATGGACTCTTACTTTAAGGGAGGAAAGGAGATTACGAGTATTTGAGAATAAAGTTCTTAGGAAATTTTTGGACCAAAGAGAGATGAACAGACAGGTGAATGGAGAAGACTACATAACAATGAACTACATGGTCTTTATAGGAAGCCAGATATAATAAGAACAGTTAAGTCCCGTAGACTGCGATGGGCAGGACATGTTGCGCGTATGGGGAATGAAAGACGTGCATGGAAACTTCTTGTAGGAAGCCAGAAGGAAAACGCCCAGTTGGTAGACCAAGAATGAGGTGGGAGAACAACATTAACTATGATTTGAGGGAAGTAGATTATACAGGGAATGATTGGAAAGCATTAGCTCAGGATAAGGATGTATGGAGAGCTTATGTCCGTGCGGCCATGAACCTACGGGTTCGATAGTGCCAGTGAGTAAGTAAGAAGATTGCAACACAGCGGGTACATAGTTGTAAGTTGTAGCCGTCCAAGCCACCCCCTCTTAAAGAAAAAACAGTTATCACTTGTCAGTGAGCTCTTGCGGATCTGTACTATCCTGTGTGAAAGGGTCGACTCTCATATTTAGTATAAAACTAGTTTGCGTGCCGTAAAAGAAAAACTATGTTTTTTTTTAATGTATAGTGCATAGAGTTGATTAGGACTGGAAGTAAATATCAATAAAACTAAATATATGGTCACACGTAGAAATACATTATATAATGGAAATGGACAGCTAATGACAAATGAGGGAAATTTTGAGGAAGTGGCTGAATTCAAATACCTAGGAACAATAATCACAAATAGGAATGAGATGCACAAACAAATTAAACATAGGCTCAATTCTGGAAATGTGTGCTATTATGCATTGCAGAGACTTTTGATGTCCCAACTCCTTTCAAAAAACGTTAAGCTGAAAATATATAAAACTATTATTCTACCAGTTATATTATATGGGTGCGAAACATGGACTCTTACTTTAAGGGAGGAAAGGAGATTACGAGTATTTGAGAATAAAGTTCTTAGGAAAATTTTTGGACCAAAGAGAGATGAACAGACAGGTGAATGGAGAAGACTACATAACAATGAACTACATGGTCTTTATAGGAAGCCAGATATAATAAGAACAGTTAAGTCCCGTAGACTGCGATGGGCAGGACATGTTGCGCGTATGGGGAATGAAACACGTGCATGGAAACTTCTTGTAGGAAAGCCAGAAGGAAAACGCCCAGTTGGTAGACCAAGAATGAGGTGGGAGAACAACATTAACTATGATTTGAGGGAAGTAGATTATACAGGGAATGATTGGAAAGCATTAGCTCAGGATAGGGATGTATGGAGAGCTTATGTCCGTGCGGCCATGAACCTACGGGTTCGATAGTGCCAGTGAGTAAGTAAGAAGATTGCAACACAGCGGGTACATAGTTGTAAGTTGTAGCCGTCCAAGCCACCCCCTCTTAAAGAAAAAACAGTTATCACTTGTCAGTGAGCTCTTGCGGATCTGTACTATCCTGTGTGAAAGGGTCGACTCTCATATTTAGTATAAAACTAGTTTGCGTGCCGTAAAAAAAAACTATGTTTTTTTTAATGTATAGTGCATAGAGTTGATTAGGACTGGAAGTAAATATCAATAAAACTAAATATATGGTCACACGTAGAAATACATTATATAATGGAAATGGACAGCTAATGACAAATGAGGGAAATTTTGAGGAAGTGGCTGAATTCAAATACCTAGGAACAATAATCACAAATAGGAATGAGATGCACAAACAAATTAAACATAGGCTCAATTCTGGAAATGTGTGCTATTATGCATTGCAGAGACTTTTGATGTCCCAACTCCTTTCAAAAAACGTTAAGCTGAAAATATATAAAACTATTATTCTACCAGTTATATTATATGGGTGCGAAACATGGACTCTTACTTTAAGGGAGGAAAGGAGATTACGAGTATTTGAGAATAAAGTTCTTAGGAAAATTTTTGGACCAAAGAGAGATGAACTGACAGGTGAATGGAGAAGACTACATAACAGTGAACTACATGGTCTTTATAGGAAGCCAGATATAATAAGAACAGTTAAGTCTCGTAGACTGCGATGGGAAGGACATGTTGCACGTATGGGGAATGAAAGACTTGCATGGAAACTTCTTGTAGGAAAACCAGAGGGAAAACACCCAGTTGATAGACCAAGAATGAGGTGGGAGAATAACATTAACTATGATTTGAGGGAAGTAGATTATACAGGGAATGATTGGAAAGCATTAGCTCAGGATAGGGACGTATGGAGAGCATATGTCCGTGCGGCCATGAACCTACTGGTTCGATAGTGCCAGTGAGTAAGTAAGTATGTAAGTACATAGAGTTGGAAAAAGTACTGCCAACCTTGCCCCTCCACCTCTCCCTAAATAAACAAATACCGTTATTATGAGTTTGGCAACATCTACCCTCTGTACGTAGAAGGACACTGGCAGCTCATAAGGTCTGTAGTAACTTCCTGGGTTGAATTAGAGTGTAAAGTTTTCCAATCATCCCTTGTATAGTCTAGTTCCCTCATTCTTAGTCTACCAACAGGAGTTTTTCCTCTGGATTTCCTACAAGAAGATTCCATGCCCCTATTTCATTCCTAATTCGTGCCACATGTCCTGTCCGTCGCAGTCTACGAGACTTAATTGTTCTTATTATACCTGGTTTCCTATAAAGACCATGTAGCTCACTGTTTTGCAGTCTGCATTCATCTGTGTGCTCATCTCTCTTTGGTCCAAAATTTTTCCTAAGCCCTTTATTCTTAAAAACTCGTATATTTTTCGCCTCCCTTAAAGTTCATATTTTGCATCCACACAACCGAAAAAAAAGTGGCACGAATGGGGAATTTAAAATTGGCATGGAAGCTCCTTGTACGAAAACGAGAACTTATGCGCCCAATTGGTAAACCATGACAGAGATCGGAGAATAATAATAATAATAATAATAATAATAATAATAATAATAATAATAATAAAGTAAGTAATCCCACTACAGGTCTCGGGGGGCCCTTGGGGTAGTAGGAGGTTAAGGCTCCCACATTTTTTGGACAATCGGCACTTGATGTCAGCCGGGTTGTCAGCCCTGCGTGACGGCTGCCTTTACCCCCAGAACAAGTGTCTGGTACTCATTTCCGTTAGAGGCTGAGTCGACCCCAGGGCCATATGCCGCCAGAAGGTTTTTGTCAGTTTAAAAATCCTGACCCACCGGGACATGTAATAATAATAATAATAATAATAATAATAATAATAATAATGATAATAATAATAATAATTAATAATTATTATTATTATCTCCTTTATCGCCTATAGGAGCATAGAGCATCCACAATCCACAAAGCGTCGCCAACGGTAACAATAGAAATGATTTAAGGCAAATTACCGTTCGCATTACCAGTAGGCCTAGTCTCGTCGTCACAACTTCTCTAAAAAAATATTAAACTGAAAATGTGTAAAACTGTTATTCTCCCAGTTATATTATATGGATGTGAAACATGGACTCTTACTTTAAGATAGAATAAAAAATGTGGATAGCCCATTTAAGAATGGGTGGTTGTTAGGAGATTTTTTGGACCCAAAGATGGATATGAAAAGAGAGGTGAATGAGGTGAACAAGAGAGGTGTGATGGAGAAAACGACATCATGAGAGTGAGCGACTTGATCTTTATGGAAAACCAGATGCAATAAAGAGAGTTAGGTCTCATATATTGCAATCCACAGGACATGGCGATGATAATAATAATAATAATAATAATAATAATAATAATAATAATAATAATAATAATAATAATAATAATAATAATAATACTTTATTTATTCTGGCAGAGTTAAGGCCATAAGGCCCTCTCTTCCACTCAACCAGCACAAATACAAATAAATATTTGACAAATATAGATATACACTATACTAATTATAAACCGTTAAAGATACAATAAATGTAGCAATGTAAATGTCATGTACAAACAACATTTTATACGATAATAACAATAATGATACGATAATAATAATAATAATAATAATAATAATAATAATAATAATAATAATAATAATAATAATAATAAATATAAATATGATACATTATACGGGAAACACCAATTAATATATATATATATATCTTACATGTAGCACTTATCGAGAATAAAAAAAGTGCTTGGAAACTCCCCGTAGGAAAACCCGGAAGAAAACGCCCAGTTGGTGGACCAAGAATGAGGTGGGATAATAACGTTAACCATGATTTAAGGGAAGTGGATAATAATAATAATAATAATAATAATAATAATAATAATAATAATAATAATAATAATAATAATAATAATTTTTTTTTTATTATTCCGGCTTTTACAATGAATATACATTTTTCCGGTACCCATGTTCACAGTTAACTACACATTTGTTTCAACACATTTTTCCATTCTTGTCTGTTCATCCATATATCTTCTTCTATTTCCCATTCCCTCTTAGTTTCATTGATTCCCTGAATCCACGTAATATTTGGTCTACCCTTCTGTTAATAATAATAATAATAATAATAATAATAATAATAATAATAATAATAATAATAATAATAATAGTAGCTTTATTTTTCCTGGCAGAGTTAAGGCCTTAAGGCCTTGTCTGCCACTCAACCAGGTTTAAAAAAAATAGTCTTACATGTAAATTACAATATACATAAACAATTACATGTTATAAATACAATGCAATTAATATTTATAATGTATTTTGATTTACTCTAAATTTTGAGAATTAAATATATAATATGTACAAGATATATAAAAAAACGAGGAAAAGATTAATGACATAGTATAAAATTAAATATATAGAGAAAATTAATTATTAGACAACAGGTAACTGTATAAGCGTGACTTAAAGGTGCCAAGTGTGCGGCAACCCCTGATATCTTGAGGAAGGAAATTTCAGGAGCGGGCAGAGGCTACTGTGAAGGAATTAGAATAAGAGGAAGTGCTATGAAGAGGGATTGTTAGCACAGGGAATGATTAGAAAACACTATCTCAGGATAGGGATGTATTGAGAGCTTATGTCCGCACGGTCATGAACCTACGGATTCGATAGTGCCAGTGAGTTAATTAGTTATTCCACTGTAGTGTTAAGGACTTCACAACCCGGGGTCGTTGCGTGACAGGCAGATAGATACACCTAGACTTAGAAATGTTTTAATAGCATTGCTGTTTTATTATAAAATATTTTGAAGTGGCGTTGAGGCAAGGTGTTGGTTTGGGGTGGATGCCAGTTTGGGTGTGTGTAGGCTGTTTCCACAACGTAACAAATTACACGAAGTGTTTGACGGCTTTGTCTGGGTGTGACTCTGTTATAATTATTACTTTAGGTTCATAACTTGCAAAGACAGAATCTAGATGTTCAACTCAGCCCAAACCAAACACCTCCTCTTCCCTCAATATCATTTATTTTGGCCTATTTTCAGCAAATTAAGATACAAAAATATTCTTCTTCGTCACGGTTTAGGCTTATTTACTAGTCTGTTCCGGCTCCAAATTGCTGCTCTTTCCATCTTTTCCTTGGTCTTCCCAAACTTCTTCTTCCTCGTGGTGAATAGTTGTATGCTGCTTTTGCTATTCTATTCTCAGTCATCCTTGCCAAGTGTTCTTTCCAGTTTGTTCTGTATTTCTCTATTGTTGTGTTTAATTCCTCTACTTTTAGTTGTTGCCTTGTTTCTGTGTTGTGTTTTTTGTCTGTTCTATGATATCCTGCTATTGGTCTGAGGAATCTCATTTCAGCAGCATGTATTCCGGCAGATTGTTGTGTTGTCACTGTCCATGTTTCGGATCCATAAGTAATAATAGGCACTGCCATTGTCTTGTATAATTTAATTATAGAGTCTTTCCTGGTTTTATTTTTCCAAGTTCTTTTTAGTGTTCCTGTTATATAATTAAACTTATTTAGTTTGTTATTTATATCTGTTTCCGCTGTGTATGATATTTCGCAACCTGGGAAGTTATGTCTTACCACTTGTTCTATTGGTTTATTTTCTAATATTATCTTTACAAAAATAGTAATTGAAATAAATGGAAAATTAACAGATGAAATTAGAACTAACCGCGGTTTAAAACAGTGGTGTAGCCTTCCCCAACACTTTAATACGTATCTAGACGACATTATTGATGAATGGAAACAATTAGTTCATAAGGGATTCAATATTGGACGAAATAAAAATTTGAATGTATTATGTTTTGCAAATGATATAGTATACATAGAAATATATTATATAATGGAAATGGACAGATAATAACAAATGAAGGAAATTTTGAGGAAGTGGCTGAATTCAAATACCTAGGAACAATAATCACAAATAGGAATGAGATGCACAAAGAAATTAAACATAGGCTCAATTCTGGAAATGCATGCTATTATGCATTGCAGAGACTCTTGACTTCCCAACTCCTTTCAAAAAACGTTAAACTGAAAATATATAAAACTATTATTCTACCAGTTATATTATATGGGTGCGAAACATGGACTCTTACTTTAAGGGAGGAAAGGAGATTACAAGTATTTGAGAATAAAGTACTTAGGAAAATTTTTGGACCAAAAAGAGATGAACAAACAGGTGAATGGAGAAGACTACACAACAATGAACTACATGGTCTTTATAGGAAGCCAGATATAATAAGAACAGTTCAGTCTCGTAGACTGCGATGGGCAGGACATGTGGCACGAATGGGGAATGAAAGACGTGTATGGAAGCTTCTTTTAGGAAGACCAGAGGGAAAACGCCCAGTTGGTAGGCCAAGAATGAGGTGGGAGAATAACATTAACTATGATTTGAGGGAATATCGGCCGCGGTGGACTAGTGGTTATGCTCCTTGCCTCTGGTTCCGAGGGTCGCGGGTTCAAACCCGGCCGGGGTCGATGGATTTTTTAGGATGGAAAAATCCAAGGAGCAAGTCCTCCGGGAAGGACTTTAAGCCGTGGGTCCCGAGTCAGAAGATTTTCAGGCTCGTAAAAGATCCTTAAGCCTGAATGAAAAGGCCTCTAAGCAAAATTTACCGAATTTTCCCGTCCTAGTACTACCTTGGTTTCCTAGATGTCAGTATGAGGCGGAACGCTGATCACGGACCACTCAAATGACATCTATACGAAAACAAGTGTAACTAAATTAGTATGGTTCAAATTTTTCTCTGTAGGGGGAGCGCGCCTAAATCTCTGTTAAGGGAAACATGGGCTTACAAGATACAAGAAGAAGGGATTCAAAATTGGACGAAATAAAACATTGAATGCATTATGTTTTGCAGATGATATAGTATTAATTTTTGACAGAGAGGAGAGGCTACAAAAACGGTCTTTCAGTTAAATAATGTATGTAAGAAATATAATATGATAATTTCAAAATTAAAAACTAAAGTAATGGCGTTCCATGGAAAGTACCCAGTAAGACAAAAATAATAATAGAAGATAAAGTGTTGGAACAGGTTTCACACTTCCAGTATTTGGGCTGCGATATAACTTGTGATGAAGAACAAGAAAATGCAGAAATATCAACATATTTGTGGAACAATCAGACGAACACCGAGGAACACTGTAAGAAAGGAGACGCAGCTAAGATTTTACTCAACGATGGCACTACCAGTTGCGATGTATGGAAGTGAGGTCTGGGTCTTATAATGTGAATACAAAGGCAGAAAAAAATTTTGTACCTCATGCGTGGAATTACAAAAAAAAATAATTGCATACATTTTATTTTTTATATCTTAAAATACTACTTCAATCATGAAACCCATGCACTACTTTGTTACCCATTGTTTTTAGGACATGCAGTAAACATTTCAAAATTACTGAATTCCATTCAATTTTGAATGTACAAAAATGCAGTGAAAATAAAAGTGTGGAAAAACAAGTTTAAAGAAATTTAGAACATTCAAAATATGCTAACCACCTATTCCAATTTAATCATTGTTTCGATCCAAATTTTGAAATTTTAAATGCTTATGATAAGGGTAAGAAGTTGGACCTTTTGGAGGCTGTAGAAATAAATAAATTGAAAAGTAGTAATAAACTGTTAAATTCTCAACTTGATTTGAATCAATCGCCTTTTTAAATTCAAAAATTTAAATAAATTATTGTTGTATTGTTGCTTAGATCAGTTGGAACACAATTCATAATTTGTTAACATGTCTGAAGAAGGTACAGTGTACCGAAACAGCTGTCACTGAATTATATCTTAATAAATATCAAAATCAAATAAAACTAAGTTTTATTTTTATTTAATTAATTAATTTAAAGATATGCATGCAGGTGGCATTTAACTGGCGCAGCCTTTTAACTCTGATTTCATTTAGGGCACTTAGAAGCGCCATAGGCCTCAAATATCAAAATCTTTTAAACAAAAAAAAAAACAAAAAAAAGAAGTGGTCCCTGATTCGGACGCAAGTATGAGTGTAGCGTGAGGTATGGTGTGGTTTTTTTCTAATGTAAGAGTATCGTCATTTATTTATTTACATTTTTATTTTGGTTGTGTGATCGGAACAATTTTTTTTGTTAATTTATTTTTAATTCAGACAACTTGTTTATATTAAATGTCATCTTTTAAACAACTTCCCTGCTTCTTCATTAATGTATACGTAGTTGTTTACAATCCTGTACGGAAAGTCACTCAAGTAGGAAATTATTTCCAGATCCCTTACTATTATGCTGTTTAGCTTTCTTGAATGACAATTCTTATCTTTTTCACTCACTCTATGTTGAGAATCATTATTTTTTCTATGTCAATATATCAGAGAGAGAAAGATGAATCAATTGCTGCCTTCTATGGGCCCAAGGCAAGCAACTTCCTGATTGGTAACCTTGCAGGAAATCAGATCCACGTTAATAGAGACAGCAGTATCAAAACCCGATCCCGGATTAATGGTAGTAGTAGCGTGGTTAATAAACGCCACAAATGGTAGCAGTCTGCGTGGTTTCTAAAAAAGCTACAAATGGTTGCGCAGAAGCGTGGTTTATTAATAGTGGTCATTTCGCGCCCCGCAGGTGGCATTTAACTGGCGCAGCCTTTTAACTCTGATTTCATTTAGGGCACTTAGAAGCGCCATAGGCCTCTGAAACTTTGCCAACTTATACATTAGAGTACAGGCTATTTTTAGTACAAAAAAATTAAATTTTCATCTCAAATGGTCAATATTTCACCCATAACCCTCCCTTTTCCGCAGGACTTGCTCCTTAGAGTTTTCATTAAAAAAATCCATCACCCAGGCTGGATTTGAATCAGCGACCTTCGGGACCAGAATCAGCATAATTTGTGTCAGAAAGTGACAGTTAAAAGGTTAGTTTCCCGGACCAAAAAAAACTGTACATCAATCGTTGAATATGTGAAGAAGAGACACTTGTGACGTCATGTAGACAATACATAATGCATGTGAGAGGTGCAAAGGTTGGATTGGTTACATCAACTAGTCGTGAGAAATGGTGATTGGGCAATTGACCTTTGTTAAATGATAGCTCGGGCTGAATATTCTAGAGAAAGTGTCACCTCACCTTTTTTACTGTCGCTCTCTTGTGATATCTTCTTCAGTCTATCTCATTTTTAAAAACCATTCATTGCAACCAAATAGAGTAGCTACAATAAATAGCGGTTTCCCGCCGTTTTCGAGTGGGAAGTGTCAAGTACATCTGAAAAAAGAAAAAAGAAGGAGAACAAGATACAGAAACCAGAAGTAAAAAAAAATAAGTCATAAATAATGCCACGAGTGATTTCCAAATTATCGATAAATTCACGACTCACGAAGTGAGGAATTACTATGGAATGGAATATATGGAAATAGATAAATTAAAGTAAACATATATACTTACTTACTCACTGGCACTATCGAACCCGTAGGTTCATGACCGCGCGGACATAAGCTCTCCATACATCCCTATCCTGAGATAATGCTTTCCAATCATTCCCTGTATAATCTGCTTCCCTCAAATCATAGTTAATGTTATTCTCCCACCTCATTCTTGGTCTACCAACTGGGCGTTTTCCCTCTGGCTTTCCTACAAGAAGCTTCCATGCAAGTCTTTCGTTCTCCATGCGTGCAACATGTCCTGCCCATCGCAGTCTACGAGACTTAACTGTTCTTATTATATCTGGCTTCCTATAAAGACCATGTAGTTCATTGTTAAGTAGTCTTCTCCATTCACCTGTTTGTTCATCTCTTTTTGGTCCAAAAATTTTCCTAAGTAGTTTATTCTCGAATACTCGTAATCTCCTTTGCTCCCTTAAAGTAAGAGTCCATATTTCGCATCCATATAATATAACTGGTAGAATAATAGTTTTATATATTTTCAGTTTAACGTTTTTTGAAAGGAGTTGGGACATCAAAAGTCTCTGTAATACATAATAGCACGCATTTCCAGAATTGAGCCAATGTTTAATTTCTTTGTGCATCTCATTCCTATTTGTGATTATTGTTCCTAGGTATTTGAATTCAGCCACTTCCTCAAAATTTCCCTCATTTGTCATTAGCTATCCATTTCCATTATATAATGCATTTCTACGTGTGACCATATATTTAGTTTTATTGATATTTACTTGCAGTCCTAATTTCTTAGTGTTACTCAATAGTGTGTCCGTGTTGTCCTTTAGTATCTCCTCGCTATCGCCCAATAGTACTACATCATCAGCATAAACTAACAGCTTATTAATACCATTGAGTTGTAAGCCTTCCTCATTCTCTAAAAATTTAATGGCATGCTCTAGTGCAAAATTAAATATATATATATATATATATATATATATATATATATATATATATATAAAATGATTAACCCCCTCAGGGGTCCCCATCTAGGGGATATGTGGATGGCGACCACAAGGTGCCCAAGCTGAGCAAAACATTGCTTCTGCTTACTTTTTTCTTTAACCGATCTGGTATTTCTTCCTTTCTTCCACTTATACCAGACTCTTTTAACTTTACTACCCAACCTCTCTTGGTTAACTCTTGTTTTTTCGACCCCGACGCTATTAGGGCATCCGAGGGCTAGGGAGTCATTCCTTTCTTCCATTTCTTCTTTCCTTTATTTTCTTTTCTTCTGCAGAAAAGCCTGACCAGAGGCTATAAGATGGCATCCCCATCACTGGTCTTGGCTTCCTTTGGCCAGCAACCAATCGAAGGGACTATTATTATGCTTTCAAGTCTTATACGAGAATTTCCCGGAAGGTATAATTATATACCAAGAGGACGAAGATCTCTGGGCCGTCCTATGAAACGCTGGAGGGAAAATTTTCTATAAGATCGTAACAGGCCTTGGCCTAATACTTGGAAGGAAGAAGAAGAAGAAGAAGAAGAAATGAATAACAATTGTAACGTCTCATTACTTTGTTTACAAAACACATGCCAATAAAATTATTTATTTCCATTACTAATACAAAATGCGTCTGCTTAATTTATATTAAGTTAATATGTAATTTAATTATAGAAGTAAGTCCTGAAGTACTGCATCGCTTCATGCAGACAATTTCTAGGAGAGATGGTTGTGGTCTAGTGGAGGGAGCTTCTGTTTCCCGTACATGAGATCGCGTGTTCGATCCTGCTGTCATTTTCTCTCTCTCTCTCTCTCTCTCTCTCTCTCGTCCTTATTAATTCTCTTTGTTTTGTTTCATTCCTTTTGCTTTGTTTTATTTTCAGTATTTACTGCACTACTTATTTACACGAAATTGTTTTCCACTGCACGACACACAACGAAATAGAACGGATTTAGTTTCTCAAATAGTTTTATACTTGTAAACCAAATAGCTGATCTCTGATCATGCGCAGTGGCTGAGATTTGAATATTATCTGTGCGCCATCAATTATTTTCAAAGGCTGTACGTACGAAAAAATGTATGATCTAGCTGGACAAAATTAATGACATCGCTCCTATTAGACGTATTTTCACGAAACTTCACAAAGTTGTTAACCATTGCATTTTACGTATGTATAGAAATTCTCATTACTTTTGTTTGAAAAACCCACCCCTTAGAGAAGGGTGAAATTTTATAGTAGTAGTAGTAGGACTTTATTAGACAAAATTAAGATATTTACAATATTATTTACAAATATGGGTCGCACGGGCAGTAAGCCGTACGTGCTGTTGACAGTCCGTTACAATAAAGTAATAATTGGTGGTAACAGTATAAAGAAAAATAAACAACAAAAAAATCAATAACATTATAATTACATAAAGAAAACACAATAATATTACAATTAAATAATAACACAATAGCATTATACACTAATTAATTTATATATAATTGTTAAGAATTAATGGTATTGCATTTTGATAACATATATTTATTCATGAATGAGTGTTGTCCTTATTTTCCGCGTTTTGTCCAGACATTTACCGAGGTTTATCCAATTTTCTGGATTTACCAATAACTCGTAGCATGCCAATCTTTCCCGATTTGAATTTAGAAATCTTTCCGGTAATAACTGACGTCTCCAATATTCTAAATCTTTACATTTTCCTAATATATGTATCTCATCTTCAAAGTTCCCGCACATTGGACATATTCGCATATCGTGATCGTCGCTAATTTTTAGAAATTTCCATGCCCCTAGCCTAAACCAAGCAAGCCCTGATCTCTCCTTAAATCCTAGGTTGAGTATATACGATTCTTTTCCCCAGACGTGTTTTAGGTGAAATTTTATAAAAGATACAAATGTTCTCCTATTAGACATATTTTCACGAAACTTCACACATTTGTTAACCATGTACAGAAACTTTCATTTGCAAAGACTCAAACACAGGGACATGTTCCTAGGAACATGGAATGTTGGGACATTATAGGGGGGGGCACTAAAATATTAATGCAGGAATTAGGTAAATCACTCTATAACCGGTTTACAGGAATTTAGATGGCCAGAAGAAGGTAGTCAGGAATCAGGAAGCTCTGCATTATTGTACACCGAATGGCTTATTTATATAATGTTAATAATTTAATTAAACATATGAAATTAATTAAACAAAATATGAATTTTCAAACTTCAATTGTTGATTTAATAAAAAACAAACAATTAAAAGGGTGTGGTCATGTAAAAAGAATGACAGAAGACAGACTCTTACTTTAAAGGAGGAAAGGAGATTATTATATACTATTACTATATACTAGTATTTGAGAATAAAGTTCTTAGGAAAATTTTTGGACCAAAGAGAGATGAACAGACAGGTGAATGGAGAAGACTACATAACAATGAACTACATGATCTTTACAGGAAGCCAGATATAATAAGAACAGTAAAGTCTCGTTGACTGCGATGGGCAGGACATGTGGCACGTGTGGGAATGAAAGACGTGCATGCAAGCTTCTTGTAGGAAAACCAGAGGGCAAACGCCCAGTTGGTAGACCAAGAATGATGTGGGAGAATAACATTAACTATGATTTGAGGGAAGTAGATTATACATGGAATGGTTGGAAAACATTAGCACAGGATAGGGATGTATGGAGAGCTTATGTTCGTGTGGTCATAAACCTACGGGTTCGATAGTGCCAGTGAGTGTAACTAAGTAGCAAGACAGATTCCCAAGAAGAATACTAGAATGGGTGCCACTTGGTAGAAGAAGCAGAAGAAGAATACTAGAATGGGTGCCACTTGGTAGAAGAAGCAGAAGAAGAATACTAGAATGGGTGCCACTTGGTAGAAGAAGCAGAAGAAGAATACTAGAATGGGTGCCACTTGGTAGAAGAAGCAGAAGAAGAATACTAGAATGGGTGCCACTTGGTAGAAGAAGCAGAAGAAGAATACTAGAATGGGTGCCACTTGGTAGAAGAAGCAGAGAAGAAGAATACTAGAATGGGTGCCACTTGGTAGAAGAAGCAGAAGAAGAATACTAGAATGGGTGCCACTTGGTAGAAGAAGCAGAGAAGAAGAATACTAGAATGGGTGCCACTTGGTAGAAGAAGCAGAAGAAGAATACTAGAATGGGTGCCACTGTGTAGAAGAAGCAGAAGAAGAATACTAGAATGGGTGCCACTTGGTAGAAGAAGCAGAAGAAGAATACTGGAATGGGTGCCACTTGGTAGAAGAAGCAGAAGAAGAATACTAGAATGAGTGCCACTTGGTAGAAGAAGCAGAAGAAGAATACTACAATGGGTGCCATTTGGTAGAAGAAGCAGAAGAAGAATACTAGAATGGGTGCCACTTGGTAGAAGAAGCAGAAGAAGAATACTGGAATGGGTGCCACTTGGTAGAAGAAGCAGAAGAAGAATACTAGAATGAGTGCCACTTGGTAGAAGAAGCAGAAGAAGAATACTACAATGGGTGCCACTTGGTAGAAGAAGCAGAAGAAGAATACTGGAATGGGTGCCACTTGGTAGAAGAAGCAGAAGAAGAATACTGGAATGGGTGCCACTTGGTAGAAGAAGCAGAAGAAGAATACTAGAATGAGTGCCACTTGGTAGAAGAAGCAGAAGAAGAATACTACAATGGGTGCCATTTGGTAGAAGAAGCAGAAGAAGAATACTGGAATGAGTGCCACTTGGTAGAAGAAGCAGAAGAAGAATACTGGAATGGGTGCCACTTGGTAGAAGAAGCAGAAGAAGAATACTACAATGGGTGCCATTTGGTAGAAGAAGCAGAAGAAGAATACTAGAATGAGTGCCACTTGGTAGAAGAAGCAGAAGAAGAATACTACAATGGGTGCCACTTGGTAGAAGAAGCAGAAGAAGAATACTGGAATGGGTGCCACTTGGTAGAAGAAGCAGAAGAAGAATACTGGAATGGGTGCCACTTGGTAGAAGAAGCAGAAGAAGAATACTAGAATGAGTGCCACTTGGTAGAAGAGCAGAAGAAGAATACTACAATGGGTGCCACTTGGTAGAAGAGCAGAAGAAGAATACTGGAATGGGTGCCACTTGGTAAGAAAGAAGCAGAAGAAGAATACTAGAATGAGTGCCACTTGGTAGAAGAAGCAGAAGAAGAATACTACAATGGGTGCCATTTGGTAGAAGAAGCAGAAGAAGAATACTAGAATGGGTGCCACTTGGTAGAAGAAGCAGAAGAAGAATACTACAATGGGTGCCACTTGGTAGAAGAAGCAGAAGAAGAATACTAGAATGAGTGCCACTTGGTAGAAGAAGCAGAAGAAGAATACTACAATGGGTGCCACTTGGTAGAAGAAGCAGAAGAAGAATACTGGAATGGGTGCCACTTGGTAGAAGAAGCAGAAGAAGAATACTGGAATGGGTGCCACTTGGTAGAAGAAGCAGAAGAAGAATACTAGAATGAGTGCCACTTGGTAGAAGAAGCAGAAGAAGAATACTACAATGGGTGCCATTTGGTAGAAGAAGCAGAAGAAGAATACTAGAATGGGTGCCACTTGGTAGAAGAAGCAGAAGAAGAATACTACA
This sequence comes from Diploptera punctata, assembly GCA_030220185.1. Classification (NCBI taxonomy): domain Eukaryota; kingdom Metazoa; phylum Arthropoda; class Insecta; order Blattodea; family Blaberidae; genus Diploptera; species Diploptera punctata. The sequence goes on from JASPKZ010006855.1 coordinate 1,786,659, forward strand.
ATGGGTGCCACTTGGTAGAAGAAGCAGAAGAAGAATACTAGAATGAGTGCCACTTGGTAGAAGAAGCAGAAGAAGAATACTACAATGGGTGCCACTTGGTAGAAGAAGCAGAAGAAGAATACTGGAATGGGTGCCACTTGGTAGAAGAAGCAGAAGAAGAATACTGGAATGGGTGCCACTTGGTAGAAGAAGCAGAAGAAGAATACTAGAATGAGTGCCACTTGGTAGAAGAAGCAGAAGAAGAATACTACAATGGGTGCCATTTGGTAGAAGAAGCAGAGAAGAAGAATACTGGAATGAGTGCCACTTGGTAGAAGAAGCAGAGAAGAATACTGGAATGGGTGCCACTTGGTAGAAGAAGCAGAAGAAGAATACTACAATGGGTGCCATTTGGTAGAAGAAGCAGAAGAAGAATACTAGAATGAGTGCCACTTGGTAGAAGAAGCAGAAGAAGAATACTACAATGGGTGCCACTTGGTAGAAGAAGCAGAAGAAGAATACTGGAATGGGTGCCACTTGGTAGAAAGAAGCAGAAGAAGAATACTGGAATGGGTGCCACTTGGTAGAAGAAGCAGAAGAAGAATACTACAATGGGTGCCACTTGGTAGAAGAAGCAGAAGAAGAATACTGGAATGGGTGCCACTTGGTAGAAGAAGCAGAAGAAGAATACTGGAATGGGTGCCACTTGGTAGAAGAAGCAGAAGAAGAATACTACAATGGGTGCCACTTGGTAGAAGAAGCAGAAGAAGAATACTACAATGGGTGCCACTTGGTAGAAGAAGCAGAAGAAGAATACTGGAATGGGTGCCACTTGGTAGAAGAAGCAGAAGAAGAATACTGGAATGGGTGCCACTTGGTAGAAGAAGCAGAAGAAGAATACTACAATGGGTGCCACTTGGTAGAAGAAGCAGAAGAAGAATACTAGAATGAGTGCCACTTGGTAGAAGAAGCAGAAGAAGAATACTACAATGGGTGCCACTTGGTAGAAGAAGCAGAAGAAGAATACTGGAATGGGTGCCACTTGGTAGAAGAAGCAGAAGAAGAATACTAGAATGAGTGCCACTTGGTAGAAGAAGCAGAAGAAGAATACTACAATGGGTGCCACTTGGTAGAAGAAGCAGAAGAAGAATACTGGAATGGGTGCCACTTGGTAGAAGAAGCAGAAGAAGAATACTAGAATGAGTGCCACTTGGTAGAAGAAGCAGAAGAAGAATACTACAATGGGTGCCATTTGGTAGAAGAAGCAGAAGAAGAATACTAGAATGGGTGCCACTTGGTAGAAGAAGCAGAAGAAGAATACTACAATGGGTGCCACTTGGTAGAAGAAGCAGAAGAAGAATACTAGAATGAGTGCCACTTGGTAGAAGAAGCAGAAGAAGAATACTAGAATGGGTGCCACTTGGTAGAAGAAGCAGAAGAAGAATACTACAATGGGTGCCACTTGGTAGAAGAAGCAGAAGAAGAATACTAGAATGGGTGCCACTTGGTAGAAGAAGCAGAAGAAGAATACTGGAATGGGTGCCACTTGGTAGAAGAAGCAGAAGAAGAATACTACAATGGGTGCCACTTGGTAGAAGAAGCAGAAGAAGAATACTAGAATGGGTGCCACTTGGTAGAAGAAGCAGAAGAAGAATACTAGAATGGGTGCCACTTGGTAGAAGAAGCAGAAGAAGAATACTACAATGGGTGCCACTTGGTAGAAGAAGCAGAAGAAGAATACTAGAATGGGTGCCACTTGGTAGAAGAAGCAGAAGAAGAATACTACAATGGGTGCCACTTGGTAGAAGAAGCAGAAGAAGAATACTACAATGGGTGCCACTTGGTAGAAGAAGCAGAAGAAGAATACTAGAATGGGTGCCACTTGGTAGAAGAAGCAGAAGAAGAAATACTAGAATGGGTGCCACTTGGTAGAAGAAGCAGAAGAAGAATACTACAATGGGTGCCACTTGGTAGAAGAAGCAGAAGAAGAATACTAGAATGGGTGCCACTTGGTAGAAGAAGCAGAAGAAGAATACTAGAATGGGTGCCACTTGGTAGAAGAAGCAGAAGAAGAATACTAGAATGGGTGCCACTTGGTAGAAGAAGCAGAAGAAGAGGATGACGAAACGTAACGTGGATTGATGGTGTTTTGAGCAGCCTGAGGGAAAAGGATTGGACGATGGAGATTGGAATGACATTGTGAAACCTGCTAACTTTTACGTATTCGTTAGAAAAATTGTGTCCTCGTCTATCGATGAAACATTTTAATCACTTGCAGAACACTTTTCTACCTTGTATCGTAAATAACTATTTTAAATAACTGTGTTCAATACTGTACAGTGGACCAACTCACCTCGAGTGATATTCAATTTTGATCTTTGGTTAACTCTTAACTTCGCAATGTATCTTATAAGGTACAGAGTGATTCAGAAATATGGCTATACGTTTGATCGCATTTTGTGACGAAAATATTATTATTAAAGGAAATACGATGTTATCTTTGGAAAGGGAATCCTTCAAATTACAACAATAGAACAAAACAAACCAGATCACTGCTCATGTGCAGTTGGTGGGTTGATTTTTGTGGACTAGCGTCGAACGCCTCCACAATTCTCTTCGTTGTTTCTGCATCCGTGCTAATACGAGGCCTTCCAGGCGGTTTGATTTTCTGCATCCTTCCCGTTTCCAGCAGTCGTTTTCTCCACTTCCCCACAGTCGACGGCTGCTATGCTACGTTAAACTCACGTCTTGCCCGCCTTGCGGCTTCACGATCATTAGCATACGTTACTGCCCATGCAGTAATTGTAATTTGCTGTTGCATATTCAACGCCATTTTGACTAATGACGTAAGTTCTACACTGTTTTGTTTTATTCCATTGTTGTAATTTGAATAATTGCCTTTCCGACGGTTAATTAATATTTTCTGTAATGGTAATATTTTCTTCACACAACGCGATCAAATGTATAGCCATATTTATGATTCACCCCGTACATTGACTTCATTTATTTATTATTGTTTGTAAAACAATAAAAAAATTGATTATAAATTACTTTGTTTGTGTCAAATTATGTAATAATGTACAATAATAACTTAGTTTTACATGATTTTGTTTTCTTTGCGGTCCGTAACATTTGAATAATTGGCACAAGAAATTATTATTATTCTGCCAATTTAAGGGCTAAACTTTACGACCTGTGACGTGACTTTTTTTAATTCTTCGTAAACTCTTGTGACATTTTATTCTTAGGGTTTCATTTTAAAAATCATTTTTCCCACCATTTCCAATGATTTTTACATTTTTTCTAACGATTTTTTCAATATTTTCTGTGATATTTAACTACATACGTAGCATGTATACGTGGCAGCCATATTGATTTTAACGAATATTCTAAGGAAAAACAAGTTGTATTCCAGTGCAACCAACATAGAATACTGATATAACAGTATTGGAAAATGTTAAAAATCATCGTTTACTGGTGTAAAATTATCAAATATGGATACTTCTAAAACGAAGCCGGCAGTTGGCGATGGTAGTGACACCTACCTGGCAGCAGACGAAACGAGAATTATATATTTATATATGTGGAAAGAATTGTTAATGTTTGTGCCAGGTCTAGAATGGTGTAGTGGGGTACGCACTAGTCTGGGGAACTAGAAGTCCACGGTTCGATTCCTGGTTCAGACATTAATTTTTCTTTTCACAATATCATTATAATATTATAATATGATCTATTATTGGAACTGTGTTAAAATAACAGCATTGGAAAATGTTAAATAGAGTATGTAGTCCACTAACTGTATACATATACTTCAGAATTTCAGAACTTACTATTTATTTTTGGGCCATGCATTCTTTGACAGGTTACAGTACTTAAATTGCGTTAGGTTAGTTTTTAAACTCCAAGCGCTACAGGCCTAGAAACCCTTGGCCTACCAGCCGGCTGCTGGCCTCACATCCACATATGTCAATCACAGAGGTAGACGATCATCTAGCCAGTGTAGGGGTGACCTGTGGTCAGCATGTCGGGCCCCCCAACCGTTATAGCTGGTCTTCTCAGCCTGGAGTCGCTACGTATTTTAGCTACCCAAATGCCTCACGATCGGTGGGCATCGGTCCCATACTGACCGAAATTCCATGAGAAAATTTCTTCCCCCATGGAGACTCGAACCAGTTCAAGTCCCGTAGCTCTGCGCCAAGGCTTCTTGCCTTAACCACTCGGCTACGTCGCGGGGAAGACTATAAATTGTTTAAATTAAAGTGACATTTAGTGGTTATTTAAAACATTAAAAGTGTGATATAAACCAAATACAGTGTGTGTGTGTGTATGTATATATATATATATATATATATATATATAGTGAATATACTTCCTCCACGGATAAAGATGTCCTAACTCACTGGCACTATCGAACCCGTAGGTTCATGGCCGCGCGGACATAAACTCTCTGTACATCCCTATCCTGAGCTAATGTTTTACAATCATTCCCCGTATAATCTACTTCCCTCAAATCATAGTTAATGTTATTCTCCCACCTTATTCTTGGTCTACCAACTGGGCGTTTTCCCTCTGGTTTTCCTACAAGAAGCTTCCATGCACGTCTTTCATTCCCCATTCGTGCCACATGTCCTGCCTATCGCAGTCTACGATAAAGATTACCTATATTATTTAATTTTTGTAGTGACATTTTTAAAATGTTTAGCAGTGACTGTATTTGAGGGAGTTAGCAATGACGTGTGGTCTACTTCCTATTGGCTGAGACCTACATCTGGTTAGTACAGGACTCGCATCTAAGCTCCCATTACAAATTTCATTCGTCAGGAATCATTGCTAGGGTTATACAGTGCCTTATATGACGTCACATGTAGCAGAGCTTCGTAATTCTTCCGCCTGCAGAGATATTTTGAATAGCTAATATATGTTTATTGCAGCCCGTGATTCCATAGTGTAAACCGTTTCGCGTTTGTTGGCGCATGCGCTAGGTATATGAATGGAACTTCGAAAAAAAAAATCGCGTCACATGTTCTAAAGTATTTCCTGACTTTATTATGCAGAGACCCCCTGTATATGGAACTGAAGGAAGTGTTTTAATCAACAGTTGAATTGAGAACATAATTTAATAGGATTGTGAGAACTACTGAACCATGACGCCTGCGCAGTTTATGCGGATTGACATTGGCCCTTTTAACACCGCACCGTGACTGTAAATAATGTGGCATTGGCCTTTTCTTAACAAACCGCACCACCATTTTTGCGTTAATTGGAAATTGGAGACACGTCTATTAAGGAAGTACATTGAAACGTAACGTGTTTACGCACCGAAACATTTTTCATTCCTCGCACCACAAGAAGCAAAACAAACACTGTACTTATTTTTTAACTTTCACAGGGAAACAACACTATGAGGTTTAATTTAAGAATTAAATTAATGTTTTTATTACCTCACCTCATATCCTTTTTTTTTTTCTATACTGCAGTTTCGGAGCTTATCTCCATCATCAGTAGCCATTGAGATATGCTCCGAAACTGCAGTATAGAAAAAGAAAAAAGAAAAAGGATATGAGGTGAGGTAATAAAAACATTAATTTAATTCTTAACCCTTAAATTGACAAAACACTTATTTATCGTATCAGTTATTTAAATGTGGCGGACCGCAGTGTAAACGAAATGGTGCGTAACTGTTATATTAGGTAAATTGTGAAATTCTACAAACAATAAGTAATCTTTTATTGTCAGTTTTCATATGTTTTTATTATAATTATTAAATTAATGAAACCAATTTATGTATCTTAAAAGATACATTTTGAATTTAAGGGTTAAACACTGTACTGTTCATTATCCAAAACAGCTTTCCATTATTTTTACTTTCCACTCTCAGGAGTGATAGGGGTCTTTTACCCTTTACAAGGCATGAAGCTATTAATACTGTTCTCATTAAAACATAAAAAAAATCTTCTAACTCACTGGCTTTAACGAACCCACAGGTTCATGACCGCGAGGATATAAGCTCTCCAAACATCCTTATCTTTAGCTAATGTTTTCCAATCATCCCCTGTTTAATCTACTTCCCTCATATCATAGTTACTTATTCTCCCACCTCATTCTTGGTCTTAATAGAACTGGGAGTTTTCCTTCTGGTTTTCCTACAAGAAGCTTCCATGCACGCTTTCATTCCCCATTCGTGCCACATGTCCTGCCCATCGCAGTCTACGAGACTTAACTGTTCTTATTATATCTGGCTTCCTATAAAGATCATGTGGCTCAATGTTATGTAGTCTTCTCCATTCACCTGTCTGTTCATCTCTCGTTGGTCCAAAAAAAATTCCTATAATTTTATTCTCAAATACTCGTAATCTCCTTTCCTCCCTTAAAGTAAGAGTCCATGTTTCGCACCCATATAATATAAGTGGTAGAATAACAGTTTTATATATTTTCAGTTTAACTTTTTTTTTAATGGAGTTGGGACGTCAAGAGTCTCTGCAATGCATAATAGCACGCATTATCAAATCTTGTAACTAAAGTAACTCACTGACACTTATCCAACCCGTAGGTTCATGGCCGCGCGGACATAAGCTCTCCATACATTTCTATCCTGAGTTATTGTTTTCGAATCATCCGCTGTATAATCTACTTCTTTCAAATTATAGATAATGTTATTCTCCCACGTCATTCTTGGTCTACCAACTGGGCGCTTTCGTTCTGGTTTTCCTACAAGAAGCTTCCATGCACCTCTTTCATTTCCCATTCGTGCAACATGTCCTGCCCATTGCAGTCTACGAGACTTAACTGTTTTTATTATATTTGACTTCCTATACATATCATGTAGCTCACTATTATGTAGTTTTCTTCATTCACCTGTCTGTTCATCTCTTTGTGGGCCAACATTTTTTCTAAGAACTTTATTCTCAAATACTCGTAATCATCTTCTTCTTCTTCCTTTCATGTGATACACTAGTGGTCTGTTACGGTCTCAATCCAACGTTTGAAGGGTCTGCCCAAAGATCTCTTGCCTGGTGGCTGGTAATTTAAGATTTGACTTGGTATTCTTGTTCTGCTCATTCTTCTTACGTGAGATTTACAGTTGTTTATCTATTTTTGTACATATTCCATGACTGATTCTGTTTGTAATTCTTTGAGAATCTCAGAATTCCTTTTATGGTCTGTCCTTGAATAGCCTACAGTACGTCTCATAGATTTCATTTCTGCCGCAGTTACTCTTTGTTCATCTACACTGCGAATTGTTCAGGCCTCACTGCCGTAACATAATATGGGTCTGGCCAGTGTTTCATAAATTCTAGTTCGTGTGTGTTGCTGTACTGTGTTTGGCTTGAAAATATTATTTATAATTCTTGTTACTCTGTTAAATTTATAATTTTTTTACTAAAATCTTTTTCTTCTTCGTATGTAACTTGGTATCCGAGATGGTTAAATGTGTTGGTTTGTTCTAATATTTTATTATTAATAATAATTTTACTGCGAACTGGGTCTTTTCCTAGGAAAGCCATGACTTAAATCTAAATGATGATGACCCAAGCTTGCTAAAGGAGACGAATTGGAAAAAGAGAAATATAATGAATTTTGCCACTTGGGACGTCCGCTCTATTACTCATAAAGACTATCAATTAGATGAAAACTACTCTAATTATGTGGATTTGATACCTGGTCCCGGCAAATAGGCAAAGGGACTTTTAGGTCTTGTACCATAAAGTTTTTATTGTTGGTCTTTCTTTTATTCCCTGCAATGAATTAGTACCATCAGTTATAAAATCAGAAGAAATTACTGGAAAATCAATTGATGGTGGAAAAATATTAGTTTATAGGACGCGAAGTTTGGTTAATTTCTCTTCGTGAATATTGAAGTTGAATGAACCGGTTATGCAGAGGTGCCCGGCGGGTAAAACACTTTGCAAAACATTGAGGCCAGTCTGGGAGGGGCAAAAGTAGTGCACACGCAAACACTGTGTAAAAGTAGCCCTCGGATAATGAGTTTATTTGGATGTAATGCCATGTTCTTGCCATTGCGGTTTCTAACACTAAGCAAATTATAATCATTATGCTTCCCCTCCACTGCCCATAGGTCCTCCGTTAGACCTCCACCTGGTCAACTTAGAAACTGTCACTTAATTTATTACATAGTTCACAGATCACCACTATACTTCATTTTAGTAAATAATGTTTACTGTTCATTTTAAGACTCGGAAGCGAAGAAAATTTAGCGTTTTAAATCTAAATGTCTGTCGATGAACTTTTTACTGAATCGTTCATCTTTTCCGAACGATTCATGACCGATGTATCTGTTGCTAAACTATTATTTTATCAAATAGTTTATTTTACAATAAATTTCTTAACGTCATAATCGTTGATTTTAGGCGTCTTAAGTTTTAAATTCAAGTTTCGTCGGTGAACTATTGTTTTTTCCTTTTTATATAGTTCACAGATCATCTTCAAAGCACTATATTTCATTTTAGTAAACCATTTTTAGTGTTCATATCCAGGCTCAGAAATAAAAAAAATAGTGTTAGCATTTTAAATCTAAAAATGTGTCGGTGAATTACTCGTTTATTGAATTGTTCATTTTACAGAACGATTCATGATCGATGAATCACTTGGTGAACTATTATTATATTCATTCGTTGATTTACAGTACGATTCTTGAAGATATAATCGCTGATTAATTTAGGTTTTTAACAGTAAGCAATTTATAATTATTATGCTTCGCCTCCACTGTCCATAGGTCTTCCGCTAGACCTCCACCTGGTCAACTTAGAAACTGTCATTTAATTTATTACATAGTTCACAGATCAACTACTATAGTTCATTTTAGTAAACAATTTTTACTGTTCATTTTAAGGCTCGGAAGCGAAGGAAAATAATTTTAGCGTTTTAAATCTAAAAATCTGTCGGTGAACTTTTTTATTGAACCGTTCATTTTTACCGAATGATTCATGACCGATTAATCTGTTGCTAAACTATTATTTTATTAAATCATTTATTTTACAATACATTTCTTAATGCGTTAATAGTTGATTTTAGGCATCAGTCTTACGTTTTAAATTCAAGTATCGTCGGTGAACTATTATTTTATTATACCTTATTACATAGTTCACAGATCAACTTATAACTACTATAGTTCATTTTAGTAAACAATTTTTACTGTTCATTGTAAGGCGAGGAAGCGAAGGAAAATAATGTTAGCGTTTTAAATCTAAAAATCTGTCGGTGAACTTTTATAATGAACCGTTCATTTTTACCGAACGATTCATGACCGATGAATCTGTTGCTAAACTATTATTTTATTAAATCGTTTATTTTACAATAAATTTCTTGACGACATAATCGTTGATTTTAGGCATCAGTTTTAAGTTTTAAATTCAAGTTTCGTCGGAACTATTATTTTATTATACCTTATTATATAGTTCACAGATCATCTTCTAAGCACTGTATTTCATTTTAGTAAATCATTTTTACTGTTAATTTCCAGGCTCAGAAATAAAGAGAAATAAATCTAAAAATGTGTCGATGAATTATTCGTTTATTGAATCGTTCATTGTACAGAACGATTCATGATCAATTAATCAATTGGTAAACTATTATTTTATTCAGTCGTTGATTTACAGTACGATTCTTAAAGATATAATCGCTGATTAATTTAGGTGTTTAGCAGTAAGCAAATTATAATAATTATTATTATTATTGATTTCGTACATCTCAATGATGGATAAATCATATTTGAAGAGAAAAATTATACGCTCAGACCGGGACTTGAACCCGGGACCTTTGGTTCTCTAGACCAAGTGCTCTACCAACTGAGCTACCTGAGCAAGTACCGATTTAAACGCAAATCTTTCTCTATATACATTGTAATTCCCGTCCACCAAATGCTATGAAGCCATTCTTCTATCTTGCAAATGGCGGCTCCTTTATTAAGAAGACATATTTGGGAATTATACATTACAGCCAGTACGGCTTTTTCCTTGTTATTATTATTGCGTATTAGGATTCCATTTGCCTTGATATCTCTTTTCCATAGCTGAAAGCATTTGAGTTAGCTCATTTGGTTTTATTTTACAATGGACAAATGGACGAAAAAATGTTGATTAAAAAAATAATCATTAATTAAATAAAAATAAAACTTAGTTTTATTTTTATTTAATTAATAGATATGGATTTTCATCAAGTAAACACCAACTCAATTGATTAAAAAAATAATTATTTAAACCCATTGATGGAGAAATTCCGAATACATATTTGAAAACACGATAAAAACCGCATTATGTACAACTATTGGTACTCATGAGACAAAAATCATGTTGACCAGTGTTATTTACCAGGCATATTGTGTATTGAATACAGAGTTGGACCTGTCACTTGAGAGACTGTGTTAAGGCCATTAAATTAATTCTATAAACCACTTAAATGTCTCTTAAATTGCACAGCCGCACTTTTCAAGATGTTAACTCCTCAACGAATTGCGAAACCATAAACAATAGCTATAAAATATGTTACGTAACGAGTGAGGCACAAGGTCACTTCTCTAAACACACTAACAGTTCGTTGACTTCATCTGAACCTAGTTCTTTTCTCTCTGCTTTTAAAACACTTTAAATAAATTAAACTTTTTATGTACCTTGACCTCACGTAGAAATTCATTAAATAATGGAAATGGACAGGTAATGGCAAATGAGGGAAATTTTGAGGAAGTGGCTGAATTCAAATACCTAGGAACAATAATCACAAACAGGAATGAGATGCACAAAGAAATTAAACATAGGCTCAATTCTGGAAATGCGTGCTATTATGCATTGCAGAGACTCTTGATGTCCCAACTCCTTTGAAAAAACGTTAAACTGAAAATATATAAAACTATTATTCTACCAGTTATATTATATGGGTGCGAAACATGGACTCTTACTTTAAGGAAGGAAAGGAGATTATGAGTATTTGAGATTAAAGTACTTAGGAAAATTTTTGGACCAAAGAGAGATGAACAGACAGGTGAATGGAGAAGACTACATAACAATGAACTACATGGTCTTTATAGGAAGCCAGATATAATAAGAACAGTTAAGTCTCATAGACTGGGATGGGCAGGGCATGTTGCACGTATGGGGAATGAAAGACTTGAATGGAAGCTTCTTGTAGGAAAGCCAGAGGGAAAACGCCCAGTTGGTAGACCAAGAATGAGGTGGGAGAATAACATTAACTATGATTTGAGGGAAGTAGATGATGATTGGAAAGCATTAGCTTAGGATAGGGATGTATGGAGAGCTTATGTCCGCGCGGCCATGAACCTACGGGTTCGATAGTGCCAGTGAGTAAGTAAGTAAGTATGGGTATGTACGACGAATGCACGAAGAAAGATTACCCAGGAAAAAATTGGAGTAGTGTCCACCTGGAAGAAGGAGGAGAGGAAGGCCTCGAAACTCGTGGATGCAGGAAATAAGAACTGGAATGAGAGCAGGGGAACTGGAGGACATGGATTGGATGGAGAGAGACGAGTGGAGAACAAAAATAAAACTTTAGGCACAGAAACATGTGTAAACATTGAAAATCTGTATATAAAAATAAATAAATAAATAAATAATCTACCACATGTCTATATAAGTTATATGGGAGAATCTTAAATATAGTATTACAATTTTAATGGAATTAATAAACAAGTAATTCATTGATTAATTTTTACGGATACGCAATCCAGAATATATTAGAATTTCAATTATTTCCAAATGGATGCTTCTCCTATTCAATTTTTAAAGCATCGAAAAAGAAAACCTTTGAAAAGCGAAGAGAAACAAATTTATTTTAAATGCTTTCAAACAGTTTAGTGAAAAATATTCTATATTAACTATTGAGGATGTGGAAATAACAGCAGAATTTACAGGTGAGTCAGCATGGAGCATAAATTCTGCTCGTAATGCAACGTAAATAAAGGATATCTATTGGCATCATGGGAAAAACGTAAACGTCTGATTATAATTTTTTGTCGTAAATAAATAAGAAAATGCAGGACGTTCTTAATTACACAGCTCAACATGATTTTTGCCTCATGAGTACCAATAGTTGTACTTAATGCAGTTTTTTATCGTGTTTTCAAATATGTATTCGGAATTTCTCCATCACCCACAGTTTTTTTATTTCAATTTCAATTCCATAGTAATTCTGCCCGAAGGTAGGTCCTTCACTGCAATCATAGCATTTTGATGCTATGCTTGCAGCTTTACTAGGGAATTGTGTAGGTGTGGTAGCTTCCCGTTGCTTTCCACACCGGTGAAGGATGATGATGATAATGATAAGGATGATGATGATGGCCATATGATTTCGGGGACCGTTTGGGCCTTAAAGTTTTCCTGACATTTGTCTTACAGGTGAGGAAAAACCCCGATAAAAACCTCACCCAGAAAAACTGCCCCTACCGGGGATCGAACCCGGGCCCGCTGCGTGACAAGGCAGCACGCTACCTCGAGACCACAGCGGTGGACTCAGTTTCAATTAATGGATTTAAATAATTATTTTTAATAAATATTTTTTCGTCCATTTGTCCATTGTAAAATAAAACCAAATGAGCTAACTCAGGATATTTCAGCTATGGAAAAGATATATGAAGGCAAATGGAATCCTAATATGCTGGCCGATTATTGTTGGACCATCAAGAGGGATGCTCCACAGGCGAAATATAGCAAAAAATCGTCATTTCTTACTTTCTAGGTGAGTCCGAATGTTCGAATATTGTGTACTTACGAATGTAGAAAATATTAAAGTGTTTGAAATTATAAATGCCTGTTCTCTCGGAAATCTTGCGTGATGGAGAAAAACCGATATTATATTTAAATTCAGGAGAAAAAATACTATCAGAATCACATATGTTTCTTTCTGGGACAAAAAAAAAAGTTTATTTATTTTTGCTCAGTGTTATTGGTACAATCATACCGTGTATTCAGTCTTATTTCCCGTAAAATATGAATTTACTTATGAACAATGTTTCTGTCGATGACAGTTCCGCACACAAATCAGTCATATGGCGGGTAAAAGTAGCACCACGGTTCCCTCGATAGACGCAGTCGGCGGAGTAATACCTTATGCAAGTTTGTTTACAGTACAGTTGGAACTTACCTCGGAATTGGTATAGTAGATAGATTCTATCTAAATTAATATAAAATTATGGAATATTCACCTGAAAGGTCCGTCTCCTCAACTTAATTAATCATTTAACTGTAGCGCTTTCGAAACTTGTCCCATCATCGTCAGGATTCAATACTAGTGTTTCACTGAAGATCTGGTAGAGTGGGTTGCATGTATTGGGTTCGTTTTCGTTTATCAGGCTGTCGTTGTTGTGAGCTGCTTTCATGATTTCAATCTCTTCGAGTACGTTTATCTTCGCTGGATTATTTTCTCTGTGCATTACTGTTAGGGTGTTTTCAATATTTAACATGCGATGTCCTTCATGGATAACGTGTTTTGCATAGCTTGATTTCCCTTCTGCGTGAATGAAGTCTCGAAAATGTTCTTTGAATCTGATGTTAAAACTCCTGTTTGTCCTTCCTATATAAAATTTGTTGCAGTCCTTACATGTCAGTTTATAAACTCCTTTGCTGTTGAAAATGTTATTTTCTTCAATGTTATCGTTTATTATGTTGTTTAATTTGTTATTGGTTCTGTATGCTATTTTTACGTTTTTATCGGCTTTCTTTAGTGCATTGGCTAATTTTGTCGTTTCTTTTCCTGTGTATGTAAGTGTTATCCATGTTTTCTTGTTGTTGTCAGATTCTATCTACCTTATCCGCTCTTATGCTGTGGTTTATCTACGACGCAACGCGCCAGCGCAAAAATTGCTCCCCATGTATTTAAATGGAAGTGGTTTATCTACAACGCAAATTGCTGGCGCAAAAAAAATTTGCGCTGACATGTCGCGTCGTGTTTTGGAATCTCTTGAATCCAGGACGCAATTTGCCAGCGCAAACAAAGAATGTAGAAGATATTACCCGTACTCATTGGTGTAATTTCTAAAAACAAACTAAGATTTTATAACAAAATGTCGCAAATACAGTACTTGTTTTATAACTTTCCAATTTTAACGACGATAGTTAGATAGTTTTGTTGTAAATCATCGAGTTCTATACATGTTTTATACCATTTTTATACAATATGAGCATCAAGGAGTACAGAGATGTACAGAAAAAAGTTATTGTGGCTTGAACTTTGTCAAGAGATAAATAAAAGCTGTAAATATTGTATCTTGGGGATATTATGGATGTACATAAATTTCGTCTTCTGTTAAATTCAAAACCTGATAAAACTGCTCAGGCGAAAATCTGAAGTATTCTAAAATTTGGTATTTTCATCAACCATATGTTTATTTAAGAACTAAAGAATAGTTTATTCTATAATTTTCCATACAACATTCATATGATGCTGTTGCTCTAGGTACTTTTTCTGTCTTTACTAATATTTCGTACTATTTTAAACGTTTTGCAGCGATACTTAAAACTTTTTTTATAAAGAATTTTAATATGTTTATCTATGCACACAAATTATGACTTTTCCTCTCAATTTATTTTCAAATTTCTTTATTAGAATTGAAGTTGGCACAAGTGAACGCTTATAAAATGAAATCCACCAGATGGCAGGACATATGTGTGAATGACCAACATTTGCATTTAATTCCAAACCATATTTTAAGAAATAAATGTTCAATCACTTCATTTTGTTAGATTCCGATGGGTCAGTTTAGTGTACATCAGATTAGTTTACAGTTTACTAAATAGTTTGTATGTAATTTATTTTATTAGGTTATGCAGGGACAGGTTTGTATACATTAGTGTTTGTAAACACATTTGGACATTTATTATGAACGTTGGTCATTTTGATTTTCCATATATGTGGTGCCATCTGGCGACAATTCTATAAACATATGCGCTGTAACGTATGCGCTCCATGCGAAACCAGCATCACGCCGAGCGAAACGCGAATTCGCGTCACGTCGGACGCGACACGCTGTATAATAAACCGTAGCATTAGAGTGATCCTAACATAAACAAACGCCAATTGTATCCTTCCGCCATTCGCGCCACAATTACTGTCATATTGTGAAGTATATAAGACATGTGATTGTTGAATGGGGTAGGTTACAAGAAAGCTGGTGATATTTTTGACTGAACTTGTGAAATACATTTAAAATAACTTATTTGAAAACTAGCCAAAGGTTTGCCAGACTTGTGTTTTAAAAATGTAAATGGCCACATAGCAACAGAAGACTCGGCACCTTCAGCCATTTTGTTGCATGAGAATCGATTCAAATGCATGATCCATATTTAATAAACTATTTTATAGGGATGTATGGAGAGATTATGTCCGCGCGGCCATGAACCTATGAGTTCGATAGTGTCAGTGAGTTGAGTTAGTTAGAGTTCTGTTATTTACACAGTTATCCTCAACCAAAATTGATATATATATATTTTCTTCCCATGTTTTCCTATGCCTCTTTCTTATTTCCCTCTTAACAATAGCTCTACAGCGTTTGAATTCTATTTCATTTTCTACTTTCTTTGTGTTCAAATATTTTTTATAAGCTGCATTTTTTTCTTCAATCAATTGTTTTATTTGATCATCCCAGATTTTTAGAGTTCTATTTCTTCTTTGTTGTATATTTACTTTTCCTAAAGTTCCATTAGCTGCATTTTGAATTATCAACCTGCAGGAAGAAGAAGACCAGGACGTCCACTCAAAAGACCTTTGGATGGTGTTTCTCTTGAGGCCGAAACAGGTCAACAAATGGCCTAAATTCGTGAATGTACTATGATGATGATGATGATGATGATTTTTCTTCCCCACTTCCTGATCTTGTGTGTCATATTTCTCTTCTTCATGTTGTCTTGAATTCCCTTTATCCAAGTTAGCTTTGGTCTACCACGTTTCCCTTTTCCAGGAGGTATCCATTTCAATACTACTTTGTTTGTTTCTGTGTCCCTTCTTCTCATTATATGCCCAAACCATCTTAGTTGGATTTCTTCAATCTCTTGTACAATATCCTTTTCTACATTCATTATTTCTCTTATTGTATTATTTTTTATTTTCTCTTCTTAAAAAAGTTCATTTCTGTGACTAATAATTTATTTCTGTGTTTTTGCTTCAACGTCCATATTTCCGCACCATATAATAAAATACTCTTCACAATTGTGTTATATATTAATTAATTTAGCCCTCTTGATTATGTTCCCACTCTATAAAATAGAATTTAAATTTGCCAATAACTTTTTTGTCTTTATATATAATTCTTTTTTCGATATCAAATTCAGATGAGCCATATTTTTGAATTAGTGATCCCAAATATTTGAAATATTCCACTGTTTTAATCTTTTTTTCCATTCATTTCTAATTCCTCGGAAAGATTTGTGCTCATATATTCTTCTTCTTATTTTTAATCATAATTTGTAGGATTTTCTATTTCCAAAATCACTCCTCGGAGGAAGACGTATTGGATGTGCATTCACTGTCTATCCATCTCTTGGCTGGTCTTCCTCTTGTTCTTCTCCCGTCCATTGGTCTATCTCCTTTAGCTCTTTATGCAAGTCGGTTGTCTTCCATTCTTTCTATATAACACTTCCAATATTTTCTTTTATCTATAATAAATTTGTTTATGTCTTGAATATGACATTTGTCCCTAATTTCTATGTTGTATATATTCTGTTTTATTATAATTAATTGTTAAACCCCATCTTGAGTATTCTTTCTCTAGTTTCCTACCCATATAGTTTGCATCTTCACATCCTGAAGTGACTACCACTTGATCATCTGCGAATAATAAGTTATGTATGTATTTGTTTTCATTTAATTTTAATCCCATTGGTTTACATTTCTTTGAATATTTTGAAATAAGGACTTTGATATAAATCCTGTCTAAACAATTGTGCCTCACAGTTATTTTAGAGCCGAACTTGATAACAGTTGAAGAATGCGTTATCAGGTGGCAGCTGTTTATCACTAAACAATAGACTATTATGTTCCGCATTCCTACCAACAAGTAAAATGTAATCAGCTACAATTGAAATTAGAACAGCAGTGGTCCAATAGGATCTCGCTAAAGAGAAAAATTCTGTCAACCGGAACTGCTAAGAAAATTGAAAATATTTTTCAATTTAGCTGTTTAAGGAACACATGCCAAAAAAATACAATATGGAAATTAACACGAATAAGACAAAATGCTTAACAATATCAAAAGAACCAGTAAGATGCAAATTAGAAGTGGAAAGAAAAATTATAGAACAAGTGTCAGAATTTAATTATTTAGGTGTATTAATAACAAACACTAAAAAATTAATAAGAGAAGTAAAGAAACACGCTGATAAAGCAGCACAAATATCAGGATCTATGAAAGATTTAATTTGGTGCAACAAACATATGTCAATAGAAAGCAAAACCCGCATATACAAAACGATAGTTCGACCAGTTATCGTATATGGAGCAGAAACTAGGACTGATACAACAAAAACTAAACAAATAATAAGCACATGCGAAATGAAAATCTTAAGAACTATTCAGGAGAAAACATTATTTGATAAAATACACAACATAGAAATTAGGGACAAATGCCATATTCAAGACATAACCAAATTCATTATAGACAGACGAAAATATTGGAAAGGTCATATAGAAAGAATGGAAGAAAACCGGCTTGCAAAAAGAGCTACAGAAGATAGGCCAATGGACGGGAGAAGAACAAGAGGAAGACCTGCCAAGAGATGGATAGACAGTGAATGTACATCCAGTACGTCTTCCTCCGAGGAGTGATTTTGGAAATAAACAGGATGAAAATCCTACAAATTAAGTTTAAGAAGAAGAAGAAGATGAAGATCTTACTTTTATTAATTAAATCATACGAATCCAGTTTTTTCCTAAACGCTAGTATGCACATTCTATTGAGTAACAGTAAGACATTGAGACTGGAATTTCGTGAGTCGTGAATTTATCTAGAGGATTTGGAAATCAAGTGGCATTTATTATGACTATTAAATTAAGTTGTTTACAAAAAAGTTATTAGCTATTTAAATATAGTTACCAGTATTTTAAGGTATTTATATATTTAATGTAAACAGCGATGTTTGAAAACAAACCAGAAATGTGAGGTTATGTTTATTCACTGCAACACGATCATATTATTTATTGCCAAATAGGATCGCGATATTGTAAGAGTACACTCTAGCGGAGAAAAAGTGAAACACTTCTAACTGTATAGTAAAACCAACATTATAGGTTATTAATTAATTTTTTTAGTAAACAACTCAGTAAAATCAAGAAATTTGTCCATTATTTGCTATATTCAATGCATTTGTTGGAGAGTCAGTTGCAGAATAATGCTCTGACCTGTTCAGAATATTAATAAGAAGGAGCTTTGTTTATCACAAAAGCAGGAGATTATAATGACTATTTAACTCATGCCCCAAATGGGAGTCAATGACCAATCACGTTTCAATGATTTCTGTTTTACAACCAATCAGAGTCGTGTTTCACGAAATATTTATCAGTGTTATAATTACCATATTAAAGAAAGCTCCTCCTTACAATATTGCGTTCCTTTGGCAATAAATAGTATGATCTGGTTGCAGTGATAAACAAAAGAAGCAGTAGAAGCGTACCTATCGTTTCTCATTTGTTTTCAAACATCGCCGTTTACATTAAATATATAAATATTTTAAAATAACTATAGTTAAATAATGATTTGTGAGTAAACAGCTTAATTTTATTCGTTAAATAGTCCTAACAAATGCCACTCTTGATTTCCAAATTCTCTAGATAAATTCACTCCTCACTTCGTGAGTCGTGAATTTATCGATAATTTGGAAATCACTCGTGGCATTACTTATGATAAATCGATAAAGAGCGAGGCGAAACACGACTGCAGTTGGTAGTAAAACAAAATCCATTGAAACGTGATTGGTCATTGACTACCATTTGGGGCATGAGTTAAATAGTCCCTATAAATCATTTTAATTCTAATGTGACAGACCAGGACATTGGATTTAAGCGCCATATATAAAGAAAAATAATATTTTATCCATTAATTAAATAAAAATAAAACTTGCAGTTTTATTTGATTTTCATATTTATTAAGATATAATTCAGTGACAGCTGTTTCGGTACACTGTACCTTCTTCAAACATGTTAACAAATTATGAATTGTGTTATTATAGTACATATCAACTGATCTAAGCAACAATACAACAATCATTTATTTAAATTTTTAAATTTAACAAAGGCGATTCATTCAAATCAAGTTGAGAATTTAACAGTTTATTACTACTTTTCAATTTATTAATTTCTACAGCTTCTAAAAGGTCCAACTTCTTACCCTTATCAGAAACATGTAAAATTTCAAAATTTGGATCGAAACAATGATTAAATTGGAATAGGTGGTCAGCATATTTTGAATTTTCTAAATTTCTGTTATATGCTCTCATGTGTTCCTTTATACGAGAGATAAAAGGTCTACCAGTTTGTCCTATATAGACATTGTCACATGTGCCACACTTCAATTTATATACACCTGATAATTTTTCTTTTTTTATTTTTTCAAATGTCCCAGGTTTGTCTTTCGACATTCCTGGTTTCTCTCCTGGCATGGCGTTCTTGTAACCCACTTCTGAGGTTGGGGCGCCTGGAAGGCGTGGTTACGTTGCCCCGATGATATGATGGGTGATGATGATAATGGTGAGCCAGGAGAGTCCCTAATCTTAAGCCTAACCCAAGATGAATATGAATGATGATTGCGATGGCCATATGATTTTGGTTTCATTGTTTTTATTATATTTTGTAAAGTTTTATTATATTTAAATGCCACATTAATGTTCAACTTTTTAAGGTTTTTATTTTATTCGTTGGGGTGATGGGAAGGTAATAACTATTTTTTGATAACATTAATAAAATTCATACTAATCAAGGAGTTAAACAAGGATGCAGTATCTCTCCAGTTTTATTTAACCTATACATCAATGATATAATAAAAAATGGAACGAAGAAACAAATAAAGGAATAAAATTAGATAAAACACACTACTTGAAAACATTATTATACGCTGATGACCAGGTAATAATAGCAAATACAGAAGACGAACTTCAGAGGAATATTTTTAAACTACATAATATATGTGAACAATATAATCTCAAAATATCCATAGAAAAAACTAAGGTAATGGCATTCCAAGGGAAAAATCAAATCAGATCCAAAATAGTAATAGGAAACAAAATCATAGAACAGGTGAACCATCTCAATTATCTAGGATGTGACATTTCATTTAATTATGATAATGATATAAATAATAAAATAGCAAAATTCCAGGGAATATGTGGTACGATAAAACGAACACTAAATAACAAAACAACAGAGAGACCCAACTGAAATTTTATAAAATGTTGGCAGTACCGGTACTGCTCTATGGTTCAGAAGCCTGGATACATAAAAAACAAGACCTAAGTAGGATAACGGCGGCAGAAATGAAATTTTTGAGATCTGTTAAAGGGTGCACTAAGGAAGACAGAATCAAGAACACAGAAATAAGACAGGAACTTGAAATATTTGCAATAACTGATAAAATGGATACATATAGACAAAAATGGAAGCAACACATAGACAGAATGAATGAAGACAGATATCCAAAACAAATAACAAAATACAAACCTAAAGGCACCCGAGATGTGGGCAGACCTAGAAAGAGATGGGCTGAAGTCGGAACGGGTCAACAGACCTAATCCATGAATGAAGATGATGATGATGATGATGATGATAACATTAATTTATGAATAGTTGATGCAGTTATTTTGATTATTTGTTAATATAGTGGTTGGACTTCAACCAATCGTCGATGAATGTCTGAAGCCATCCTTTACTTCATTCTTATACTGGATACATAACAAAATCATATAAACAACTTTCATAACGGATTGCTCAACTGTTTCATATGCGACCTTCAGTTCCTTTCTTGTATTGCTCTTCTGAAACTATTCTGTAACTATCTAACTCACATTATCGATCTGAAGGTTCGTGAACATAAGCTCTCATACATCCTTATCTTGACATAATGTTTTCCAATCATTCCTTTATAGATAGATAGATCATCGGTTGATTAATGACTTTGACATCGCCTGATTCCTAATAGCCAATTTTGTCTTGGCGCTGTTTATTTCCATCGAGTTTTCAAGTGCCCATATCCTAATGATCTCCATGGCTGTTTGGAGGTCTCCTTGATTCCTAGAGATGATGATCATGTCGTCTGCGTGCATGAGTAGCTTAACATTTCTTGTGTCTATAGTCTCTCCGATGTCTGACGTCATTACATTAAAGAGTACGGGACTCATCGGGTCTCCTTGTAGGATCCCCCTTGTTTGAGTAACACTTCTCGACATCAATATACCATCACTGATTGTCACATAGTTTGTGGTTGGGATTGATTTAATTGTTCCTAATTCGTTGCTTGAGCTGCCTAGTATGCTCTCTAGCTTCTGGATGAGGATTTTCCTGTCAATACTGTCGAATGCCTTGGAATAATCTATGTATATCACATACAATGGTGTAGCAGGTTGAGCTAAGTTCGTTATTATTTCTTGTATGAGTTCTTGGACAGCATGCAGTGTAGATCTACCCGGGGTGAAGCCATATTGATTCTGTGGTATACTGGCACGTAGTTTGTGTTCCACACGTCTTAGCAGGATCTTCGAGAAGAGTTTGAACGTAACATTTTCCAGGGCAATTCCCCTGTAGGAGTTCGGGTTTTCTTTCCTTCCTTTCCCTTTGTAGATGACAGTTATAATCGAATTTCTCCATTGTTGTGGGATTGAATTATCTTTTAGGCATTAATTGAACAGACAGGTTAGCGGTTCTAACAAGTCTTGAAGTGTTTCCTTAAGATGTTCAGGAAATATCCCGTCCGGACCGGCTGCTAGCCAATTTTGTCGGTCCATCCAATCTCCTGGTTGTAGATGTTTCTCCTTCATGTATAAACATATTCCCTGACTCCAGGAGGTTTTAGGTCTTGCTCTGCCTCGTCTTTCCTCAGGTTTCCATTCCAAAACGCATTTTGTTAGCCGATCCTCTTCCATTCGCTGGATATGTCCGTACCATCTTAATTGCTGAGTTTTAATATAATCTGAAATAGTGTCTTCAATCTTCATTTTCTCTCTTATAACTGAGTTCCTAATTTTCTCTCTTCTTGAAATTCTTGCTGCCCTTTGTATAAAATTCATTTTCGTTGCCAAAAGGTACTTATTTGTTTTTGTTGTTAATGGCCAAAGTTCTGCTCCATAAGTAATGATGCTTTTAACAATTGTATGATATATAGGCCTATTCATTTTATTTTTATTACTTATATTTTTATCCCACAATATTCCCAAGCAATTGCAAATTATCCTTTATTATTTCTATTTCTTATTTCCTCTTCATAACTTCCATTTTTATTTATTTTAATTCCTAAATATGTGATCTCGTTACAATATTTTATTGTTTCTCCAGTTTCCAAAATTTTGTTCTGGTTCACCAATTGAGAAATATTTTGTTATCTTCATGTACAAAATTAATCCCCATTTTTCATATTCTTCTATTAATTCTCTAGTCATACATTCTAAATCTTCATAATATTGTGCAATTAATAATTGATCATTTGCAAAATATAAGTTGTATAAAGTTTTATTGTTTGAAATAGGAATTCCTTTATAGTTGATGTTTTCTCCTACCTCATTCTTCGTCTACCTATTATGTGCTTTATTTCTGGTTTTCCTACGAGGAGTTTCCTTGCCCATCTTCCATTCCTCATTCGTGCCACGTGTCCTGCCTATCGCAGTCTACGAGACTTAACAATTCTTATTATATTTGGTTTCCTATAAAGACCATCTAGCTCACTGTTATGTAGTCTTCTCCATTCACTTGTCTGTTCATCTCTCTTTGGTCTAAACATTTTCATAAGAACGTTATTTTCAAATACTCGTAATCCTTTCTCCTCCCTTAAAGTAAGAGATCATGTAAAACAAGTTATTATTATTATTATTATTATTTATAATTATTATTACTATTATTATTATTACTATTATATATCGGCCGCGGTGGACTAGTGGTTATGCTTTCTTGCCTCTGGTCCCGAAGGGTTCGCGGGTTCAAATCCGGCCGGGGTCAATGGTGGATGGAAAAATCCAAGGAGCAAGTCCTCCGGGAGGGACTTTAAGCCGTGGGTCCCGAGTCTGAAGATTTTCAGGGTCGTAAAAGATCCTTAAGCCTGAATGAAAAGGCCTCTAAGCAAAACGTACCGAATTTTCCCGTCCTAGTACTACCTTGGTTCCCTAGATGTCAGTATGAGGCGGAACGCTGACCACGCGCCTAAATCTCTGTTAAGGGAAACATTCGCTTACAAGATTATTATTATTATTATTATTATTATTATTATTATTATTATTATTATTATTATTATTCCAATTATTGAAGAAAGAAGACGGAAATGATTTGGTCACGTACGAGGTGAGAGGATACCTAAGAAGAAATGGGAGACAAAAGACCAGTGGGATCAATAAGTGAATAGGGTATTTTATAAATTAATTAATTAATTTTACCTGATGGAGTTAAGACCATAAGACCTTCTCTCCACTTTATCAAATTAAATTTTATATATATATCCATCCATAGTAATTCTGCCCGAAGGCAGGTCCTTCACTGCAATCATAGCATTTTCATGCTATGCTTGCAGCTTTACTAGGGAATTGTGTAGGTGTGGTAGCTTCCCGTTGCTTTCCACACCGGTGAAGGATGATGATGATATTGGTAAGGATGATGGCCATATGATTTCGGGGACCGTTTGGGCCTTAAAGTTTTCCTGACATTTGTCTTACAGGTGAGGAAAAACCCCAATAAAAACCTCACCCAGAAAAACTGCCCCGACTGGGGATCGAACCCGGGCCCGCTGCGTGACAAGGCAGCACGCTACCTCGAGACCACAGCGGTGGACTATATATATATATATATATATATATATATATATAATTTATGAATTATCTACGTATTGATTAATAATGCATAATAGGTATAGGCTACACAATTTGGAGTTGACAAGGAAAAGAAAGAAAAATAATAATAACCTATTATTTGATTAAGTAAACGTCTTGGTAAAGAAAGTTAAAAATATAAAGGAATAATAAAAGTATACATGGAACACGGTTATATATTATTATATTGTCTAAGGAAATATGAACAGACAGGAGAATCGAGAAGGCTGAATAACACTGAATTACATGGTCTTTATAGGAAGCCAGATATAATGAGAACAGTTAAGTCTCGTAGACTGCGATGGGCAGGACACGTGGCACGAATGGGGAATGAAAGACGTGTATGGAAGCTTCTTGTAGGAAAACCAGAGGGAAAACGCCCAGTTGGTAGACCAAGAATGAGGTGGGAGAATAACATTAACTATGATTTGAGGGAGGTAGATTATACAGGGGAAGATTGGAATATATTGGCTCAGGATAGGGATATACGGAGAGCTTTACGTCCATGCGGCCATGAACCTACGGGTTCGATTGTGCCAGTGACTTAGAGTTAAGGAAATATGTAGTGAGTTTTTTAACTGTTTTTGAGTCGGGCAGCCCTTGATATACGAGGACTACAGAGTGTCGAGAGGATTAACAGAGTGTGGTGCAGAGAATAGGGATGTATGGAGGAGTAAAATTTACAGTGGGTTGTAGGAAAACTACTGTATTGTAGAGAAATTCCCAATAAAATTATTATTATTATTATTATTATTATTCACGGTTTAGGCTTATTTACTAGCCTGTTCCGGCTCCAAATTGCTGCTCTTTCCATCTTTTCCTTGGTCTTCCCAAACTTCTTCTTCCTCGTGGTGAATAGTTATATGCTGCTTTTGGTATTCTATTCTCAGTCATCCTTGCCAAGTGTTCTTTCCAGTTTGTTCTGTATTTCTCTATTGTTGAGTTTAATTCCTCAATTTTTAGTTGTTGCCTTATTTTTGTGTTATGTTTTTTGTCTGTTCTTTGATATCCTGCTATTGGTCTGAGTAATCTCATTTCAGCAGCTTGTATCCTGGCAGATTGTTGTGTTGTCACTGTCCATGTTTCGGATCCATAAGTAATAATAGGCACTGCCATTGTCTTGTATAATTTCATTATAGAGTCTTTCCTGGCTTTATTTTTCGAAGTTTTTTTTTAGTGTTCCTGTTATATAATTAAACTTGTATATTTTGTTATTTATATCTGTTTCTGCTGTGTATGATATTTCGCAACCTAGGAAGTTATATCTTACCACTTGTTCTATTGGTTTATTTTCTAATATTATCTTTGTCCGAACTGGATGAGCGCCCTTGAAGGCCATTGTTTTTTATTTTTGTGAGGATATTTCCATGTTGTATTTTTTTTATATTTCATTTAGTTTATATAGCATTCTTTGTTCGTATTATTATTATTATTATTATTATTATTATTATTATTATTATTATTATTATTATTATTATTATTATTATTATGTAAAGCTTTTTATGTTGAATGCTGGCATATTTTTAACTCGCATATAATTAAATTCATGTGATAAAGAGAGTGTCTGGACGACATTTGAATATACTGTAACACAAGTATGAAACCAGCGAGCAGTACCTTTCTCTTTGCTTATAGTGGATGGGCGTTTGTATGCTTGGCAGTCTTAGTGCGAGTGAGACAGTGTAAAGTACCCGCTGGAGGTCGCTGGTTATAGCAAAGGTAGTCGGGCAAAAGGTGGAGTCACTGACTCAATGAATGACAGCGCTACTGTTAATACGTGCAGCGTGATTCTGTTTTGTTTGCGTTCCACGGCCACCTGTGAATCAAGTTGAAATCATGACGTTCATTAAACAAACAACATTATTTATTCTTTAATTCAAGTGGACATTGTTAAATGCGTGTGTTGGCAACTTGATTGTGTTTTGTTTGCGTTACACGGCCACCTGTGAAACGAATTTGTCGAGAAATGAATGATTTGTGGAGAAAATCGTATTTATATCGATTTTCTGTTTTTGACACTGTTTTTAGATTAATAATCGATAGGTATATAAGAAGATTTGGTTTTATTTTGTTCTACGGCCATCTGTGAAATGATTTTACGCTAAAATAGTATTCTAAAGGAGCAATATTCATTTAAATATATATAATTTAACAGTTGACTTAAAATATATTGTTGGTGTTAACATTTCAAATGAAAATATAATATATTATTTGTTTTATATGAACATTTTATGCGGTATGGTGCAGGCCTATAAAGTGCATATTTATCTAGATTATTTTGACATGTGCGAGAAATTATATTATTTATTGTGAATTTAATAAAACATAACTTATCAGTGCGAAATATAATTATCTGACCTTGAATTTTACAGTTTTAGTGACAAATTTATTAAAAATCTCAGACATGGAAAATTATATTACGAAAATAGCATATAACTTTATTCAATTTGTAGAGATTCCATATTATATATCAAGTTTGTTGTTTAATTTGTTGATATTGCTTATTTTGAATTTGTTCTAGAGACTTTATTTTTTTTGTCTATTTTTAAAACGGTGTTGGTTGTACTCAGAATTTAATGTTTATCTCTCTTTCTAGTAAACGCGTCTCCCACGCATTACAACACGTGTATCGTTTTACAATGATGAGAGACACATATCTGAATAATATATCTATACAATATTCTTAAAAACGGTCATTGTTGTGTAATAATGATTGTGTTTAGCTGATAATAAACAAATGAGTGATCAGTGAATTTTCTTGAAAATGTCAGTGGTTTGGGATTTGTGTGTTTGAAAGAATTTAAACATAAAAGTGGATATAAATAATAGTGTTTCAAAATGTTGAATTGTACGGATACAGAATGCATTTTGCATCACCGCCATTATTATGAACATCTGCATCAGTTGCAGCAGATGCAGCATCATCTTCAGGACCATCGCGAGCATCATGGTGAGTGGATCTTAATTTCACGTTTCAACATTCCTTATTTTACAGCGTCGGATTGTCACCAGTCAGTGGCGTGCATTTTTTAGATTCTTCGCATTCTGTATTCCAGAATGTCATAGGGCTCTTATTTTTATGTGATCAAAAATCAAGATTAGGAACATAGTATTATAAGTTCAAATTACAAACAATTGAATAGTACATGCTATTATAATTCAACTGTATTGCTATTTACATCCTTAGTTTTAATTGAATTAGTTATTGTTTCGTTCATTTTTTTGTTTTGGCTCAAGTATAGAAACACCCTAGATTTTTCTGTTTATTGTTGTGAATTATAACTCTTCTTCTGTATTTAGTAACATTTTAAAATATTTTAAAACAATTTTTATAACTTTATTTTAGAATTTATAAGTATTTATTCAAATACACATATTGAGATGGTGACTTGCTATGTTCTCTAGCGAGTATATTTAATCATAAATTGAATCATAAATATGGCTATACGTTTGATCGCGTTGTGTGATGAGAATATTACCATTGCAGGAAATATGAAATTACCGTTGGAAAGGCAATTATTCAAATTACAACAATGGAATAAAACAAAACAGTGTAGAACTTATGTCATTAGTCAAAATGGCGTTGAATATGCAACAGCAAATTACAATTGCTGCATGGGCAATGATGTATGGTAATGATCGTGAGGCCGCAAGACGGGAGTTTAACGTAGCATTGCAGCCGTCGACTGTGGGGAAGTGGAGAAAACGACTGCTGGAAACGGGAAGGATGCAGAAAATCAAACCTCCTGGAAGGCCTCGCATTAGCACGGGTGCAGAAACGACGAAGATAATTGTGGAGGCGTTCGACGTTAGCCCACAAAAATAAACCCGCCAAGCTGCACGTGAGCAGTGATTTGTTTTGTTTTGTTCTATTGTTGTAATTTGAAGGATTCCCTTTCCAATGATATCATATTTCCTTTAATAATAATATTTTTGTCACAAAATGCGATCAAACGTATAGCCGTATTTCTGAATCACTCTATAGTTGGAACCAGTTGGTTATCGATGGTTGCGATTATTAAGGAGTGAAAAAAGGGAGTTTCATGGGATCCACCCTAGGTTAGAGTTGAATTAGATTAAGTGTGAGTTAGTTAGTTAGCTTTTAGGTTCGTTACATTTTAAATGTATCTAAATACATACAAATACGTTAATAATCGAAAGGATAATAATTTATATGTGGTTCGATGGTGCGTTATCGCTGGCTCTATAAACTCTGGCGCATGCGCACAGTTGTTCTATAGGACTTACAAAATATATCAAGTAAGTTAAAGTGGACTATCCTCGTTGTTTTTATTTAATTTTAGTTCTCTAACTTCTTTTTTATTTTATCTGCTATTATAACAATCAGCGACGCTTTAGTTCGTAGTTACTAGGCAGAAAACCTATAGGCCTACTTTATATTCTAACAAAACAAAAAAAAGTATTATACTTTTTTAAAATTATTTTTCACTGAGAGTAATTAATATTATAATTACAAATAAATAAACGTTATCTCAGTCAAAACATAAATTTATTGTGTCGACGTTTCGATCTCCTGTTGTGAGATCATTTTCAAGACGTGGTTGTTTATAAATTTATTGTACATAGTTACCATCACCAAGATAATTTTAATTTTTTTTAAATATATGTATACAAATTTAAATGCATACATTTAAAAATTCAATTTATAATTAAAAATATTTTAGCAAGGAATCATATGTTCCACACCATTCATTTAAATCTTCTTGTTTATTCAATGCTGTATTTTGTTCTTTTTTATATGTAGGTCATTTCTGCTATTAATCTTTTTTGGTAATTATTTTCTTTGTGTAAAATTTTTTGTCATTCCATTTCAATTTTTGAACATATAATTAATCGACGTTTATAAGATTCATGATGTGTTCCGTTGAGGTTTATTCAAAATTAATATAAAATTATAGAATATTCACCTGAAAGGTCCGTCTCCTCAACTTAATTATCATTTAACTGTAGCGCTTTTGGGACTTGTCCCATCATCGGCAGGATTCAAAACTGGTGTTTCACTGAAGATCTGGTAGAGGGGGTTGCATGTATTGGGTTCGTTTTCGTTTATCAGGCTGTCGTTGTGAGCTGCTTTCATGATTTCCATCTCTTCGAGTACGTTTATCTTCGCTGGATTATTTTCTCTGTGCATTACTGTTAGGGTGTTTTCAATATTTAACATGCGATGTCCTTCATGGATAACGTGTTTTGCATAGCTTGATTTTCCTTCTGCGTGAATGAAGTCTCGAAAATGTTCTTTGAATCTGATGTTAAAACTCCTGTTTGTCCTTCCTATATAAAATTTGTTGCAGTCCTTACATGTCAGTTTATAAACTCCTTTGCTGTTGAAAATGTTATTTTCTTCAATGTTATTGTTTATTATGTTGTTTAATTTATTGATTCTGTATGCTATTTTTACGTTTTTATCGGCTTTCTTTAGTGCATTGGCTAATTTTGTCGTTTCTTTTCTTTTTTCATCGCATGTTAAATATTGAAAACACCCTAACAGTAATGCACAGAGAAAATAATCCAGCGAATATAAACGTACTCGAAGAGATGGAAATCATGAAAGCAGCTCACAACGACAGCCTGATAAACGAAAACGAACCCAATACATGCAACCCCCTCTACCAGATCTTCAGTGAAACACCAGTTTTGAATCCTGCCGATGATGGGACAAGTCCCGAAAGCGCTACAGTTAAATGATAATTAAGTTGAGGAGACGGACCTTTCAGGTGAATATTCTATAATTTTATATTAATAATTAATCGAAATCATAAAATGGAATGGAATGACATAAAAAATTTACACAAAGAAAATAATTACCAAAAAGATTAATAGCAGAAATGGCCTGTATAAAAAAAGAACAAAATAAAGCATTAAATAAACAAAAATATTTAAATGAATGTTGTGGAACATATTATTCCTTGCTAAAATATTTTAAATTATAAATTGAATTTTAAATTGATTCATTTAAATTTGTATATCATCATCGTACATTCACGAATTTAGGTCATTTGTTGACCTGTTTCGGTCTCAAGAGAAACACCATCCTTAAAGTCTTTTGAGTGGACGTCCTGGCCTTCTTCTTCCTGCAGGTTGATATCTTAACATTTGTTTGGGTATCCTGTGATCTTCCATTCGATGAACATGTTGCATCCATCTTGACTTATAATCAGAAATTTTGTTTTCTAAAGATTCCATGTGTAATTCTTCTAAGATGTCTTCATTTTTTTTTTGTGATCTAGTAGTGTGTATCCTGCAGTCCTCCGAAGATATCTCATTTCAGCAGATCTAAGTCTCTGTATATCCTTCTGTTTCAACGGCCATACTTCGCTACCATACAAAAGAGTTGGAAGAGCCAGTGTTTTAATTTGTATATATATAATTGTCTTGGTAATGGTAACTATGTACAATAAATGTATAACAACCATGTCTTGAGAATGATCTCACATAAGGAGATTCAAACGTCGACACAATAAATTTACATTTTGACTGAGTTAATGTTTATTTCTTTGTAATCATAATAAAAAATGCTTTCAGAATATAAAATACGGGCTCCGCAAACGTAAAACATACTTTAATGTTGATTTCATATAACTACATAAATAAATGTTACCCTGATATATACAATAGTTATTTGCACGACTAGATACAAAAGCAGAGGTTTGGCGACGAGATGCTGAAGTTACAACACGACTGCAGGGAGTGAAGCGAGTTATTAAACCTAATTTTGTAACGTGTTGTTTACAATAACACTGGTCAACATGATTTTTGTCTCATGAGTACCAATAGTTGTACTGAATGCAGTTTGTTATCGTGTTTTCAAATATGTATTCGGAATTTCTCCATCGCCCACAGTTTTTTTATTTCAATTTCAATTAATGGATTTAATAATTATCATCATCATCATCATCATCCTGGGATTAAGCCTGTTGGCTCGTTCCGGTTTCATGAAAGCTAGAATTGTTAAAATTGTTCAGACCATCTTCTGTGTGGGAGACCAACATTTCTCCTTCCGTGCGGTTTATAATTTAGCAATAATTTTGGAAATGTTCCTTCTGGCATTCTATCAATATGTTCTTTCCAGTCGTTCCTATATTTAATTATTCGGTCTGTAAGTTTTAAAATATTTAGTTCGCCCGTATCCCTGGGCAGGAGCTCTCGATATACCGCGAGAGACTGGGGTCCCTGACAGGACTTAGTCACTAATAGAAAATTAGTGTTCACCCCCGCGCCTATCAGGTATTACTCAGTTCTAAACAATTACAGCCTAAGCCCCCTGTTTACACTGAGCCGGGTTAATAGCTTCGTAGTAGTCCAAAGCTTAAAGCTTAAATAATTATATTTTTAATAAACTTTTTTTCATCCATTTGCCCATTGAGCGATGAACACGGGGAACACTTTCATCAGGAGATTTCAGCTATGGAAAATATATATCAAGGCAAATGGAATCCTAATACGCTGGCCGATTATTGTTTGACCATCAAGAGGGATGCTCCACAAGCGAAATATAGCAGAAAATCGTCATTTCTTACTTTCTAGGTGAGTCCGAATGTTCGAATATTGTGTAGTCACCGAATGTAGAAAATATTAAAGTGTTTGAAATTATAAATGCCTGTTCTCTCGGAAACCTTGCGTGATGGAGAAAAGCCGATATCATATTTGAATTCAGGAGAAAAAATACTATCAGAATCACATATTTTTCTTTCTGAGACAAAAAAAAAATATTTTTTTGTTGCTCAGTGTATTTTATCTACGTTCAGAGTATTTTAGTATATGTTATATATTGTATATCTAATGAAATTTACTTATTGCGGAAACGATATGTTTAGAGAAAGAGTTAATGTGGGTTTTGAAAAAAAAAACACGGTAAATCAACAAACATTGTTCTTATATTCTGCTATTTTGGGTGCTAGTTTCATATGTGAATTAAAATAAAAATGAGCCGAAAAGGCGATTTTAACGGTTAATCAGGGAAAAATGTAAAAGTCGTCCAACTTATTAACTTATGTGATGGGGCTGTCATCTTATAGCCTCTGGTCAGGCTTTTCTGGAGAAGAAAAGAAAATAAAGGAAAGAAGAAATGGAAGAAAGGAAAGACTTCCTAGCCCTCGGTTGCCCTAATAGCGTCGGGGTCGAAAAAACAAGAGTTAACCAAAAGAGGTTAAATAGTAAAGTTAAAAGAATCTGGTATAAGTAAGTGAAAGAAAGGAAGAAATACCAGATCGGTTAAAGATAAAAGTAGGGGGCAAAACACAAGTAAGTGGAAGCAATGTTTTGCTCAGCTTGGGCACCTTGTGGTCGCATCCACATATCCCCTAGATGGGGACTCTTGAGGGATATTATCTTATTGATCAAATCTTCATTTAATATTTAACATTAGAGTTAATTGTGATTGTTGTATTCTACTGTGACATATGTTTGTCCTGGTGAGTGGAAGAGAAGGCCACGTGGCGTTAACTCCACCAGGCAACTAAATAAATTACACTGAGCAACTAAAATAAACTTTTTTTTTTGTCTCAGAAAGAAAACTATGTGATTCTGATAGTATTTTTCCTGAATTCAAATATGATATCGGTTTTTCTCCATCCGCAAGGTTTCCGAGAGAACAGGCATTTATAATTTCAAACACTTTAATATTTTCTACATTCGTAACTACACAATATTCGAACTTTCGGACTCACCTAGAAAGTAAGAAATGACGATTTTCTGCTATATTTCGCCTGTGGAGCATCCCTCTTGATGGTCCAACAATAATCGGCCAGCATATTAGGATACCATTTGCTTTGATATCTCTTTTTCCATAGCTGAAATCTCCTGATGAAAGTGTTCCTCGTTTTATTTTACAATGGACAAATGGACGAAAAAACGTTTAAAAAATAGTTTTTTTTTCAAATGCCCGAGGTTTGTCTTTCGACATTCCTGCTTTCTCTCCTGGCATGGCGTACTTGTAACCCACTTCTGAGGTTGGGGCGCCTGGAAGGCGGGGTTACGTTGCCCCGATGATATGATGGGTGATGATGATAATGATAATGGTGCGCCAGGAGAGTCCCTAATCCTAAGCTTAACCTAAGATGAATATGAATGATGATGATTGCGATGGCCATATGATTTCGGGGACCGTTTGGCCCTTAAAGTTTTCCTGACATTTGTCTTACAGGTGAGGAAAAACCCCATAAAAACCTCACCCAGAAAAACTGTCCCGACCGGGGCCCCGCTGCTTGACAAGGCAGCACGCTACCCCGAGACCACAGCGGTGGACAAAAAAAATAATTGTTTAAATCCATTAATTGAAATTGAAATAAAAAAACTGTGGGTGATGGAGAAATTCCGAATACATATTTGAAAACACGATAAAAAACTGCATTTAGTACAACTGTTGGTACTCATGAGACAAAAATCATGTTTACCTGTGTAATCAGTGGAATTAATAAATACATTACAATAGGAAATAACATTATGAGGCTGTTTTTAATAAATATGGTGAATCCAATGTCATTTACCATTGTTTTAATTCAGATTTTGTTTATTACGTTTGGCCTGACCAGAGGCTATAAGATGGCAGCCCCATCACTGGTCTTGCCTTCCTTTGGCCAGCAACCAATCGAAGGGACTATTATTATGCTTTCAAGTCTTACACGAGAATTTCCCGGAACTAAAATTATGGCATTTCATGGAAGGACCCCATACAAAGTAAAATCTGTCTCCAGAATAAAATTTTAGAGAGATCTAATCAATTTAAATATCTTGGATATTATCACTCTATCTGGGATGAAAAGGATATCCCTCAAAAAGTTACTAGTTATAATAAAAGTTTAGGAATTATTAATCAAGTTATGAAACCATCCCTTGTACAAAAAAACACCAGATTGCGTTTATATAACACTTTGGCTAGACCAGTGTTGACCTATGGTAGTGAAGCATGGACACTAAAAAGACAACATGAAAGCAGAATAACGGCTTGTGAAATGAGATTCATGCGCAGAACAGCGGGTTACACCAGATGGGATCGGAAAAGGAACACCGATATCTTAAAAGAATTGAAGACTACGCCAATTTTGGAATATATTAAACTGTACCAACTAAATTGGAAACACCATCTTGAAACAATGAGTTAAAATCGGATCCCCAAAGCTGTTTATAATTATATACCAAGAGGACGAAGATCACTGGGCCGTCCTATGAAACGCTGGAGGGAAAATTTTCTATAGGATCGTAACAGGCCTTGGCCTAATACTTGGAAGGAAGAAGAAGAAGACGTTTCGTATTCGTTTCGGCTATTCTATGCCAGGTATCAGTCTGTGAATTTTGCCACTAGTTACTATTTATATCGGTGGTTATCGAATACTTATCGCATAGCATTCATGATAACGACATGGTTGCTAACATGTTTATGCACGTTTCTTCTGTAACCTGTTCCCGAGATATTATTCAGGTTGGTTAGCTTAGATTACGTACGTAATCAGCGATATTCATTTTTAACGTGTTTTTCCTATACTAATTCCAAGCCAAGTTCCAGTTGTAAAGTTGCCGACTCCGTCTATTGGGGGAACCATAGCGCTATTTTTACCCGCCATTAATTTTGAGTAAATTGTGTACGGAACTGTCATCGATAGAAGCATTTTTTTTAGGTAACATTGTATTTTACAGGAAATAAAACTTCCATTTCTTATTTATTTATGATTATTTAACTCATGCCCCAAATGGGAGTCAATGACCAATCACATTTCAGTGATAATCGATTTACAACCAATCACAGTCGTGTTTCGTCTAGAATTTATCAACTAAAGTTTATCATAATAAAGAAAGCGCCTCCTTATTAACATTCTGAATAGGTCATTATTTTGCAGTGACTGACTCCCTAAGAAATACGGCTATCAGATTGTATATATATAGTGCATGAATGTCAACACATAGCGCATGCAGGAGTTAATATAAAATCATTTGTAGCAATTGATTATACCACCAAAAAAAGAAACCACTGTTTGCACCTTGTTAAATGTATTTTTTCCCAGGTAATAATCCAGAAATATATAATTGTCATATTTACATCATACGACATCAGAAATGAATTAATATACAGTTTGATGTGTTTCATTTTTTCTCCACAAGAGTGCATTCTTACAATATTGCGTTCCTTTGGCAATAAATAATATGATCTGGTTTCAGTGATGAAAAAAAGAAGCAAATGAAGGGTACCAATCGTTTTTCATTTGTTTTCAAACATCGCCATTTACATTAAATATATAAATATTTTAAAATAACTATATTTAAATAATGATTTGTGAGTAAACAGCTTAATTTTATTCGTTAAATAGTCCTAACAAATGCCACTCTTGATTTCCAATTTATCTAGAGAATTTGAAAATCAAGAGTGGCATTTGTTAGGACTATTCAACGAATAAAATTAAGCTCTTTACTAAAAAATAATTATTTGAATATAGTTACCAGTGTTTTAAAATATTTATATATTTAATGTAAACGGCGATGTTTGAAATCAAATTAGAAATGTGAGGTTATGTATATTCACTGCAACTCGATCATATTATTTATTGCCAAATAGGATCGCACTATTGTAAGAATGCACTCTAGTGGAGAAATAATGAAACACATCAAACTATTATAATCAACATTATAGGTTAATCATTTATATTTTGAATAAACAACTCAGTAAAATCACTGAATCTATTCATTATTTGCTATATTCAATGTATTTGTTGGAGAAAAATAATGGTCTAACCTGTTCAGAATATTAAAAAAGGAGGAGCTTTCTTTATCACAAAAGCAGGAGCTGATAAAGAGAAATCGATAAAGAGCGAAATGAAACACGACTGTCATTGGTGTAAAACAGAATTCATTGAAACGTGATTGGTCATTGACTACCATTTGCGACATGAGTTAAATAGTCTAGATAAATTCACTCATGGCATTATTTATGACTATTTTAACTCATGCCCCCAAGTGGGAGTCAATGACCAATCACATTTCAATGGTTTTATTTACAACCAATCAGTCATCTGATAATATGTGGGTTGCAAAGCGCGAGTTTGATAAAGTTTAGCCAAGGCAAACTCACTACCAGGTGAGAGTTAGTCACATGGCCTACTTCGATAACATCTTTACGAGATTCTCATTGGCTTCTTTCAATTCTTCACTTAAATGGAATTGTAAATACCGTTATACGCTGTATATATCATCACCTTCATTTATACTTTCCATCTCCATAATTCACTGATCCCTGGAAAAAATCCTGGTAAATCCAAAACTGTCACAAGATAGGTCCATAAATCTGTTTTTTCCCCAGTGAACTTCTTCACTTTTAGACTTATCTAAAACAAAACAAAAAAGTATATTACAATGGAAGGTTGGCAAGTGGTTTTTACAGAAGCAAGGAAATGATTAATAACCGAGCGATAGTCAGGTTTTTAATTTCCGAGATTCTGGACAGTGACAACACAACAATCTGCTAGAATACAAGCTGCTGAAATGAGATTACTCAGACCTATAGCGTTGACCTGTTTTGGCCTCAAGAGAACCACCATTCAAAATTTTTTGAGTGGTCTTCTTCTTCCTGCAGGTTGATAGCTTAACATTTGTTTGGATATATATATATTATATATATATATATATATATATATATATATATATATATTCCACCCTGCGGTGTCGAGGTAGTGTGCTGCCTTGTCACGCAGCGACTCCGGGTTCGATTCCCGTTCGGGACAGGCTCCTGGGTGAGGTTTTTTCTGGATTTTTCCTCACCTATAAGACAAATGTCAGGAAGTCTAGGGCCCAACGATCCCCGAAAATCATCCGGCCATCATTATCATCACCACATCTTCACCGATATCATTATCGTCATCATCCTTCACCGATGTGGAAAGCAACGGGAAGTTATCACACCTACAATTCCCTAGTAAAGCTGCAAAGCATAGCATGAAAATATGATTGCAGTGAAAGACCTGTCCTGAATTACTGTAGATAGAATGCAGCAAAAAATTCGAGGGTTTTTAACAAATAAAAAAATAACATCTTCCACCCTTAACAACGGAATTACAAGAAATACTAAGTTTTCCCTTGCATGCCGTCCATATATTGTTACAGTTGAACAAAACACAGTATACAGCGTGTGGAAAGTGCGATGTTCAACGATGTTAGTTCGACAGTCTGTGTTTTTTCCGAATTTCCATTCCTAATCATTAGTTTACTGTGCAGAACTCTATTCCAGTTAAGATGGTAAACTGAATTAGAAAAATAAATAAGTTTAGCATCTAATAGCAATATAATTACTGTACTTAAATGGTCGTCATTAAGATAAGCTATCTTAAAGTTGATGCAATGCATCACGCTATATGTAATCAAACCATTATTAGGAGCTAGATCCACCGCAGGCTCGTAGCGATGAGAGTATGTTGAACTTTGAATACTAAATCTTCCCTTGTTCTTCACCGCACATTTTCCCTTTCATGGAAAGAGAAAAGTTCAAATTTTGCTATTTTTACACGCTTTATATTAGCTTGACTTGTATCTATGTGACGGAATCTTTCAACGCGATTTTCACCCATTTAAAAACATTGGATCAACTTGAAACTTTGTGTACTTGTAAAGGACCCGTGACAATACAATAATTTCATATTTATATGGTTACAATAATTTCATATTTATTTTCTAAAATCCTGGCCAGAATCATCAGTAAATAAAAAGTGTCTTTGTATCTATGTAACGGAACCTTTGAACACGATTTTCACCCACTTAGAAACATTGAATCGACTTGAAACTTTGTATACTTGTAAAGGACCCGTGGCAATGCAATAATTTCATATTTATTTTCTAAACTCCTGGTCACAATCATCAGAAAATAAAAAAAAGTGTCTTTGTATCTATGTAACGGAATCTTTGAACACGATTTTGACCCACTTAGAAACATTGGATAGACTTTAAACTTTGTGTACTTGTAAAGGACCCGTGTCAATACAATAATTTCATATTTATTTCGATACAATAATTTTATATTTATTTTCTAAAATCCTGGCCAGAATCATCAGGAAAAAAAGTATTTGTATCTATGTATAGGAATCTTTGAACACGATTTTCACCCACTTAGAAACATTGGATCGACTTGAAAGTTTGTATACTTGTAAAGGACCCGTGTCAATACAATAATTTCATATTTATTTCGATACAATAATTTGATATTTATTTTCTAAAATCCTGGTCAGAATCATCAGAAAATAAAAAAAAATTGTCTTTGTATCTATGTAACGGAATCATTGAACACGATTTTCACCCACTTAGAAACATTGGATAGACTTGAAACTTTGTATACTTGTAAAGGACCCGTGACAATACAATAATTTCATATTTATTTTCTAAAATCCTGGCCAGAATCATCAGAAAGTAAAAAAAAAAAATGTCTTTGTATCTATGTAACGGAATCTTTGAACACGATTTTTACCCACGTAGAAACATTGGATCGACTTGAAACTTTGTATACTTGTAAAGGACCCGTGACAATACAATAATTTCATATTTATTTCGATACAATAATTTGATATTTATTTTCTAAAATCCTGGCCAGAATCATCAGAAAAAAAATTGTCTTTGTATCTATGTAACGGAATCTTTGAACACGATTTTCACCCACTTAGAAACATTGGATCGACTTGAAACTTTGTATACTTGTAAAGGACCCGTGACAATACAATAATTTCGTATTTATTTCGATAAAATAATTTGATATTTATTTTCTGAAATCCTGGTCAGAATCATCAGAAAATAAAAATAAAAAATGTCTTTGTATCTATGTAACGGAATCTTTGAACACGATTTTCACCCACTTAGAAACATTGGATCGACTTGAAACTTTGTATACTTATAAAGGACCCGTGACAATACAATAATTTCATATTTTGTTTCTAAAATCTTGGCCAGAATCATCAGAAAATTAAAAAAAATAGAAACCGGTGTAATAGGTTGCGGACTTACCGACTTTTTAGTCAATCGTTGTAAGAGCTCAGTTGGTAGAGCGATGGACTGTAGTGGTATATAATTTCGGTAATTCGTAGGTCGCTGGTTCAAATCCGACCCAGAGGATTTTTTTAGAAGAGTATTAAGCAATTAAATTTTCATGGGATTCCAGTTTATGACAATCAAACTAAAAATAAAAAAATAAGTAATAGTTTAAAAAACTAAAACAACTCGCTTTATTAGAAAACCGAAATAAAAAAATAAAAATAATTTTAATTTCCAACACACTTGGGATAAAATTAAGTGGTCAACAATAAAAATCATCTCCAACACATCTAGAATAAAACTAGATTTATCTAGTTTATAATTCATCTCTGATATCTTGACTTCTCTTTTGATCTCTTAGAGATACACCTGCAACTGATCTGAGAAATCTAATTTCTATTGTCTAAGTTTTATGTTTATCAGAGATCGTCTTCTTCTTCTTCTTCCTTCCAAGTATTAGGCTAAGGCCTGTTACGATCCTATAGAAAATTTTCCCTCTAGCGTTTCATAGGACGGCCCAGTGATCTTCGTCCTCTTGGTATATAATTATAAACAGCTTTGGGGATCCGATTTGAACTCATTCTTTCAAGATGGTGTTTCCAATTTAGTTGGTACTGTTTAATATATTCCAAAATTGGCGTAGTCTTCAATTCTTTTAAGATATCGGTGTTCCTTTTCCGATCTCATCTGGTGTAACCCGCTGTTCTGCGCATGAATCTCATTTCACAAGCCGTTCGTTATTCTGCTTTCATGTTGTCTTTTTAGTGTCCATGCTTCACTACCATAGGTCAACACTGGTCTAGCCAAAGTGTTATATAAACGTAATCTGGTGTTTTTTTGTACAAGGGATGGTTTCATAACTTGATTAATAATTCCTAAACTTTTATTATAACTAGTAACTTTTTCAGGGATATCCTTTTCATCCCAGATAGAGAGATAATATCCAAGATATTTAAATTGATTAGATCTCTCTAAAATTTTATTCTGGAGACAGATTTTACTTTGTATGGGGTCCTTCCCATGAAATGCCATAATTTTAGTTTTGTTAATTGATATTTCCATATTAAATTTGGCAGCTATTTTTTGTAAATTATAAATTG
This sequence comes from Diploptera punctata, assembly GCA_030220185.1. Taxonomy (NCBI): domain Eukaryota; kingdom Metazoa; phylum Arthropoda; class Insecta; order Blattodea; family Blaberidae; genus Diploptera; species Diploptera punctata. The sequence goes on from JASPKZ010006855.1 coordinate 1,826,764, forward strand.
ATCGTTGCAAATCATTTTCAGAAAGTGCCAGAAGAGCTAAATCGTCTGCAAAATGAATAGCATCGAGTTTGATGTTTCCTATTGATGGGTATACATCCCCGTTGTGTTTTCCTTCATTCGTTTATTAATTTATTCATGTATATAATGAAAAGCACCGGTGAAAGTCCACATCCCCTGTCTTACTCCAGTGCTGATCTTTCCCCAAGAAGATAATCTGCGATCTTGTTTAACAGAGATTTCATTATCTTCATGGATGTTGAAGATATTAGTAATATATTGTTGTGGAACGTTATCATCAGATAAAATTTGTAGTAATTAGATCGTAGTATACAATTTTGCTGGTATATTTGAATCCTGATTTTGCAGTTACATTGCGTAATCTCAGTTTGATTGTAAAACGCCTTGCTGAATCAGAGGCACTTCCTCTACAGAGGTGTAGCTGTTAAACAGGAAATGAGGAAGGAAAATGAAGCAGGATTAACAGTTGTGTCACATGCCTCGAGGTGTCATTATGCCAGGATTTGAAAACACACGGTGCATGTGTTCTGAATGCCAGATTAACGTAGACCAATAACCTCTGTACTCGTTTCTAAGAAACTACAAGTTTCATGCCTACTTTTGTCCTAAGCAAATTCCATCCTCCCAGACAATATGATGGTCTCAGGGCTAAACCACATTCTGTTAAGAAATGTCATTTATTACAATGATAGCAGATAAATGTATTGAAATATCCATCTATCTCTCTATCTATCTTCGGGTTTTTACAGCTGCTGCCGTCTTCCCGTGCCAAACCTCCAAAGCCTACGGTCTTGGGCATCTTCGATGCTTAGCCCTCTTCCTTGCATTACTGTCTTCATGTTTTCCTTCCATGTTAACCTTGGTCTCCCTCTTTTCTTCTTTCTGTTCGGATGCCATTCATATAGTTGCTTCGGCCATCGCTCATCTTCTATTCTTAAAATATGTCCTAACCACTTTATATCCTTCTCCTCAATTCTTTCTGTTATGCTTTCTTCTGCTTCCATTATGTTTCTAATTTCCTTATTTGTGACATGTTCTAATTTAGACTTTCTGGCACTTCTTCGTAAATAATTGAAATATCCATAATAGTATATTACCATGCGAGGTTGGGAAGTAGTTTTTACAGAATCGAGGAAAAATTACCGAGGTTTTTAATTTCCGAGATTCTGTAAAACACTTCACAAACGTGCGTTGTACATTATTTTTTGTGTGATGTGTTTTCAAAATAATAAATAATAGTAAAATAATAGCATATTTGCCTTCATTATAAACAGTTGACTAACTTCAGTGTGGGCAATGATAATCTTGAAGAAGATTTCCAGGCTGTAAGGCCGTGGTCTTGAAGTTCCCCGACATTTCGCAGAGACTGCGTCTGGCATCCTCAAGGGTTTTCTTGAGAAGAAGATTTTCGGGCTGACAACCCTTGAGGATGCCAGACGCAGTCTCTGGCGAAATGCCGGGAACTTCAAGACTCAAGACCACGGCCACAGCCCGAAATCTTCTACAGATCATCATATAGTAACTCCGGCCGTGAAAGCCTAAGTCAATGTAGTGTAGTTAATGTTTATTAGTTGAAAAAACAGGAGGCCTTGAGAACAATTATTGATAAAATGGCCGCAAGTACGTATTTATTGTTTTATATTGTTTCAAATAAAGTTCAGTTCATTTAAAATGCAGTGATTTGTTTCGTATAATGTATATTAACACTACCTTTTGGATATTTTTTGTATATACATTGTACGTAGTATACATAGACGGCAGTGGTTTTACTTCCCGCACGTGGGTGTAAATGTAATATTACAGTATAGTTATTTAGGTTGGGAATCCCGAAATGTAAGAAGTTGAACTTTCAATCATGGTCGCCATTGCTGTAAGTACGACAAAACACACTATCACGGAAAAAGTAACACTGTTCAACATGATGGGCAGAACATATGGCACAAATGAGGAATAAAAGAAAGACATGGAAGATTCTTGTAGTAAAACCAGAGGAAAATGCCCAGTTGGTAGACCAAAATGAGATGGGAGAATAACATTAACCATTTTTGAGGGAAGTAGATTATACAGGGATGATTGGAAAAAACATTAACTCGAGATAAAGATGTAAGAGAGGTTATGTACGCGAGGCCATGAACCTTTGGGTTCGTTGTGCTGCATGGTAGACATTTGATTCACCATAATTTGTACCATTTTACTTTAAGCAAATCACCCATTACGTAAGTGTTTCTGACATAAAATAACTATAAACATTTAATGTCTTTATAAATAAGGTTCATAAAAAACTGTAGTTTTGGACAAAATTATTCTAGGGCATTAGATAAGTATTGACAACACTGTTGTAAATCAGCGATCCTAGCGGTGACCAATGTAATCTTGTAGCATGTAGTTGAGCTGTCCTTGTATAAATTTGTAATATTGAAAATATCGAAATAGCAATATTTTATGAATATATCACTGTTTCTCACATCCAGTAGTAATACAATCCTAAAAGATGTTCAGTAGAATTTGTTTAGAAGTTGGAATTGGGAAGTATTCGAACATCCACCAAATTCACCAGACATGAGCCCTTGTGACTATAACTTATTCTCAAAGATCATAGAACTTCTACGAGGTATTCGATTTCAATAAAAGAGTCGATATACAGAAAGCTCTAGGTCGATCAGATGAGAGAGATTTCCAGAATGGTGCTGCAGATGAAGTGCGCCGTATTCCAAGGATTTGAAAACGTGTAGTTTGACTAGAGAGAGATTATGAATGAAGTTCGTGATGTAAAAATAACCTAAATTTTTTTGTGATCTTATAGCAGTTTTGCCATTAACTTATCGAATGCCCTAGTAGGCCTATATCACAACTTCGAAATCAAACTATAACCCTAATAGGGTGAAATAGGGGTTTGTACATTTCGTATAATAACAATAATAATAATAATAATAAAAATAATAATAATAAATAAAAACAACAACATAATAACAATAATAATAACAATAATAATAATAACAATAATAATAACAATAATAATAACAACAATAATTATAACAACAATAATTATAACAACAATAATATAACAATAATAATAAGAACAATAATAATAACAACAACAATAATAACAACAACAATAATAACAACAACAATAATAACAACACAATAATAATAATAATAATAATAATACAATAATAATAACAATAATAATAACAATAATAATAATAATAACAATAATAATAATAATAACAATAATAAGAACAATAATAATAACAATAATAATAATAACAATAATAATAACAACAATAATAATAACAACAATAATAATAACAATAATAATATGACAACAATAATAATAACAACAAAAATAATAACAACAATAATAATAACAACAATAATAATAACAACAATAATAATAACAACAATAATAATAACAACAATAATAATAACAACAATAATAACAACAACAATAATAACAACATAATAATAACCACACAATAATAACAACAATAATAATAACAACAATAATAATAACAACCAATAATAATAACAACAATAATAATAACAACAATAGTAATAACAACAATAGTAATAACAACAATAGTAATAACAACAATAGTAATAACAACAATAGTAATAACAACAATAGTAATAACAACAATAGTAATAACACAACAATAGTAATAACAACAATAATAATAACAACAATAATAACAACAACAATAATAACAACAACAATAATAACAACAACAATAATAACAACAACAATAATAACAACAACAATAATAACAACAATAATAAGAACAACAATAATAATAACAAAATAATAATAACAACAACAATAAGTAAACAACAACAATAATAACAACAACAATAATAATAACAACACTAATAATAACAACAATAATAACACAACAATAATAATAATAATAATAATAACAATAATAATAATAATAATTATAATAATAACAACATAATAATAATAATAATAATAATAATAATAATAATAATAATAACAACAATATTAATAATAACAACAATAACAACAACAATAATAACAACAATAACAATACAACAACAATAATAATAACAACAATAATAATAACAACAATAATAATAATAACAATAATAATAATAACAATAATAATAACAATAATAATAATAACAACAACTAATAATAATAACAACAACAACAATAATAATAATAACAATAATAATAACAACAATAATAATAACAACAACAAATAACAACAACAATAATACAACAATAATAATAATAACAACAAAATAATAATAACAACAACAACAATAATAATAATAAAAATAAAAATAAAAATATTGTTTCACTAATCATGTACAATTTGTGTAACTTATTTTTGCACGATAGTTGATTCTGTCGTACTTGCAGCAATGGCGACCTTGATTGGAAGTTCAGTTTACTAAATTTCGGGGTTACCAACCTAAATAACAATACTGTAATGTTACATATTACCTACCTCATGCGGGAAGTAAAACCACTGCCCATTATTTATACTACGTACAATGTATAAACAAAAATATATCCAAAAGGTAGTGTTAATAATATGTTATACAAACAAACCATTGCATTTTAAATGAACTGGACTTTATTTTGAAACCGTATCCATCCATCCATCCATAGTAATTCTGCCCGAAGGCAAATCCTTCACTGCAATCATAGCATTTTTATGCTATGCTTGCAGCTTTACTAGGAAATTGTAAGTGTGGTAGCTTCCCGTTGCTTTCCACACCGGTGAAGGATGATGATGATGATGATATAAGGATGATGATGGCCATATGATTTCGGGCACCGTTTGGGCCCTAAAGTTTTCCTGACATTTGTCTTACAGGCGAGGAAAACCCTCGATAAAAACCTCACCCAGAAAATCTGCCCCGACCGGGGATCGAACCCGAGCCCGCTGCGTGACAAGGCAGCACTCTAACTCGAGATCACAGCGGTGGACTGAAACCATATAAAACAATAAATACGTAATTGTCGCCATTTGATGACTGATTGGTGTCACGGCCTACTGCAGTCTCAAGTAATAAACATTGGCCACACTGTTAACGTTAGTCAGTTGTTTATAATGAACGCAAATATTTCCAACAAAGATGTTATTAATTTACTATTTTTTATTATTTCGAAAATACCATCGCGCAAAAAATAATGTACAACGCAGGTTTGTGAAGTGTTTTACAGAATCTCGGAGATTAAAAACTGGGGCGATTTTCCTCGATTCTGTAAAAACCACTTCCCAAGCTCGCTTCGTAACTTGTAGAACAGAAAGTTACAACCGCAATTTACAAGAGTGTTTACTTCTATCCATATTGCAACCACGCTCTAGAAGAATAGGCTGCACTCTCTCGGTTACAAATTAAACAAAAATAAACGAGTTATATAAACAGGAGGCCTTGTAAAGAGGAGACGCATACCGCGAGACTCTGGAGAAAGTTCGGGACTAAATGTTGCGTAGGAGAAGTAGAGCCGCTGTGAAAATATTTTAACGTTATGTATGGAATCAATAGCTTAGGTTAGTTTTCACTTTCTACGGATTGTACGTCGCCTCCAGTCGAAGGAGGGCGTGGCTAGTTCTCAAATTATGCTATTTCACATGTCAAACAAGACCTCTCATCAAAACAACAGATGAACAGTAAATAAAAGTATTTTTAAACACACTGTATTATTTATTGTCAGTTCAACGTGAAATATAGGACTCTTATTATAATATATATATATATACATATATATATATATATATATATATAAAGGTAAAGTGATCCCACAACAGGCCTCAAGGGGGCCCTTGGGGTAGTAGGAGGTTAAGGCTCCCACTTTTTCTAGACAATCGGCACTTTATGTCAGCCGGGTTGTCAGCCCTGCGTGACGGCCGCCTTTACTCCAGAACAAGCGTCTGGTACTCATTTCAGTTAGAGGCTGAGTCGACCCCAGGGCCATAGTGCCGCCAGAGGGTTTGGGTCAGTTTAAAAATCCTGACCCCAACGGGACTTGAACCCTCGACCCTCCGGCTTGTAGCTCAGTGCCTTAACCACTACGCTACGGCATATATATATATATATATATATATATCATCATCATCATCATTACCATCATCCGGTATCATGGCAGCTGCCGCCGTCTTCCGGAAACCAAACGCCATTCCTCTCTGTCCATCCATTGATCTTCCTCCAATCCTCTGATATTCATAGCTGCTTGTACCTGTTCTATCCAAGTTTTCTTCCGTCTTCCTCTCTTCCTCCTTTCCATTGGGATCCATTCCATAACAATTTTTGGCAATCTTTGCTCTGGCATTCTTTTGACATGACCATACCACTGCATATATATATATATATATATATATATATATATTATTTTTCTTATACCATATTAAGTTTGCATTGCTCAATGTTAAACATTTAATTATGACATCGATAAAGCGTCACTGCTATAAAGTAAAAATGTTCTCTTTAATTTGCTTACTTGTTATAGTCAGCTACTAGATGGCAGTGAAGACCGAGTTCTCGCGACATCTAGTAATAATGGAGAATATAATACATATATAAGAAAAATACATGTTTGAATTGGATTCGCCTGGTGGTGTAATGGATATCACACTGAGGTACAGACTCAGAGATCCGGGTTCGAATCCCGTCCAGGCATTTATTTTTCTTATTATACCATATATATATATATATATATATATATGAATATGAAAGTTTTCTTGGGTTTTCCGCGTCTTGGATTCAAGTTCGGCCTCTGGCCACTGATTCCGACGTTTCGGCATGATCCCACATGTCATTATCAAGGAATGATAAGTTCGAGTCACAGGTTTAGGTCTTATATAATAAAATACATAGAGTTTTCGCTGTGGTCCGTTTCCGAAGACGTACACCCATCCAACTATTTAACTATATAAGAACTAAACCTGGAAGCGGACGAAACGAGAATTATAGATTTGTATTTGTGGAAAGAATTGTTAATATTTGTGCCAGGTCTAGAATGGTGTAGTGGGCTGCACATTAGTCTGGAGAACTAGAGGTCCACGGTTCGAATCCTGGTTAAGACAGTATTTTTTCTTTTCACAATATCATTTTAAATATTATAGTTGTATTCTGCTTTTGATATTCTATTCTCAGTCATCCTTGCTACGTGTTCTTTCCAGTTTGTTCTGTATTTCTCTATTGTGTTTAATTCATCTACTTTCAGTTGTTGACTTATTTTCTGTGTTGTGTTTTTTGTCTGTTCTTTGATATCCTGCTATTGGTCTGAGGAATTTCATTTCAGCAGCTTGTATTCTGGCAGATTGTTGTGCTGTCACTGTGCATGTTTCGGATCCATAAGTAATAACAGGAGCTGCCATTGTCTTGTATAATTTCATTATAGAGTCTTTCCTGGCTTTCTTTTTCAAAGTTATTTTTAGTGTTCCTGTTATATAATTAAACTTATTTAGTTTGTTATTTATATCTGTTTCCATTCTGTATGATATTTCACAACCTGGGAAGTTATATCTCACCACTTGTTCTATTGGTTTATTTTCTAATATTATCTTCGTCCGAACTGGATGAGCGCCCTTGAATGCCATTGTTTTTTATTTTCCTGATGACATTTCCATGTTGTATTTGTTTTGATATTTCATTTAGTTTATATATCATTCTTTGTAATTCGTCTTCTGTTTTTAAATTTTTTCTTTTCTTTTCGTTTCTTTCGTTTGCACTGTTCTTATTTTTTGCTCTACCTTTATTAACTTTTTTATCTTATTCACACATACAAACACAAGACAGGACACACACCCAGACCCAAGGTGGAGATTTAAAATCCCCTACCCCGCCGGGAATCGTACCCGTGTCGCCGGAGTGGAAGGTAGGGATTCTACCGACTACGCCACGGCGATGGACACGTATTAAAATCTGGTCATCTGCAAAGGCTACTGTTTTTATTATTAGATTTCCTAAGTTAATACCCCCAGTTGTCATTTGTTTCCATGGTCTTATCATGTCAAAATAAATGTTAGAAAGAGTGGTTGATATTGGACAACCTTGTCTAACTCCTCCTGTTATATGTATTGGTTCCCATTAATTCATTTTTATTTTTGTTTTCTCATACATTTTCTTAATTACTGCTATCAAGGTAGTGGGATTCCTTTTTAACTTAATGTTTATAGACAAATCAATGTCAGTGTACACTTAGTGACAAAGAGAATGAGCCGCTTCAAAAAGCAGAGTCCCTGTTATGGCCCACTGCGCATGATCGAAAAGCTAAAGCTGTGGTTCACGAGGTAACGTACTGTTAAATGTTTTAAATGCGCTGTATTTAGTTTTAATAGTCTTAAATAGTTAAAGAACAGCGAAGGAGACGTGTTTCTAGATATTTACGGGTGTTCGACAAATGCAATGTTACTCAAATTGCGACATTTTAAATAAAGTTCAACTCTCGTTCATTGTGCAAAAGTACAAGACAACTAATATATCGAAAACTAGTATCCGACGTTCGAGTAGCGTAGATCGTTAAACCACTTATATGAAGATGAAATATGTATGAAAGCCAGGGTTCGAATCTTTCAACAATGTTTTTTTTTATTCATTTGTATTTTCTCGAAATACATCCTATAAGTGCTATAACATTTAATTTCTGTCACGTAATCTACGTCCACTTTACACTATATTAAGTAATATTCCTGCCTTCGTAAACTCTGTAACACTATTTAGCTACCGGTATAAATTTAATTGTGTGTGCAGTACCACTTTTTAATAATAATGCTATAAATTTATGTAATAAAACATAATATAACTTCATATATTTATGTGTTTATTTATTTATTACGTATTAGTGAGGAAAACGCTTTTCACCCTTCAATTAAATTATTTAGTTTATATATGTCATGTCCAGCATAATAATAGTCCATAGATGATGGACAATAATAATAATAATAATAATAATAATAATAATAATAATGACTGGATGTATCAAAGGATGTGAAGGGTGTAATTGACTGGGGATCGAAATTAACTTAAAATGTTCCCAAGAAAATTACATAAAATATAGAATTCAAAAAGTCAGATGAGTAATGACAATTTTAAACGGCGTTTTGTGGGATAAGAACAGGAAAATGTTTTATTACATTTGTAAACCTGTTTATAAATAAATAATTATATAAATAAATATATAAGTAAATATATAAGTAAATAAATAAATAAATAAATACATAAATAAATACATAAATAAATAAATACATAAATAAATACATAAATAAATACATAAATAAATACATAAATACGTAAATAAATACATAAATACATAAATAAATACATAAATACATAAATAAATACATAAATCAATACATAAATAAATACATAAATCAATACATAAATAGATACATAAATAGATACATAAATAAATATATAAATAAATACATAAATAGATACATAAATAAATACATAAATAAATACATACATAAATAAATACATAAATAAATACATAAATAAATACATAAATAAATACATAAATAAATACATAAATAATAATAAATACATAATTAACATAAATAAATAATAAATAAATAATAAAAAATAATAAATATAGTAATACTTCCAAATAGTTAATACTTTTTCTTTAAGAACGAACAGACAGAATAAAATAGAGTGCATTTTAACAAATAAAATATGTAACCTCAGCGGGAATCGAACCTAGGACTTTTTGCATACGAACCCAGCCACTAAGCACTGAGCTAAGCGTGCGCTAACTAATTCTGCTTGAAAGAAAGCCCTTCAAAGGAAAAAAGGTAACGTATTGTAGCTCTACTGTGCAATTAATTTACTCGTGTGAATCGCGCGTTGGAACTTAAAATATTCGAGATCAAGAGTCGGCCCATTCTTTTTGTCGCTAAGTGTTCAAATAATCTCTGTACCATAAGAATTCCTGAGGACGATGCATGCCTTTGAAAAACCTAGAATTTTAATAGTGTGACGAAGTTATTATAGTTGAGGACAAATTTTAAAATTGAAACTTCAAAAAGAGTTGATCAAAATAGTAGAGACGATTGGCAGAAACTGTTGAGGGTGACCAAGGCCCATCCCGGCCTCTAGCGTCGAAGAAGAATAATGAGAAGGAGATGTCATTGTTCGCGCGAAGTGTTGTTGCATCGCAGGTGTTAAATTGTTTCCGGCCTGATTAACTCTCTACATTCTCCGCCCTGTTTCTATCTCAGAAAATAAATTAGTTCAGATTAATCTTAATTCACTTCTTCACTGGTCTTTATTTTGAAACTCTTGTACAAGTCAGCGTAGCGTACGGATTTTATCGAGTGAAACCACCTCATTCTTATGACAATTCAATCTCAACAATAGCACACACCCTGCAAAATTGAAATAATTGAATAGTAGTAGTAAGACTTTATTAGACAAAATGTAAGATATTTACAATATTACTAGAAGTTCCGGCCACGCGTTGCTGTGGCTAAGGTATACGTTAAAAATTTTAATTAAGTTGCTGTCTTTCAGCCAGATTACTTAAAACTAATACTTACACACGAAATTAATAATATTGAAAATAAAATAAACACTGAACACACTTAAATTATGAAATAATCAATATTTGTAATTCAATTGAAATTCGCGGTTGCAACAAAAAGCACAGCCATATGGATCTCTCTTTGTTAAATAATAAACCAATAACCTTACCAAATTACCTTACACCGCCATCTGTTAGAATCGTATGGAACTCACAGATAATTATAACTCTTTGTTACAGTAATATAATGTACGGTTGAAAACTATAATATAGTTACCTTGTAGGTCCGTCTCCTCAACTTAAGTTCTTTTAAAACTCTGTTGGCCTTTCGGGACTAGTCCCATCATCAACGGAATGCATTAGGTCCGTTCTTGTTGACCCTTGTTGAAGCACTGACTTGGTTGTGAGAATTTTTTACAGAGGATTGTGTGGATTAGGTGTGTATTCATTGAGAATCAGGTTGTTGTTGATTTCTCTTAGGATTGCGATTTCCTCCAGTATATTTATTCTCGTAGGAATGTTTTCTCTATGTACTATTGTGAGGGTGTTATCGATGTTATGCATATGGTGTCCAGCTTGAATTACATGTTTTGCGTAACTTGACTTTCCTCCATTGTAAATGTACAAAATTCTCACAACCAAGTCAGTGCTTCAACAAGGGTCAACAAGAACGATACTAATGCATTCTGCTGATGATGGGACTAGTCCCGAAAGGCCTACAGAGTTTTAAAAGAACTTAAGTTGAGGAGACAGACCTACAAGGTAACTATATTATAGTTTTTAACCGTACATTATATTACTGTGAACTAATACCTTAACGGAAAATCACCATGAATTTTACTAGTATCAACTCTTTGTTAAATAATAAACAAATAATTTGCAATAAAAAATAATTCTATAAATTTAGTTATAAACTACCCTAAGTCTCAAGTTGGATCAAACTGCACACAGAGTGCAAAATTTTATTAAAATCGGTTCAGTAGTTTAGGATTCCATCGCGGACAAACAACGTGACACGAATTTTTTATATATTAAGATTTACAAATATGGGTCGCACGGGCAGTAAGCCGTATGTAATCTTGACAGTCCGTTACAATAAAGTAATAATTGGTAATAGTATAAAGAAAAATAAAAATAAACATTACAGTTATATAAAGAAAATAATATTACAATTGCATAATAATACAATAGCATTATACATTAATTATGTATAAGTATATAGAATTAATGGTATTGCATTTTGATAACATGTAGGCCTATTTATTCATGAATGAGTGTTGTTCTTATTTTCCGCGTGTTTGTCCAGAAATTTACCTAAGTTTATCCAATTTTCTGGATTTACCATTAACTCGTAGCATGTCAATCTTTCCCGATTTGAATTTAGAAATCTTTCCGGTAATAACTGACGTCTCCAATATTCTAAATCAGTACATTTTCCTAATACATGTATCTCATCTTCAAAGCTCCCGCACATTGGACATATTCAATTGAATAATATATTACGATGCGCCACATTGGGAAATGTTTTTTACAGAAGTGAGGAAATGTTTTTTAATCTCCGAGATTCTGTAAAACACTTCACAAACGTGCATTGTACATTATTTTTTGCGCGATGGTATTTTTCAAAATAATAAATAATAGTAAAATCATCATCATCATCAACAACAAGGATTAGGCCCAATGGCCAGTTCCGATCTCATTATAGGTCGAATTGGTCCTTCCATCTCTTCAATGGTCTTCCCAACGTTCTTCTCCCTTTTGGTTTATAATTATACATTCTTCTTGGTATGCGCTGTTCATTTATTCCTAATACGTGCTGAAGATAAGCATTTTGATAATATGTTATTCTTTCACAGAGATTAAATATATTAAGAACCTAAGGGGTCCTCATCTAGGGGATATGTGGATAGCGACCACAAGGTACCCAAGCTGTGCAAAACATTTCTTCCACTTACTTGTGTTTTGCACTCTTTTAACTTTACTATCTAACCTCTCTTGGTTAACTCTTGTTTTTTCGACACCGATGCTATTAGTCCATCCGAGGGCTAGGGAGTCTTTCCTTTCTTCCATTTCTTCTTTCCTTTATTTTCTTTTCTTCTCCAGAAAAGCCTGACCAGAGCTATAAGATGGCAACCCCATCACTGGTCTTGCCTTCCTTTGGCCAGCAACCAATCGAAGGGACTATTATTATGCTTTCAAGTCTTACATGAGAATTTCCCTCAAACGCTGGAGGGAAAATTTTCTATAGGATCGTAACAGGCCTTGGCCTAATACTTGGAAGGAAGAAGAAGAAGAAGAAGTTCTGTTCTTATATCTTCGTTTTTCTTTTTATCGGTCCTTTGGTATCCTGCTATTAGTAAAATAATAACATATTTGTTGGAAATATGTGCATTGATTATAAACAATTGACTTAACGTTAAGAGTGTGGGCAATGTTTATTAGTTGAAACAACAGGAGGCCGTGAGACCAATTTCTGATAAAATGGCGGCAAGCGCGAATTTATTGTTTTATATTGTTTGAAATAAAGTTCAGTTCATTTAAAATGCAGTGATTTGTTTCGTATAATGTATATTAACACTACATTTTGGATATATTTTTGTATGTACATTCTATCTGGGGCACGCCGTAGCGTGGTGGTTAAGGCATTGAGCTACAAGCCGGAGGGTCGAGGGTTCAAGTCCCGTTGAGGTCAGGATTTTTAAACTGACCCAAACCCTCTGGCGGCACTATGGCCCTGGGGTCGACTCAGCCTCTAACGGAAATGAGTACCAGCCGCTTGTTCTGGGGGTAAAGGCGGCCGTCACGCAGGGCTGACAACCCGGCTGACGTAAAGTGCCGATTGTCTAGAAAAAGTGGGAGCCTTAACCTCCTACTACCCCAAGGGCCTCCGGGCCTGTTGTGGGATCACTTTACTTTACTTTACTTACATTCTATCTAGTATAGGTAGAGGGTAGTGGTTTTACTTGCCACACGCGTGTTTGTAATATGTAATATTACAGTATAGTTATTTTATTACAGTATAGTTATTTAGGTTGGCAACCCCGAAATCTAGAAAGTTAAACTTTCAATTATGGCCGCCATTGCTGTAAGTAGCCTACGAGAAAACGCACTATCGCTGAAAAAATATTTTTCTAATTGACTGACTGGCACCCGTAGGTTCATGGCCGTGCGGATATAAGCTCTCCATACATCCCTATCGTGATTTAATGTTTATCAGTCATCCCCTGCTTAATCTACTTCCTTCAAATCATGGATAATGTTATTCTCCCACCTCATTCTTGGTCTACCAACTGGCGTTTTCCCTCTGGTTTTTCCTACAAAAAGCTTCCATGCACCTCTCATAGAGCGATCTTGTGCAATATTATTTAATTTAGAAATTACTTCTTTGTAAGTAATTTCCTGACCCTCCAGTGGTATCTTTACCCCTTGGTCGGGGGGTGGGGGCGGGGTGGCTTGCGTGGTTAAATGATCCCGAGAGCTATTCCGGCGGGTAGCATTGCTGGCCGATAGGGTTACCGCATGCCGGACTGGTCTAAGGTGATAAGCCAGACGAAAAAAGTACCTTGGTCGAAGGAGTGACGATATTTCACTGTAAAAATACAACCGTCAAGAAATGCGGACATGGGTTTAACTGGGATAAAATTTTCCGGAGGTCAAATAGTCCCCCATTCGGTTCTCCGGGCGGGGACTACTTCAGGGAACCCATGCCAAAGGCTCAAACACAGGGACATGTTCCTAGGAATATGGAATGTTAGGACTTTATACAATAGCGGGGCACTAGAGATATTAACGCGGGAATTAGATAAATCGCCCTTGGATATAGTCGCTTTACAGGAAGGTAGGTGGCCAGGAGAAGGTAGTCAGGAATCAGGAAGCTTTGCATTATACTACGGGGGTGCAGAAAGACCTGAATTTGGAACGGGTTTTTTTGTCAGAAGGAGGATCCTATCCGCTATCCGAGATATTAACAGTTAAGTCTCGTAGACTGCGATGGGCAGGACATGTGGCACGTATGGGGAATCAAAGACGTGCATGGAAGCTTCTTGTAGGAAAAGCAGAGGGAAAAACGCCAAGTTGGTAGACCAAGAATGAGGTGCGAGAACAACATTAACTATGCTTTGAAGGAAGTAGATTATACAGGGAATGATTGGAAAACATTAGCTCAGGATAGGGATGTATGGAGAGCTTATGTCCGCGTGGCCATGAACCTATGGGTTCGATAGTGCCAGTGAGTAAGTAAGTAAGTAATTCCCTGAAGAAACCATTATAGCCTGATCATCAGGAAATATACTTAGGTGCAAAGTTATTTCGGACGGTCATGATAAACATGGGACATCCTGTATTAAATCAGACCTCAAAATTAGTATTCATTCATAGTGTTCTGCTGAAGAGCAGGTCTTTCACTGCAAACTCATCATTCTCCACTCTTTCCTTGACTCTGCTTTCCTTTTTGTATCTCCATACAAACCATTTATTTTAATATTGTCTATCATCTGATGTCTTTTTCTGCCTCTAACTTTCTTTCCGTTGACCATTCCTTCTAGAACATCCTTCAGCAGGCAGTATCTTCTTAGCCAGTGGCCAATCCAATTTCTTTTCCTCTTCTTTATGAGTTCCAGCATTGTTCTTCTTTCACCCACTCTGTCTTCATGCCTTACTTTGTCTGTCCAGTTTATACGTTCCATTCTTCTCCATATCCACATCTCAAAAGCTTCCAGTCGCTTTTCCTCATTCCGTCGTAATGTCCACGTCTCTGCACCATATAATGCTACACTCCACACAAAGCACTTCACTAGCCTTTTTCTTATTTCTCTTGCCAAAGGTCCGCAGAAAGTGCTTCTCTTGTTGTTGAAAGCTTCTTTTGCCATTGCTATCCTCTGCTTTACTTCTTGAAAGCAGTTCATGCTACTATTGATAGTACAACCCAAGTATTTGAAGCTCTCCACTTGCTCAGTGGCCTCATCTTTAATCTTCATGTTTATCTTCCTTTGTTTCTTTCCTATAATCATGGCCTTCGTCTAAAATTAGTAAAATAAACTATTATTTTTCACACAATCTTTCCATCGCAGCCTCGTGTTTAATTACTGTTTTTAAACGTCAATTCCACTGCTCTAGTTGATATATATACCTACTTTAGTTTGGAGCTGTTTTTCATTCTGGCAGCAGAAAAATATGCTATTTTAGAACTTTGGAATATATAACATGTAAGATTAAATCAAAGTTAGTTGAAATAGTAAATATTTATAACAGTTAGTGAACGAATTCCTGAAAAATCTGCTTTTAATTCTTAATGAATTTTAAATCACTTCGGAATAAATCTCCGTTACAATAAGACATTTATCGCTCTCTCCTCAAAATTTTTAGAGTTTGCGGTTGTGTCTCGTTTACAGTGTCTTCAAGAAATCTAGTTCACTTATTTAACGGTTTTAAGGTCGTCACCTGTTTCTGCGAGAAGTTGAGCTCCTACACCCAGCAATGTTAACAGGTATATAAATTAAATTCTGCTAATATTAAGAAGCCTTTATTGATGATTTCATTAACGTAATTAGGCTATTCTATGCCGCCGTGTCATCTGTGAATGTTCGATCGAAGAACAAGTGACTTTTTATGTAGTGTTGAGCAATGTGATAACACATGTTCCCGCTAATGCCATTTGCCAACGTGTTTACTGACATATGGGGATTCTGTCCCCAAAAGTCCACCTACTTTAGTGGGAAATGTAGGGTGAGGAAATGGGTAAGTTAGTGTTACTTTGGGCAAGTTAGGGTTAGAAAATGGGCAATTTAGTGTTAGTTTTGGCAAGTTGGGGTTAGAAAATGTGTAAATTAGTGTTTGTTTGGACAAATTAGGGTGAGAAATCGACAAGATAATGTAAGTTTGGGCAAGTTACAAATAGAAAATGGGCAATTTAGCGTTAGTTTGGGCAAGTTAGGGTTAGAAAATGTGTAAATTAGTGTTAGTTTGGGCAAGTTAGGGTGCGAAATGGGCAAGATTATGTTGGTTTTGGCAAGTTACAAATAGAAAATGGGCAATTTAGTGTTAGTTTGGGCAAGTTAAGATTGGAAATTGTCAAGTTAGAATTTGTTTAGGCAAGTTATGATTAGAAAATGGGCGAGTTAGTGTTAGTTTGGGCAAGTTAAGATTAGAAAATGGGCGAGTTAGTGATAGTTTGGGCAAGTTAGGGTGAGAAATTGGGCAATTTAGTCTTAGTTTGGGGAAGTTAAGATTAGAAAATGGGCAAGTTAGAATTTGTTTGGGCAAGTTAGGGTGAGAAAATGGGCATGTTAACGTTAGTTTGGGCAAGTTAGGGTTAGAAAATGGGCAAGTTAGGGTAAGAAATTGGGCAATTTAGTGTTACTTTGGACAAGTTAGGGTTAGAAAATGACCAGGTTACACTTTGTTTGGGCATGTTAGGGTTCGAAAATGGGCAAGTTACAATTTGTTTGGACAAGTTAGGGTTAGAAAATGGGCAAGTTACAATTTGTTTGGGCAAGTTAGGGTTAGAAAATGGGCAGGTTAGAGTTACTTTGGGCAAGTCAGGGTTAGAAAATGAGCGAGTTAGCACACCAGTTTAGTTTAGCCTTCATTTATTTGTTAGTGGATTTT
Source organism: Diploptera punctata (assembly GCA_030220185.1). Lineage (NCBI taxonomy): Eukaryota > Metazoa > Arthropoda > Insecta > Blattodea > Blaberidae > Diploptera > Diploptera punctata. The sequence continues at coordinate 1,843,889 of JASPKZ010006855.1, forward strand.
GTGATACGTTGGCTACACTATCTGAGAAATATCTAATACACATTTTACATTTCAAATATGCTGATTTTAGGTTACTTTGAGCTCAAATCCTCATTTAATTTTAAGGCATTTTCTCAATTTGGGGGGGGCAACATATATATTACTCACATACTGCTACATAAATTGGGGTTTCCGTTTTTTTTATTTGAATTCGTGTTAGTGTCATTGTAGCATAGAATTTCCCAAAATTATATAATGTAATAACCATTCTTCCAGTTACATGAATTGTAAACCTGGTCTCTTACTATAAGGGAGAAGAAAGATTACAGGTTTTTTCTTAAGAAGAATATTTAACTAAAGAGAGACATAGCATATTTCATTTTTGGCTCATCTACTTGCTTTATGAAGTAAAGTGATCCCACAACAGGCCTCAGGAGGCCCTTGGGGTAGTAGGAAGTTAAGGCTCCCACTTTTTCTAGACAATCGGCACTTTACGTCAGCCGGGTTGTCAGCCCTGCGTGACGGCCGCCTTTACCCCCAGAACAAGCGTATGGTACTCATTTCAGTTAGAAGCTGAGTCGATCCCAGGGCCATAGTGCCGCCAGAGAGTTTGGGTCAGTTTAAAAATCCTGACCCCAACTTGCTTTATGTTGGACAATAATAATTTCTCACATTTTATTGGTTAGTCCGGGCGGTATACGTTGACCCTTTACTATTTTGGATTTTTGAACGATAATTAATAATATATTTTTATTTAACTTTCACAGGAAAAAAACACTATGAAGTTTAATTTAAGAATTAAATTAATGTTTTTATTACCTCACCTCATATCCTTTTTCTTCTATACTGCAGTTTCGGAGCTTATCTCCCATCATCAGAGGCTACTGGTGAAAAAGGATATGAGGTGAGGTAATAAAAACATTAATTTAATTCTTAATATATTTTTAATTGACTATTTAACTCGTGCCCCAAATGGGAGTCAGTGACCAATCACGTTTCAATGAATGTTGTTTTACAACAAATGACAGTCGTGTTTCACCTCGCTCTTTATCGATTTGTCTTTACCAGCTCCTGCTTTTGTGATAAAGAAAGCTCCTCCTTTTTAATATTCTGAAAGGTCAGAGAATTATTTT